>CM063509.1:5861256-5911256 GCA_032207245.1 Pardosa pseudoannulata
TTTAGTAAAAGGAAACTTGTGAAGTAAAAAAAAAAATCCTATCTGAACAGTTATACGGCAGTAATGCTTGATTCTCATAGTAAGTTTCGTATTACTATCTTTAATGCATTACGAAAAGTATGGGTCCTTATTACTGGCATCAGATGTGATTGATGATATCACTACTTGAATATAGTTACTACTGGGTACCAGTCATATTTTATCGCCACATTTTCGGTCAATCCTGGATATAATCTAAGAAATATCCAAAAGGATAAAAATATTTGGAAAAAGTTATGCCAAGATTTGGCACAATTTTAAGGAGTTTCCGAGAGTCCAGGATACAAAATTGTACTATTATGCATATTTCATTCTATATTTGTCCCCTCAAATGTATCATAATATAAGTGTTATTTTATGCTGGAATAATTTATTACACTTAATTATTTATTACAGGTTGAAAGAGAAATATTTTTAATATTAATAGCTACTTTTAATTCTGAAGCTGAATCCATATTTAATCTTGGTATTTTTCTATCACCCCTGCTTTCTTCTCAAAGGTACTTTGATTGAATGAGATTTACTTTTTGTATACACTCAAGAGTCAAAACATTATGACCAACTGTCAATAACGAGTTGGCCCATCTTTGGCGCACAACACAGCTTTAACCCACCTTGGCATGGCTGCTACAAGTCCTTGGTAGATGTCCGGAGACAGATTGTACCAGATGTTTAAGCAACGGTTACTCAAATCTGAGATATTGCGAATGGGTGATCTCTGAACTCTGATCTGATGTCCCGTGACATCCTAAATGTGCTTTATCAGATTGAGATCCGGGGAGTTAGGCGGCCAGAACATTCACTGGAATTCAGCATCCTGTTCCTGGAACCACTCCAACACATTTTATAGCCTTGTGACACGGGGCGTTGTCCTGTTGGAACATTCCATTTCCAGCTGGAAAAACAGAAGCCATGTAAGCGTGCGACTGGTCCGCAATGATGTTCAGATACCCTGTAGCATTCGTGGTCTGCTCTACCGCAACCACGAATCCCAGAGACGTCCAAGAGAACTATCTCCAAAGCATAATACGGTCCACCGCCGTCCTGTGTACGACCTACTGTACATTGAGGGAGCAACTGTTCGCCTGGAAGACGGCGTATTCTGACACGGCCATCGGCGGGATGAATGACAAACCATAATTCATCTGACCGGACAACTCTCTCCCACTAATTGGCCGAACGCTGGCCGATTGGTTACGGCGCTGATCGTCGGTACCGGAGTTCGTGGGTTCGAGTCCCACTATGGCATGGATGTTCGTAGCCGTTCGGAATCGGCTTTAAGCAGTAGGTCCCGGTCTCATTAGCCCTCGTGTGCAAAACAGTAGACCGTAGCGCTCCAAACCAAACCAAACCAAATCTCCCACTAATTGATGGACCAGTCGCGATGTTCCCGACGCAGTTGGTGATGATTCCCGGTCAGAAAAGGCACACGAGTGGGATGTTTGCTGCGTAGCCCCCTATCCAACAGTGCCTACTGAACAGTATGCCCCGATACTATTCTACTTGGCCCTGCATTGTATTGGGTTGTCAGCTGAGCCACTGTCTGTCTCCGTGTTGGCTTCACCATGCGAGACACTCTCCGACCACCATTTTCTTTGATAGCTTGTGGAAGTCCACTTTGCATAAGTACTAATAACTGTAGATCGCGAACACCCCACGAGTCGTGCAGTTTCGGAAATACTTGTTCCGTACCTTCAAACCATTAAAATCTGCCCTCTATCAAAATCGTTTATATCCGCAGCCTTTCCCTTCACACATAGAAGTAACTGAAGGAATGATTCTTCAGATTCTCCAAGAGCAGTTAAATACAACTTCCACTTGATCACGTGCTTTCCAAGTCATCCAGGTGAGTTCATTGTAAAATGCTGTTGTGGTCATAATGTTTTGGCTCTGTAGTACGTAGTATGGGGTAAGTGTTGTAATAATCCAAAAATATGACCTCGAAATTTTGATAGACTTTTCAAGTTTTGCATGTCCTGGTTTCCTAAATTGCCATTTTTTAATTATTTCTGTGCTTGTGGACTCGATACTCGAGTATCTGTTCATTATTACCGTCATCTGAAGTGATGCAAATGTTACTACTTGAGTACAGTGGTAACTGAATAAATACCATTAAAATTTTATCGCGCCATATGACAATTTTTAGCCAAGTTTGGCTACAATGTAAAACATAATGAGAATGATTAAGGCCTTGCCTGTGACTTCCAAACTTAGTTCGGGCAATGCGAATGGGTAAATATTGGAATACCCGACCTGAGTTCCGAAAAAATAAAAAACGGTACTTCAATTCCGTGAAACCCGAAATCGACTAGTCCGATACATAATATTTAATTTTAAATTTTCCACACACATAGAGATACAGCAGAACCTCGATTATCCGAGCTCATTGGGACCGCTAGTACCTGGGATATCGGAAATCTCGGTAAATAGAAACCCTTCCTTGCTTGCGAATTTAACTAATTTTTAAAGTAAAAAAAATAGGACTTTCTTTAAATGATAAAAATAAGCATATATGAACTTATGTTTCATAGATTAGAAGATTTAAAAAGAAAATCAACTCTAGTAGTAAATTTTAAAAAGTAAAAGGGAATATTTTGTAACTATACTTAGTTAAATATCGAAAGACGCATTTTCAAAAATAATACAAATCTCAAGAAAATACTGTATTTTTAAAATTTAATATACCTTAATTTTTCTAAATTTGCATTCTTTTAAAAAAGTCCGTTATCTTTCGTTGCAAAAGTTCAGAATTTCTATCATGGCATTCATCTATAGCATTTTTGAGAAACAGGAGCTCTATCGGTGAAGCATCGTCTCTTTGCTCCAAATATTTTATTGTAGTTGTCAGTGCTTGAACTCCTTCACTATGACTTATAGTCGTAGAATCCTTAAAGTCCTCATCTTCATTTTCTGCGTCATTAATGTCCGTTGAAGGATTAACGGCTTGTATGATTTCTTCGTCATTGAGAATTTCAAAATCTGGATGTTGATTTTCAACGTCCAGCCACTCGCAAATGTCCTCTTCCAAAATTTCCTCACATCCTTCAATTCAATTGATGATCTCAAGAAGTTCCCTGTAGGTGTGTTTTCCGCCTGCTGTCTCCTCTTTTCAACAGTTATTTTGTTAAATGATTTACAAATTGAAGCTGGATTCACTCATTGCCATGCCTGGGCAATCACGTTGTGGGAAAGAAGTGTGTGTAACACGGAAAACGAACTAAAATGTGCATCATTTTTTCCAAGCTCATTTTGGAAAGGAGCAAAAAAATTAGACTTCGTTATTGACTCGGTTAACAGAAACCTCGGTTAATATAGCATCTACTGTACTTTCCTTCGCTGCAGTTTCTCTTCATTTCTCGCTATTTTTCAGATGCTGTAAAAGATTCGTGAAATTTATAGGAATGTGAAGGACATGGAATTCATGAAAGTTGACGGATATAATAACGCTGTATTGATTTATTATATTTATAAAGAAAAATTTTGTCATTAGATTTATTTTTCTGTCCTTTCAGCAAAAAAGGTTGTCATCCATAACATTTCCAAAATATGTGAAAACATTGAAAATAATATTTACTTCGTTTAAAATTTCGTTTTTTTTTCTTTTTTTTTCTTTTTCAAAAAAAAAATTTTTTTTCTAAAATTTTCATGAAGATAATGAGCAAAATTATAGAAATGTTTTCCATTTTTGGCACGTTTTACTCAAATAACGCCAAAGCAGGAAGCCATTTTGTAGATGATCTTGTAAATTTTGAAGATCGAAGAAAGAAATACATAAGGTATCCGTCTACGTTAAAAACGTCGTTTTTTACGTAAAATCATAATTTTTTTATTTCCCTAAAATAAAATTTCATAGATTAGGCATCTAAATAAGATTTTCTTTTAACTCTAACGGCATTATAAAAAAAAGTTACAGCAGTTTAAACATCAGTGACAGTTGTCAAAACAAAACAGAAGTAGCGACTTAAAGCCTTTTAAAAAGCATATATTGGACAAAACATTTTAAATTTTCATGTAGATTAGTTTAAATAATTTTCTAGTATTTTTAGTAATTAGCAATTTGGAAATTAGAAAATTTTGAAGCATGAAAGTCTGGAGAATTTTAAACATGTATTTCATTTAAATTTTTTTTTGGTTAAAGTTGCTTTCATACACTTCAAATACGTTTTTCTCAGAACGGTATTTTTAATAAAATGTTGAAACTTCAAATGTGTTTTCAAAAAGGTTTTTTTTAATGTTGGCATCTACTAGTGTGGCTTATTGGTGTGACCATTTGACTGTATCGCAAAAAATACACGAAAAATTCTAATAAAAGAGAAAGAAAACTTTACAAATGATTAAGTTACATTAAAGTCATACAAATGTGGTATGAACGTGTTGCTCTTGAACAGACTTACACGCACATATATAATACTTAATAGATTACAAGTAATACATGTGCCTTATGTGTGTCCACATTTGATTGTATTGCGAAAATTAATGGAAAAAACCCAATAAAACAGAAGGACCCCATAAAAAGAGATTCAGTTACATTAAAGTCATACAAATGTGGTATGTACGTGTTCCTCTTGAACAGATCTACACGCCCATATATAATACTTAATAGTTTACAAGTAATAGATGTGCGTTATGTGTGTCCCCATTTGATTGTATTGCGAAAATTACCGGAAAAAACCCAATAAAAGAGAAGGACCCCATAAAAAGTGATTCAGTTACATTAAAGTCATACAAATGTGGTATATACGTGTACCTCTTGAACAGATCTACACGCCCATATATAACACTTAATAGTTTACAAGTAATAGATGTGCGTTATGTGTGTCCCCGTTTGATTGTATTGCGAAAATTAACGGAAAAAAACACAATAAAACAGAAGGACCCCATAAAAAGAGATTCAGTTACATTAAAATCATACAAATGTGGTATTTATGTGTTCCTCTTGAACAAATCTACACGCCCATATATAATTTTTAATATTTTCCAAGTAATAGATGTGCGTTATGTGTGTCCCCATTTGATTGTATTGCGAAAATTACCGGAAAAAAACCCAATAAAAAAGAAGGACCCCATAAAAAGTGATTCAGTTACATTAAAGTCATACAAATGTGGTATGCACGTGTTCCTCTTGAATAGACCTACACGCCCATATATAATACTTAATAGTTTACAAGTAATAGATGTGCGTTATGTGTGTCCCCATTTGATTGTATTGCGAAAATTACCGGAAAAAACCCAATAAAACAGAAGGACCCCATGAAAAGTGATTCAGTTACATTAAAGTCATACAAATGTGGTATGTACGTGTTCCTCTTGAACAGATCTACACGCCCATATATAATACTTAATAGTTTACAAGTAATAGATGTGCGTTATGTGTGTCCCCATTTGATTGTATTGCGAAAATTACCGAAAAAAAAACAAAATAAAACAGATGGGTCACATAAAAATTGATTCAGTTACATTAAAGTCATACAAATGTGGTATGCACGTGTTCCTCTTGAATAGACCTACACGCCCATATATAATACTTAATAGTTTACAAGTAATAGATGTGCGTTATGTGTGTCCCCATTTGATTGTATTGCGAAAATTACCGGAAAAAAACCCAATAAAACAGACGGACACCATGAAAAGCAATTCAGTTACATTAAAATCATACAAATGTGGTATGTACGTGTTCCTCTTGAATAGACCTACACGCCCATATATAATACTTAATAGTTTACAAGTAATGGATGTGCGTTATGAGTGTCCCCATTTAATTGTATTGCGAAAATTATCGGAAAAAAAACCCATTAAACAAGAAGAACCCCATGAAAAGTAATTCAGTTACATTAAAGTCATACAAATGTGGTATGTACGTGTTCCTCTTGAATAGACCTACACGCCCATATATAATACTTAATAGTTTACAAGTAATGGATGTGCGTTATGTGTGTCCCCATTTGATTGTATTGCGAAAATTACCGGAAAAAAACCCAATAGAAAAGAAGGACCCCATAAAAAGTGATTCAGTTACATTAAAGTCATACAAATGTGGTATGTACGTGTTCCTCTTGAATAGACCTACACGCCCATATATAATACTTAATAGTTTACAAGTAATAGATGTGCGTTATGTGTGTCCCCATTTGATTGTATTGCGAAAATTACCGGAAAAAACCCAATAAAACAGAAGGACCCCATGAAAAGTTATTCAGTTACATTAAAGTCATACAAATGTGGTATGTACGTGTTCCTCTTGAATAGACCTACACGCCCATATATAATACTTAATAGTTTACAAGTAATAGATGTGCGTTATGTGTGTCCCCATTTGATTGTATTGCGAAAATTACCGGAAAAAAACCCAATAAAACAGAAGGACCCCATAAAAAGAGATTCAGTTACATTAAAGTCATACAAATGTGGTATGTACGTGTTCCTCTTGAACAGACCTACACGCCCATATATAATACTTAATAGTTTACAAGTAATAGATGTGCGTTATGTGTGTCCCCATTTGATTGTATTGTGAAAATTACTGGAAAAAACCCAATAAAACAGAAGGACCCCATGAAAAGTGATTCAGTTACATTAAAGTCATACAAATGTGGTATGCACGTGTTCCTCTTGAATAGACCTACACGCCCATATATAATACTTAATAGTTTACAAGTAATAGATGTGCGTTATGTGTGTCCCCATTTGATTGTATTGCGAAAATTACCGGAAAAAAACCCAATAAAACAGAAGGACCCCATGAAAAGTAATTCAGTTACATTAAAGTCATACAAATGTGGTATGTACGTGTTCCTCTTGAATAGACCTACACGCCCATATATAATACTTAATAGTTTACAAGTAATAGATGTGCGTTATGTGTGTCCCCATTTGATTGTATTGCGAAAATTACCGGAAAAAACCCAATAAAACAGAAGGACCCCATGAAAAGTGATTCAGTTACATTAAAGTCATACAAATGTGGTATGCACGTGTTCCTCTTGAATAGACCTACACGCCCATATATAATACTTAATAGTTTACAAGTAATAGATGTGCGTTATGTGTGTCCCCATTTGATTGTATTGCGAAAATTACCGGAAAAAAACCCAATAAAACAGAAGGACCCCATGAAAAGTGATTCAGTTACATTAAAGTCATACAAATGTGGTATGTACGTGTTCCTCTTGAACAGACCTACACGCCCATATATAATACTTAATAGTTTACAAGTAATAGATGTGCGTTATGTGTGTCCCCATTTGATTGTATTGCGAAAATTACCGGAAAAAAACCCAATAAAACAGAAGGACCCCATAAAAAGAGATTCAGTTACATTAAAGTCATACAAATGTGGTATGTACGTGTTCCTCTTGAACAGACCTACACGCCCATATATAATACTTAATAGTTTACAAGTAATAGATGTGCGTTATGTGTGTCCCCATTTGATTGTATTGCGAAAATTACCGGAAAAAAACCCAATAAAACAGAAGGACACCATGAAAAGTGATTCAGTTACATTAAAGTCATACAAATGTGGTATGTACGTGTTCCTCTTGAACAGACCTACACGCCCATATATAATACTTAATAGTTTACAAGTAATAGATGTGCGTTATGTGTGTCCCCATTTGATTGTATTGCGAAAATTACCGGAAAAAAAAACACAATAAAACAGAAGGACCCCATGAAAAGTGATTCAGTTACATTAAAGTCAAACAAATGTGGTATGCACGTGTTCCTCTTGAACAGACCTACACGCCCATATATAATACTTAATAGTTTACAAGTAATAGATGTGCGTTATGTGTGTCCCCATTTGATTGTATTGCGAAAATTACCGGAAAAAACCCAATAAAACAGAAGGACACCATGAAAAGTGATTCAATTACATTAAAGTCATACAAATGTGGTATGTACGTGTTCCTCTTGAATAGACCTACACGCCCATATATAATACTTAATAGTTTACAAGTAATAGATGTGCGTTATGTGTGTCCCCATTTGATTGTATTGCGAAAATTACCGGAAAAAAACCCAATAAAAAAGAAGGACCCCATGAAAAGTGATTCAATTACATTAAAGTCATACAAATGTGGTATGTACGTGTTCCTCTTGAACAGACCTACACGCCCATATATAATACTTAATAGTTTACAAGTAATAGATGTGCGTTATGTGTGTCCCCATTTGATTGTATTGCGAAAATTACCGAAAAAAAACCCTATAAAACAGACGGACACCATGAAAAGCGATTCAGTTACATTAAAGTCATACAAATGTGGTATGTACGTGTTCCTCTTGAACAGACCTACACGCCCATATATAATACTTAATAGTTTACAAGTAATAGATGTGCGTTATGTGTGTCCCCATTTGATTGTATTGCGAAAATTACCGGAAAAAAACCCAATAAAAGACATGAACTCCATAAAAAGTGATTCAGTTACATTAAAGTCATACAAATGTGGTATAGACGTGTTCCTCTTGAACAGACCTACACGCCCATATATAATACTTAATAGTTTACAAGTAATAGATGTGCGTTATGTGTGTCCCCATTTGATTGTATTGCGAAAATTACCGGAAAAAAACCCAATAAAACAGAAGGACACCATGAAAAGTGATTCAGTTACATTAAAGTCATACAAATGTGGTATGTACGTGTTCCTCTTGAATAGACCTACACGCCCATATATAATACTTAATAGTTTACAAGTAATAGATGTGCGTTATGTGTGTCCCCATTTGATTGTATTGCGAAAATTACCGGAAAAAACCCAATAAAACAGAAGGACACCATGAAAAGTGATTCAGTTACATTAAAGTCATACAAATGTGGTATGTACGTGTTCCTCTTGAACAGACCTACACGCCCATATATAATACTTAATAGTTTACAAGTAATAGATGTGCGTTATGTGTGTCCCCATTTGATTGTATTGCGAAAATTACCGGAAAAAAACCCAATAAAACAGAAGGACAATATGAAAAGTGATTCAGTTACATTAAAGTCATACAAATGTGGTATGTACGTGTTCCTCTTGAACAGACCTACACGCCCATATATAATACTTAATAGTTTACAAGTAATAGATGTGCGTTATGTGTGTCCCCATTTGATTGTATTGCGAAAATTACCGGAAAAAAACCCAATAAAACAGAAGGACCCCATGAAAAGTGATTCAGTTACATTAAAGTCATACAAATGTGGTATGCACGTGTTCCTCTTGAACAGACCTACACGCCCATATATAATACTTAATAGTTTACAAGTAATAGATGTGCGTTATGTGTGTCCCCATTTGATTGTATTGCGAAAATTAACGGAAAAAAACCCAATAAAACAGAAGGACCCCATAAAAAGAGATTCAGTTACATTAAAGTCATACAAATGTGGTATGCACGTGTTCCTCTTGAATAGACCTACACGCCCATATATAATACTTAATAGTTTACAAGTAATAGATGTGCGTTATGTGTGTCCCCATTTGATTGTATTGCGAAAATTACCGGAAAAAAACCCAATAAAACAGAAGGACACCATGAAAAGTGATTCAGTTACATTAAAGTCATACAAATGTGGTATGTACGTGTTCCTCTTGAATAGACCTACACGCCCATATATAATACTTAATAGTTTACAAGTAATAGATGTGCGTTATGTGTGTCCCCATTTGATTGTATTGCGAAAATTACCGGAAAAAAACCCAATAAAACAGAAGGACACCATGAAAAGTGATTCAGTTACATTAAAGTCATACAAATGTGGTATGTACGTGTTCCTCTTGAACAGACCTACACGCCCATATATAATACTTAATAGTTTACAAGTAATAGATGTGCGTTATGTGTGTCCCCATTTGATTGTATTGCGAAAATTACCGGAAAAAAACCCAATAAAACAGAAGGAAACCATAAAAAGTGATTCAGTTACATTAAAGTCATACAAATGTGGTATGTACGTGTTCCTCTTGAATAGACCTACACGCCCATATATAATACTTAATAGTTTACAAGTAATAGATGTGCGTTATGTGTGTCCCCATTTGATTGTATTGCGAAAATTACCGGAAAAAAACCCAATAAAAAAGAAGAACCCCATAAAAAGTGATTAAATTACATTAAAGTCATACAAATGTGGTATGTACGTGTTCCTCTTGAACAGACCTACACGCCCATATATAATACTTAATAGTTTACAAGTAATAGATGTGCGTTATGTGTGTCCCCATTTGATTGTATTGCGAAAATTACCGGAAAAAAACCCAATAAAACAGAAGGACAATATGAAAAGTGATTCAGTTACATTAAAGTCATACAAATGTGGTATGTACGTGTTCCTCTTGAACAGACCTACACGCCCATATATAATACTTAATAGTTTACAAGTAATAGATGTGCGTTATGTGTGTCCCCATTTGATTGTATTGCGAAAATTAACGGAAAAAACCCAATAACACAGAAGGACACCATGAAAAGTGATTCAGTTACATTAAAGTCATACAAATGTGGTATGTACGTGTTCCTCTTGAACAGACCTACACGCCCATATATAATACTTAATAGTTTACAAGTAATAGATGTGCGTTATGTGTGTCCCCATTTGATTGTATTGCGAAAATTACCGAAAAAAACCCTATAAAACAGAAGGACACCATGAAAAGCGATTCAGTTACATTAAAGTCATACAAATGTGGTATGTACGTGTTCCTCTTGAACAGACCTACACGCCCATATATAATACTTAATAGTTTACAAGTAATAGATGTGCGTTATGTGTGTCCCCATTTGATTGTATTGCGAAAATTACCGGAAAAAAACCCAATAAAACAGAAGGACACCATGAAAAGTGATTCAATTACATTAAAGTCATACAAATGTGGTATGTACGTGTTCCTCTTGAACAGACCTACACGCCCATATATAATACTTAATAGTTTACAAGTAATAGATGTGCGTTATGTGTGTCCCCATTTGATTGTATTGCGAAAATTACCGGAAAAAAACCCAATAAAACAGAAGGACACCATAAAAAGTTATTCAGTTACATTAAAGTCATACAAATGTGGTATGTACGTGTTCCTCTTGAACAGACCTACACGCCCATATATAATACTTAATAGTTTACAAGTAATAGATGTGCGTTATGTGTGTCCCCATTTGATTGTATTGCGAAAATTACCGGAAAAATACCCAATAAAACAGAAGGACACCATGAAAAGTGATTCAGTTACATTAAAGTCATACAAATGTGGTATGTACGTGTTCCTCTTGAACAGACCTACACGCCCATATATAATACTTAATAGTTTACAAGTAATAGATGTGCGTTATGTGTGTCCCCATTTGATTGTATTGCGAAAATTACCGGAAAAAACCCAATAAAAGAGATGGACTCCATAAAAAGTGATTCAGTTACATTAAAGTCATACAAATGTGGTATAGACGTGTTCTTCTTGAAGAGACCTACACGCCCATATATAATACGTAATAGTTTACAAGTAATAGATGTGCGTTATGTGTGTCCCCATTTGATTGTATTGCGAAAATTACCGAAAAAACCCAACAATAAAACAGAAGGACAATATGAAAAGTGATTCAGTTACATTAAAGTCATACAAATGTGGTATGTACGTGTTCCTCTTGAACAGACCTACACGCCCATATATAATACTTAATAGTTTACAAGTAATAGATGTGCGTTATGTGTGTCCCCATTTGATTGTATTGCGAAAATTACCGGAAAAAAACCCAATAAAACAGAAGGACACCATTAAAAGTTATTCAATTACATTAAAGTCATACAAATGTGGTATGTACGTGTTCCTCTTGAACAGACCTACACGCCCATATATAATACTTAATAGTTTACAAGTAATAGATGTGCGTTATGTGTGTCCCCATTTGATTGTATTGCGAAAATTACCGGAAAAAAACCCAATAAAACAGAAGGACACCATGAAAAGTGATTCAGTTACATTAAAGTCATACAAATGTGGTATGTACGTGTTCCTCTTGAACAGACCTACACGCCCATATATAATACTTAATAGTTTACAAGTAATAGATGTGCGTTATGTGTGTCCCCATTTGATTGTATTGCGAAAATTACCGGAAAAAAACCCAATAAAACAGACGGACACCATGAAAAGTGATTCAGTTACATTAAAGTCATACAAATGTGGTATGTACGTGTTCCTCTTGAACAGATCTACACGCCCATATATAATACTTAATAGTTTACAAGTAATGGATGTGCGTTATGTGTGTCCCCATTTGATTGTATTGCGAAAATTACCGGAAAAAACCCAATAAAACAGAAAGACCATATGAAAAGTGATTCATTTACATTAAAGTCATACAAATGTAGTATGCACGTGTTCCTCTTGAATAGACCTACACGCCCATATATAATACTTAATAGTTTACAAGTAATAGATGTGCGTTATGTGTGTCCCCATTTGATTGTATTGCGAAAATTACCGGAAAAAAACCCAATAAAACAGAAGGACACCATGAAAAGTGATTCAGTTACATTAAAGTCATACAAATGTGGTATGTACGTGTTCCTCTTGAACAGACCTACACGCCCATATATAATACTTAATAGTTTACAAGTAATAGATGTGCGTTATGTGTGTCCCCATTTGATTGTATTGCGAAAATTACCGGAAAAAAACCCAATAAAACAGAAGGACACCATGAAAAGTGATTCAGTTACATTAAAGTCATACAAATGTGGTATGTACGTGTTCCTCTTGAACAGACCTACACGCCCATATATAATACTTAATAGTTTACAAGTAATAGATGTGCGTTATGTGTGTCCCCATTTGATTGTATTGCGAAAATTACCGGAAAAAAAGTAATAAAAGAGAAGGACCCCATAAAAAGTGATTCAGTTACATTAAAGTCATACAAATGTGGTATGTACGTGTTCCTCTTGAACAGACCTACACGCCCATATATAATACTTAATAGTTTACAAGTAATAGATGTGCGTTATGTGTGTCCCCATTTGATTGTATTGCGAAAATTACCGAAAAAAACCCTATAAAACAGAAGGACACCATGAAAAGTGATTCAATTACATTAAAGTCATACAAATGTGGTATGTACGTGTTCCTCTTGAACAGACCTACACGCCCATATATAATACGTAATAGTTTACAAGTAATAGATGTGCGTTATGTGTGTCCCCATTTGATTGTATTGCGAAAATTACCGGAAAAAAACCCAATAAAACAGAAGGACACCATGAAAAGTGATTCAGTTACATTAAAGTCATACAAATGTGGTATGTACGTGTTCCTCTTGAACAGACCTACACGCCCATATATAATACTTAATAGTTTACAAGTAATAGATGTGCGTTATGTGTGTCCCCATTTGATTGTATTGCGAAAATTACCGGAAAAAAACCCAATAAAACAGAAGGACACCATGAAAAGTGATTCAGTTACATTAAAGTCATACAAATGTGGTATGTACGTGTTCCTCTTGAACAGACCTACACGCCCATATATAATACTTAATAGTTTACAAGTAATAGATGTGCGTTATGTGTGTCCCCATTTGATTGTATTGCGAAAATTACCGGAAAAAAAACCCAATAAAACAGAAGGACACCATTAAAAGTTATTCAATTACATTAAAGTCATACAAATGTGGTATGAACGTGTTCCTCTTGAACAGACCTACACGCCCATATATAATACTTAATAGTTTACAAGAAATACATGTGCGTTATGTGTGTCCCCATTTGATTGTATTGCGAAAATTACCGGAAAAATAAACAATAAAACAGACGGACACCATGAAAAGCGACTCAGTTACATTAAAGTCATACAAATGTGGTATGTACGTGTTCCTCTTGAACAGACCTACACGCCCATATATAATACTTAATAGTTTACAAGTAATAGATGTGCGTTATGTGTGTCCCCATTTGATTGTATTGCGAAAATTACCGAAAAAAAAACCCCAATAAAACAGAAGGACAATATGAAAAGTGATTCAGTTACATTAAAGTCATACAAATGTGGTATGTACGTGTTCCTCTTGAACAGACCTACACGCCCATATATAATACTTAATAGTTTACAAGTAATAGATGTGCGTTATGTGTGTCCCCATTTGATTGTATTGCGAAAATTACCGGAAAAAAACCCAATAAAACAGAAGGACACCATGAAAAGTGATTCAATTACATTAAAGTCATACAAATGTGGTATGTACGTGTTCCTCTTGAACAGACCTACACGCCCATATATAATACTTAATAGTTTACAAGTAATAGATGTGCGTTATGTGTGTCCCCATTTGATTGTATTGCGAAAATTACCGGAAAAAAACCCAATAAAACAGATGGACCCCATGAAAAGTGATTCAGTTACATTAAAGTCATACAAATGTGGTATGTACGTGTTCCTCTTGAACAGACCTACACGCCCATATATAATACTTAATAGTTTACAAGTAATAGATGTGCGTTATGTGTGTCCCCATTTGATTGTATTGCGAAAATTACCGAAAAAAACCCTATAAAACAGAAGGACACCATAAAAAGTGATTCAGTTACATTAAAGTCATACAAATGTGGTATGTACGTGTTCCTCTTGAACAGACCTACACGCCCATATATAATACTTAATAGTTTACAAGTAATAGATGTGCGTTATGTGTGTCCCCATTTGATTGTATTGCGAAAATTACCGGAAAAAAACCCAATAAAACAGAAGGACACCATGAAAAGTGATTCAATTACATTAAAGTCATACAAATGTGGTATGTACGTGTTCCTCTTGAACAGACCTACACGCCCATATATAATACTTAATAGTTTACAAGTAATAGATGTGCGTTATGTGTGTCCCCATTTGATTGTATTGCGAAAATTACCGGAAAAAAACCCAATAAAACAGAAGGACCCCATAAAAAGTGATTCAGTTACATTAAAGTCATACAAATGTGGTATGTACGTGTTCCTCTTGAACAGACCTACACGCCCATATATAATACTTAATAGTTTACAAGTAATAGATGTGCGTTATGTGTGTCCCCATTTGATTGTATTGCGAAAATTACCGGAAAAAAACCCAATAAAACAGAAGGACACCATTAAAATGATTCAGTTACATTAAAGTCATACAAATGTGGTATGTACGTGTTCCTCTTGAACAGACCTACACGCCCATATATAATACTTAATAGTTTACAAGTAATAGATGTGCGTTATGTGTGTCCCCATTTGATTGTATTGCGAAAATTACCGGAAACAACCCAATAAAACAGAAGGACCCCAAGAAAGGTGATTCAGTTACATTAAAGTCATACAAATGTGGTATGTTCGTGTTCCTCTTGAACAGATCTACACGCCCATATATAATACTTAATAGTTTACAAGTAATAGATGTGCGTTATGTGTGTCCCCATTTGATTGTATTGCGAAAATTACCGGAAAAAAACCCAATAAAACAGAAGGACACCATGAAAAGTGATTCAATTACATTAAAGTCATAAATATGTGGTATGTACGTGTTCCTCTTGAACAGATCTACACGCCCATATATAATACTTAATAGTTTACAAGTAATAGATGTGCGTTATGTGTGTCCCCATTTGATTGTATTGCGAAAATTACCGGAAAAAACCCAATAAAACAGAAAGACCATATGAAATATGATTCATTTACATTAAAGTCATACAAATGTGGTATGTACGTGTTCCTCTTGAACAGACCTACACGCCCATATATAATACTTAATAGTTTACAAGTAATAGATGTGCGTTATGTGTGTCCCCATTTGATTGTATTGCGAAAATTACCGGAAAAAACCCAATAAAACAGACGGACACCATGAAAAGTGATTCAGTTACATTAAAGTCATACAAATGTGGTATGTACGTGTTCCTCTTGAAGAGACCTACACGCCCATATATAATACTTAATAGTTTCAAAGTAATAGATGTGCGTTATGTGTGTCCATATTTGATTGTATTGCGAAAATTACCGAAAAAAACCCAATAAAAGACATGAACTCCATAAAAAGTGATTCAGTTACATTAAAGTCATACAAATGTGGTATGTACGTGTTCCTCTTGAACAGATCTACACGCCCATATATAATACTTAATAGTTTACAAGTAATAGATGTGCGTTATGTGTGTCCCCATTTGATTGTATTGCGAAAATTACCGGAAAAAACCTAATAAAACAGAAGGACACCATGAAAAGTGATTCAATTACATTAAAGTCATACAAATGTGGTATGTACGTGTTCCTCTTGAACAGACCTACACGCCCATATATAATACTTAATAGTTTACAAGTAATAGATGTGCGTTATGTGTGTCCCCATTTGATTGTATTGCGAAAATTACCGGAAAAAAACCCAATAAAACAGAAGGACCCCATAAAAAGTGATTCAGTTACATTAAAGTCATACAAATGTGGTATGTACGTGTTCCTCTTGAACAGACCTACACGCCCATATATAATACTTAATAGTTTACAAGTAATAGATGTGCGTTATGTGTGTCCCCATTTGATTGTATTGCGAAAATTACCGGAAAAAAACCCAATAAAACAGAAGGACCCCATGAAAAGTGATTCAGTTACATTAAAGTCATACAAATGTGGTATGTACGTGTTCCTCTTGAACAGACCTACACGCCCATATATAATACTTAATAGTTTACAAGTAATAGATGTGCGTTATGTGTGTCCCCATTTGATTGTATTGCGAAAATTACCGGAAAAAAACCCAATAAAACAGAAGGACAATATGAAAAGTGATTCAGTTACATTAAAGTCATACAAATGTGGTATGTACGTGTTCCTCTTGAACAGACCTACACGCCCATATATAATACTTAATAGTTTACAAGTAATAGATGTGCGTTATGTGTGTCCCCATTTGATTGTATTGCGAAAATTACCGGAAAAAAACCCAATAAAACAGAAGGACACCATGAAAAGTGATTCAATTACATTAAAGTCATACAAATGTGGTATGTACGTGTTCCTCTTGAACAGACCTACACGCCCATATATAATACTTAATAGTTTACAAGTAATAGATGTGCGTTATGTGTGTCCCCATTTGATTGTATTGCGAAAATTACCGGAAAAAAACCCAATAAAACAGAAGGACACCATGAAAAGTGATTCAATTACATTAAAGTCATACAAATGTGGTATGTACGTGTTCCTCTTGAACAGACCTACACGCCCATATATAATACTTAATAGTTTACAAGTAATAGATGTGCGTTATGTGTGTCCCCATTTGATTGTATTGCGAAAATTACCGGAAAAAAAACCAAATAAAAGAGAAGGACACCGTTAAAAGTGATTCAGTTACATTAAAGTCATACAAATGTGGTATGTACGTGTTCCTCTTGAACAGACCTACACGCCCATATATAATACTTAATAGTTTACAAGTAATAGATGTGCGTTATGTGTGTCCCCATTTGATTGTATTGCGAAAATTACCGAAAAAAACCCTATAAAACAGAAGGACACCATAAAAAGTGATTCAATTACATTAAAGTCATACAAATGTGGTATGTACGTGTTCCTCTTGAACAGACCTACACGCCCATATATAATACTTAATAGTTTACAAGTAATAGATGTGCGTTATGTGTGTCCCCATTTGATTGTATTGCGAAAATTACCGGAAAAAACCCAACAAAAGAGATGGAATCCATAAAAAGTTATTCAGTTACATTAAAGTCATACAAATGTGGTATGTACGTGTTCCTCTTGAACAGACCTACACGCCCATATATAATACTTAATAGTTTACAAGTAATAGATGTGCGTTATGTGTGTCCCCATTTGATTGTATTGCGAAAATTACCGGAAAAAAACCCAATAAAACAGAAGGACACCATGAAAAGTGATTCAATTACATTAAAGTCATACAAATGTGGTATGTACGTGTTCCTCTTGAACAGACCTACACGCCCATATATAATACTTAATAGTTTACAAGTAATAGATGTGCGTTATGTGTGTCCCCATTTGATTGTATTGCGAAAATTACCGGAAAAAAACCCAATAAAACAGACGGACACCATGAAAAGCGATTCAGTTACATTAAAGTCATACAAATGTGGTATGTACGTGTTCCTCTTGAACAGACCTACACGCCCATATATAATACTTAATAGTTTACAAGTAATAGATGTGCGTTATGTGTGTCCCCATTTGATTGTATTGCGAAAATTACCGGAAAAAAACCCAATAAAACAGAAGGACACCATGAAAAGTGATTCAATTACATTAAAGTCATACAAATGTGGTATGTACGTGTTCCTCTTGAACAGACCTACACGCCCATATATAATACTTAATAGTTTACAAGTAATAGATGTGCGTTATGTGTGTCCCCATTTGATTGTATTGCGAAAATTACCGAAAAAAAAACCCAATAATACAGAAGGATACCATAAAAAGTGATTCAGTTACATTAAAGTCATACAAATGTGGTATGTACGTGTTCCTCTTGAACAGACCTACACGCCCATATATAATACTTAATAGTTTACAAGTAATAGATGTGCGTTATGTGTGTCCCCATTTGATTGTATTGCGAAAATTACCGGGAAAAACCCAATAAAACAGAAGGACACCATGAAAAGTGATTCAATTACATTAAAGTCATACAAATGTGGTATGTACGTGTTCCTCTTGAACAGACCTACACGCCCATATATAATACTTAATAGTTTACAAGTAATAGATGTGCGTTATGTGTGTCCCCATTTGATTGTATTGCGAAAATTACTGAAAAAAACCCCAATAAAATCGAAGGCCCCATGAAAAGGGATTCAGTTACATTAAAGTCATACAATTGTGGTATGTACGTGTTCCTCTTGAACAGATCTACACGCCCATATATAATACTTAATAGTTTACAAGTAATGGATGTGCGTTATGTGTGTCCCCATTTGATTGTATTGCGAAAATTACCGGAAAAAAACCCAATAAAACAGACGGACACCATGAAAAGTGATTCAGTTACATTAAAGTCATACAAATGTGGTATGTACGTGTTCCTCTTGAACAGACCTACACGCCCATATATAATACTTAATAGTTTACAAGTAATAGATGTGCGTTATGTGTGTCCCCATTTGATTGTATTGCGAAAATTACCGGAAAAAAACCCAATAAAACAGAAGGACACCATGAAAAGTGATTCAGTTACATTAAAGTCATACAAATGTGGTATGTACGTGTTCCTCTTGAACAGACCTACACGCCCATATATAATACTTAATAGTTTACAAGTAATAGATGTGCGTTATGTGTGTCCCCATTTGATTGTATTGCGAAAATTACCGGAAAAAAAACCCAATAAAACAGAAGGACACCATGAAAAGTGATTCAGTTACATTAAAGTCATACAAATGTGGTATGTACGTGTTCCTCTTGAACAGACCTACACGCCCATATATAATACTTAATAGTTTACAAGTAATAGATGTGCGTTATGTGTGTCCCCATTTGATTGTATTGCGAAAATTACCGGAAAAATAAACAATAAAACAGAAGGACACCATGAAAAGTGATTCAATTACATTAAAGTCATACAAATGTGGTATGTACGTGTTCCTCTTGAACAGACCTACACGCCCATATATAATACTTAATAGTTTACAAGTAATAGATGTGCGTTATGTGTGTCCCCATTTGATTGTATTGCGAAAATTACCGGAAAAAAACCCAATAAAACAGAAGGACACCATGAAAAGTGATTCAATTACATTAAAGTCATACAAATGTGGTATGTACGTGTTCCTCTTGAACAGACCTACACGCCCATATATAATACTTAATAGTTTACAAGTAATAGATGTGCGTTATGTGTGTCCCCATTTGATTGTATTGCGAAAATTACCGGAAAAAAACCCAATAAAACAGAAGGACACCATGAAAAGTGATTCAATTACATTAAAGTCATACAAATGTGGTATGTACGTGTTCCTCTTGAACAGACCTACACGCCCATATATAATACTTAATAGTTTACAAGTAATAGATGTGCGTTATGTGTGTCCCCATTTGATTGTATTGCGAAAATTACCGGAAAAAAACCCAATAAAACAGAAGGACACCATGAAAAGTGATTCAATTACATTAAAGTCATACAAATGTGGTATGTACGTGTTCCTCTTGAACAGACCTACACGCCCATATATAATACTTAATAGTTTACAAGTAATAGATGTGCGTTATGTGTGTCCCCATTTGATTGTATTGCGAAAATTACCGGAAAAATAAACAATAAAACAGACGGACACCATGAAAAGCGATTCAGTTACATTAAAGTCATACAAATGTGGTATGTACGTGTTCCTCTTGAACAGACCTACACGCCCATATATAATACTTAATAGTTTACAAGTAATAGATGTGCGTTATGTGTGTCCCCATTTGATTGTATTGCGAAAATTACCGAAAAAAACCCTATAAAACAGAAGGACACCATAAAATGTGATTCAGTTACATTAAAGTCATACAAATGTGGTATGTACGTGTTCCTCTTGAACAGACCTACACGCCCATATATAATACTTAATAGTTTACATGTAATAGATATGCGTTATGAGTGTCCCCATTTGATAGTATTGCGAAACTTACCGGAAGAAAAAAACACAATAAAACAGAAGGACCCCATAAAAAGTGATTCAATTACATTAAAGTCATACAAATGTGGTATGTACGTGTTCCTCTTGAACAGACCTACACGCCCATATATAATACTTAATAGTTTACAAGTAATAGATGTGCGTTATGTGTGTCCCCATTTGATTGTATTGCGAAAATTACCGGAAAAAAACCCAATAAAACAGAAGGACACCATGAAAAGTGATTCAGTTACATTAAAGTCATACAAATGTGGTATGTACGTGTTCCTCTTGAACAGACCTACACGCCCATATATAATACTTAATAGTTTACAAGTAATAGATGTGCGTTATGTGTGTCCCCATTTGATTGTATTGCGAAAATTACCGAAAAAAACCCTATAAAACAGAAGGACACCATGAAAAGTGATTCAATTACATTAAAGTCATACAAATGTGGTATGTACGTGTTCCTCTTGAACAGACCTACACGCCCATATATAATACTTAATAGTTTACAAGTAATAGATGTGCGTTATGTGTGTCCCCATTTGATTGTATTGCGAAAATTACCGGAAAAAACCTAATAAAACAGAAGGACACCATGAAAAGTGATTCAGTTACATTAAAGTCATACAAATGTGGTATGTACGTGTTCCTCTTGAACAGACCTACACGCCCATATATAATACTTAATAGTTTACAAGTAATAGATGTGCGTTATGTGTGTCCCCATTTGATTGTATTGCGAAAATTACCGAAAAAAACCCTATAAAACAGAAGGACACCATAAAAAGTGATTCAATTACATTAAAGTCATACAAATGTGGTATGTACGTGTTCCTCTTGAACAGACCTACACGCCCATATATAATACTTAATAGTTTACAAGTAATAGATGTGCGTTATGTGTGTCCCCATTTGATTGTATTGCGAAAATTACCGGAAAAAAACCCAATAAAACAGAAGGACACCATGAAAAGTGATTCAGTTACATTAAAGTCATACAAATGTGGTATGTACGTGTTCCTCTTGAACAGACCTACACGCCCATATATAATACTTAATAGTTTACAAGTAATAGATGTGCGTTATGTGTGTCCCCATTTGATTGTATTGCGAAAATTACCGGAAAAAAACCCAATAAAACAGAAGGACACCATTAAAAGTTATTCAATTACATTAAAGTCATACAAATGTGGTATGTACGTGTTCCTCTTGAACAGACCTACACGCCCATATATAATACTTAATAGTTTACAAGTAATAGATGTGCGTTATGTGTGTCCCCATTTGATTGTATTGCGAAAATTACCGGAAAAAAACCCAATAAAACAGAAGGACACCATAAAAAGTTATTCAGTTACATTAAAGTCATACAAATGTGGTATGTACGTGTTCCTCTTGAACAGACCTACACGCCCATATATAATACTTAATAGTTTACAAGTAATAGATGTGCGTTATGTGTGTCCCCATTTGATTGTATTGCGAAAATTACCGAAAAAAACCCTATAAAACAGAAGGACACCATAAAAAGTGATTCAATTACATTAAAGTCATACAAATGTGGTATGTACGTGTTCCTCTTGAACAGACCTACACGCCCATATATAATACGTAATAGTTTACAAGTAATAGATGTGCGTTATGTGTGTCCCCATTTGATTGTATTGCGAAAATTACCGGAAAAAAACCAATAAAACAGAAGGACACCATGAAAAGTGATTCAATTACATTAAAGTCATACAAATGTGGTATGTACGTGTTCCTCTTGAACAGACCTACACGCCCATATATAATACTTAATAGTTTACAAGTAATAGATGTGCGTTATGTGTGTCCCCATTTGATTGTATTGCGAAAATTACCGAAAAAAACCCTATAAAACAGAAGGACACCATGAAAAGTAATTCAATTACATTAAAGTCATACAAATGTGGTATGTACGTGTTCCTCTTGAACAGACCTACACGCCCATATATAATACTTAATAGTTTACAAGTAATAGATGTGCGTTATGTGTGTCCCCATTTGATTGTATTGCGAAAATTACCAAAAAAAACCCAATAAAACAGAAGGACACCATGAAAAGTGATTCAATTACATTAAAGTCATACAAATGTGGTATGTACGTGTTCCTCTTGAACAGACCTACACGCCCATATATAATACTTAATAGTTTACAAGTAATAGATGTGCGTTATGTGTGTCCCCATTTGATTGTATTGCGAAAATTACCGGAAAAAAACCCAATAAAACAGAAGGACACCATGAAAAGTGATTCAATTACATTAAAGTCATACAAATGTGGTATGTACGTGTTCCTCTTGAACAGACCTACACGCCCATATATAATACTTAATAGTTTACAAGTAATAGATGTGCGTTATGTGTGTCCCCATTTGATTGTATTGCGAAAATTACCGGAAAAAAACCCAATAAAACAGAAGGACACCATGAAAAGTGATTCAATTACATTAAAGTCATACAAATGTGGTATGTACGTGTTCCTCTTGAACAGACCTACACGCCCATATATAATACTTAATAGTTTACAAGTAATAGATGTGCGTTATGTGTGTCCCCATTTGATTGTATTGCGAAAATTACCGGAAAAAAACCCAATAAAACAGAAGGACACCATTAAAAGTTATTCAATTACATTAAAGTCATACAAATGTGGTATGTACGTGTTCCTCTTGAACAGACCTACACGCCCATATATAATACTTAATAGTTTACAAGTAATAGATGTGCGTTATGTGTGTCCCCATTTGATTGTATTGCGAAAATTACCGAAAAAAACCCTATAAAACAGAAGGACACCATGAAAAGTGATTCAATTACATTAAAGTCATACAAATGTGGTATGTACGTGTTCCTCTTGAACAGACCTACACGCCCATATATAATACTTAATAGTTTACAAGTAATAGATGTGCGTTATGTGTGTCCCCATTTGATTGTATTGCGAAAATTACCGAAAAAAACCCTATAAAACAGAAGGACACCATGAAAAGTGATTCAATTACATTAAAGTCATACAAATGTGGTATGTACGTGTTCCTCTTGAACAGACCTACACGCCCATATATAATACTTAATAGTTTACAAGTAATAGATGTGCGTTATGTGTGTCCCCATTTGATTGTATTGCGAAAATTACCGGAAAAAAACCCAATAAAACAGAAGGACACCATGAAAAGTGATTCAATTACATTAAAGTCATACAAATGTGGTATGTACGTGTTCCTCTTGAACAGACCTACACGCCCATATATAATACTTAATAGTTTACAAGTAATAGATGTGCGTTATGTGTGTCCCCATTTGATTGTATTGCGAAAATTACCGGAAAAAACCCAATAAAACAGAAGGACACCATGAAAAGTGATTCAATTACATTAAAGTCATACAAATGTGGTATGTACGTGTTCCTCTTGAACAGACCTACACGCCCATATATAATACTTAATAGTTTACAAGTAATAGATGTGCGTTATGTGTGTCCCCATTTGATTGTATTGCGAAAATTACCGAAAAAAACCCTATAAAACAGAAGGACACCATGAAAAGTGATTCAATTACATTAAAGTCATACAAATGTGGTATGTACGTGTTCCTCTTGAACAGACCTACACGCCCATATATAATACTTAATAGTTTACAAGTAATAGATGTGCGTTATGTGTGTCCCCATTTGATTGTATTGCGAAAATTACCGGAAAAAACCCAATAAAACAGAAGGACACCATGAAAAGTGATTCAATTACATTAAAGTCATACAAATGTGGTATGTACGTGTTCCTCTTGAACAGACCTACACGCCCATATATAATACTTAATAGTTTACAAGTAATAGATGTGCGTTATGTGTGTCCCCATTTGATTGTATTGCGAAAATTACCGGAAAAAACCCAATAAAACAGAAGGACACCATGAAAAGTGATTCAGTTACATTAAAGTCATACAAATGTGGTATAGACGTGTTCTTCTTGAAGAGACCTACACGCCCATATATAATACGTAATAGTTTACAAGTAATAGATGTGCGTTATGTGTGTCCCCATTTGATTGTATTGCGAAAATTACCGGAAAAAACCTAATAAAACAGAAGGACACCATGAAAAGTGATTCAATTACATTAAAGTCATACAAATGTGGTATGTACGTGTTCCTCTTGAACAGACCTACACGCCCATATATAATACTTAATAGTTTACAAGTAATAGATGTGCGTTATGTGTGTCCCCATTTGATTGTATTGCGAAAATTACCGGAAAAAAAGTAATAAAAGAGAAGGACACCGTTAAAAGTGATTCAGTTACATTAAAGTCATACAAATGTGGTATGTACGTGTTCCTCTTGAACAGACCTACACGCCCATATATAATACTTAATAGTTTACAAGTAATAGATGTGCGTTATGTGTGTCCCCATTTGATTGTATTGCGAAAATTACCGAAAAAAACCCTATAAAACAGAAGGACACCATGAAAAGTGATTCAATTACATTAAAGTCATACAAATGTGGTATGTACGTGTTCCTCTTGAACAGACCTACACGCCCATATATAATACTTAATAGTTTACAAGTAATAGATGTGCGTTATGTGTGTCCCCATTTGATTGTATTGCGAAAATTACCGGAAAAAAAACCCAATAAAACAGAAGGACACCATGAAAAGTGATTCAATTACATTAAAGTCATACAAATGTGGTATGTACGTGTTCCTCTTGAACAGACCTACACGCCCATATATAATACTTAATAGTTTACAAGTAATAGATGTGCGTTATGTGTGTCCCCATTTGATTGTATTGCGAAAATTACCGGAAAAAAACCCAATAAAACAGAAGGACACCATGAAAAGTGATTCAATTACATTAAAGTCATACAAATGTGGTATGTACGTGTTCCTCTTGAACAGACCTACACGCCCATATATAATACTTAATAGTTTACAAGTAATAGATGTGCGTTATGTGTGTCCCCATTTGATTGTATTGCGAAAATTACCGGAAAAAAACCCCAATAAAACAGAAGGACACCATGAAAAGTGATTCAATTACATTAAAGTCATACAAATGTGGTATGTACGTGTTCCTCTTGAACAGACCTACACGCCCATATATAATACTTAATAGTTTACAAGTAATAGATGTGCGTTATGTGTGTCCCCATTTGATTGTATTGCGAAAATTACCGGAAAAAAACCCAATAAAACAGAAGGACACCAGTAAAAGTTATTCAATTACATTAAAGTCATACAAATGTGGTATGTACGTGTTCCTCTTGAACAGACCTACACGCCCATATATAATACTTAATAGTTTACAAGTAATAGATGTGCGTTATGTGTGTCCCCATTTGATTGTATTGCGAAAATTACCGGAAAAAAACCCAATAAAACAGAAGGACACCATTAAAAGTTATTCAATTACATTAAAGTCATACAAATGTGGTATGTACGTGTTCCTCTTGAACAGACCTACACGCCCATATATAATACTTAATAGTTTACAAGTAATAGATGTGCGTTATGTGTGTCCCCATTTGATTGTATTGCGAAAATTACCGGAAAAAAACCCAATAAAACAGAAGGACACCATGAAAAGTGATTCAATTACATTAAAGTCATACAAATGTGGTATGTACGTGTTCCTCTTGAACAGACCTACACGCCCATATATAATACTTAATAGTTTACAAGTAATAGATGTGCGTTATGTGTGTCCCCATTTGATTGTATTGCGAAAATTACCGGAAAAAAACTAATAAAACAGAAGGACACCATGAAAAGTGATTCAATTACATTAAAGTCATACAAATGTGGTATGTACGTGTTCCTCTTGAACAGACCTACACGCCCATATATAATACTTAATAGTTTACAAGTAATAGATGTGCGTTATGTGTGTCCCCATTTGATTGTATTGCGAAAATTACCGGAAAAAAACCCAATAAAACAGAAGGACACCATGAAAAGTGATTCAATTACATTAAAGTCATACAAATGTGGTATGTACGTGTTCCTCTTGAACAGACCTACACGCCCATATATAATACTTAATAGTTTACAAGTAATAGATGTGCGTTATGTGTGTCCCCATTTGATTGTATTGCGAAAATTACCGGAAAAAAACCCAATAATACAGAAGGATACCATGAAAAGTGATTCAGTTACATTAAAGTCATACAAATGTGGTATAGACGTGTTCCTCTTGAACAGACCTACACGCCCATATATAATACTTAATAGTTTACAAGTAATAGATGTGCGTTATGTGTGTCCCCATTTGATTGTATTGCGAAAATTACCGAAAAAAACCCTATAAAACAGAAGGACACCATGAAAAGTGATTCAATTACATTAAAGTCATACAAATGTGGTATGTACGTGTTCCTCTTGAACAGACCTACACGCCCATATATAATACGTAATAGTTTACAAGTAATAGATGTGCGTTATGTGTGTCCCCATTTGATTGTATTGCGAAAATTACCGGAAAAAAACCCAATAAAACAGTGTGTGTGTGTGTGTGTGTGTGTGTGTGGTGTGAAGGAACACCATGAAAAAAGGATTCAAATTACATTGTGTTCCTCTTGAACAGACCTACACGCCCATATATAATACTTAATAGTTTACAAGTAATAGATGTGCGTTATGTGTGTCCCCATTTGATTGTATTGCGAAAATTACCGGAAAAAAACCAATAAAACAGAAGGACACCATGAAAAGTGATTCAATTACATTAAAGTCATACAAATGTGGTATGTACGTGTTCCTCTTGAACAGACCTACACGCCCATATATAATACTTAATAGTTTACAAGTAATAGATGTGCGTTATGTGTGTCCCCATTTGATTGTATTGCGAAAATTACCGGGAAAAACCCAATAAAACAGAAAGACCATATGAAAAGTGATTCATTTACATTAAAGTCATACAAATGTAAAATGTACGTGTTCCTCTTGCATAGAGCTACACGCCCATATAAAATACTTAATAGTTTACATGTAATAGATGTGCGTTATGTGTGTCCCCATTTGATTGTATTGCGAAAATTACCGAAAAAAAACCCAATAAAACAGACGGACACCATAAAAAGTGATTCAGTTACATTAAAGTCATACAAATGTGGTATGTACGTGTTCCTCTTGAACAGACCTACACGCCCATATATAATACTTAATAGTTTACAAGTAATAGATGTGCGTTATGTGTGTCCCCATTTGATTGTATTGCGAAAATTATCGGAAACAACCCAATAAAACAGAAGGACCCCATGAAAAGTGATTCAGTTACATTAAAGTCATACAAATGTGGTATGTACGTGTTCCTCTTGAACAGACCTACACGCCCATATATAATACTTAATAGTTTACAAGTAATAGATGTGCGTTATGTGTGTCCCCATTTGATTGTATTGCGAAAATTACCGGAAAAAACCCAATAAAACAGAAGGACCCCAAGAAAAGTGATTCAGTTACATTAAAGTCATACAAATGTGGTATGTACGTGTTCCTCTTGAACAGATCTACACGCCCATATATAATACTTAATAGTTTACAAGTAATAGATGTGCGTTATGTGTGTCCCCATTTGATTGTATTGCGAAAATTACCTTAAAAAAACCCAATAAAACAGAAGGACACCATGAAAAGTGATTCAATTACATTAAAGTCATACAAATGTGGTATGTACGTGTTCCTCTTGAACAGACCTACACGCCCATATATAATACTTAATAGTTTACAAGTAATAGATGTGCGTTATGTGTGTCCCCATTTGATTGTATTGCGAAAATTACCGGAAAAAAAAACCAATAAAAGAGATGGACACCATAAAAAGTGATTCAGTTACATTAAAGTCATACAAATGTGGTATGTACGTGTTCCTCTTGAACAGACCTACACGCCCATATATAATACTTAATAGTTTACAAGTAATAGATGTGCGTTATGTGTGTCCCCATTTGATTGTATTGCGAAAATTACCGGAAAAAACCCAATAAAACAGAAGGACACCATGAAAAGTGATTCAATTACATTAAAGTCATACAAATGTGGTATGTACGTGTTCCTCTTGAACAGACCTACACGCCCATATATAATACGTAATAGTTTACAAGTAATAGATGTGCGTTATGTGTGTCCCCATTTGATTGTATTGCGAAAATTACCGGAAAAAAACCCAATAAAACAGAAGGACACCATGAAAAGTGATTCAATTACATTAAAGTCATACAAATGTGGTATGTACGTGTTCCTCTTGAACAGACCTACACGCCCATATATAATACTTAATAGTTTACAAGTAATAGATGTGCGTTATGTGTGTCCCCATTTGATTGTATTGCGAAAATTACCGGAAAAAAAACCCAATAAAACAGAAGGACACCATTAAAAGTGATTCAATTACATTAAAGTCATACAAATGTGGTATGTACGTGTTCCTCTTGAACAGACCTACACGCCCATATATAATACTTAATAGTTTACAAGTAATAGATGTGCGTTATGTGTGTCCCCATTTGATTGTATTGCGAAAATTACCGGAAAAAAACCCAATAAAAAACAGAAGGACACCATAAAAAGTGATTCAATTACATTAAAGTCATACAAATGTGGTATGTACGTGTTCCTCTTGAACAGACCTACACGCCCATATATAATACTTAATAGTTTACAAGTAATAGATGTGCGTTATGTGTGTCCCCATTTGATTGTATTGCGAAAATTACCGGAAAAAAACCCAATAAAACAGAAGGACACCATGAAAAGTGATTCAATTACATTAAAGTCATACAAATGTGGTATGTACGTGTTCCTCTTGAACAGACCTACACGCCCATATATAATACTTAATAGTTTACAAGTAATAGATGTGCGTTATGTGTGTCCCCATTTGATTGTATTGCGAAAATTACCGGAAAAAAACCCAATAAAACAGAAGGGCACCATTAAAATGATTCAATTACATTAAAGTCATACAAATGTGGTATGTACGTGTTCCTCTTGAACAGACCTACACGCCCATATATAATACTTAATAGTTTACAAGTAATAGATGTGCGTTATGTGTGTCCCCATTTGATTGTATTGCGAAAATTACCGAAAAAAACCCAATAAAACAGAAGGACACCATGAAAAGTGATTCAATTACATTAAAGTCATACAAATGTGGTATGTACGTGTTCCTCTTGAACAGACCTACACGCCCATATATAATACTTAATAGTTTACAAGTAATAGATGTGCGTTATGTGTGTCCCCATTTGATTGTATTGCGAAAATTACCGAAAAAAACCCTATAAAACAGAAGGACACCATAAAAAGTGATTCAATTACATTAAAGTCATACAAATGTGGTATGTACGTGTTCCTCTTGAACAGACCTACACGCCCATATATAATACTTAATAGTTTACAAGTAATAGATGTGCGTTATGTGTGTCCCCATTTGATTGTATTGCGAAAATTACCTCAAAAAACCCTATAAAACAGAAGGACACCATGAAAAGTGATTCAATTACATTAAAGTCATACAAATGTGGTATGTACGTGTTCCTCTTGAACAGACCTACACGCCCATATATAATACGTAATAGTTTACAAGTAATAGATGTGCGTTATGTGTGTCCCCATTTGATTGTATTGCGAAAATTACCGGAAAAAACCTAATAAAACAGAAGGACACCATGAAAAGTGATTCAATTACATTAAAGTCATACAAATGTGGTATGTACGTGTTCCTCTTGAACAGACCTACACGCCCATATATAATACTTAATAGTTTACAAGTAATAGATGTGCGTTATGTGTGTCCCCATTTGATTGTATTGCGAAAATTACCGAAAAAAAACCCTATAAAACAGAAGGACACCATAAAAAGTGATTCAATTACATTAAAGTCATACAAATGTGGTATGTACGTGTTCCTCTTGAACAGACCTACACGCCCATATATAATACTTAATAGTTTACAAGTAATAGATGTGCGTTATGTGTGTCCCCATTTGATTGTATTGCGAAAATTACCGGAAAAAAACCCAATAAAACAGAAGGACACCATAAAAAGTTATTCAATTACATTAAAGTCATACAAATGTGGTATGTACGTGTTCCTCTTGAACAGACCTACACGCCCATATATAATACTTAATAGTTTACAAGTAATAGATGTGCGTTATGTGTGTCCCCATTTGATTGTATTGCGAAAATTACCGGAAAAAACCCCAATAAAACAGAAGGACACCATGAAAAGTGATTCAATTACATTAAAGTCATACAAATGTGGTATGTACGTGTTCCTCTTGAACAGACCTACACGCCCATATATAATACGTAATAGTTTACAAGTAATAGATGTGCGTTATGTGTGTCCCCATTTGATTGTATTGCGAAAATTACCGGAAAAAAACCCAATAAAACAGAAGGACACCATTAAAAGTTATTCAATTACATTAAAGTCATACAAATGTGGTATGTACGTGTTCCTCTTGAACAGACCTACACGCCCATATATAATACTTAATAGTTTACAAGTAATAGATGTGCGTTATGTGTGTCCCCATTTGATTGTATTGCGAAAATTACCGGAAAAAACCTAATAAAACAGAAGGACACCATGAAAAGTGATTCAATTACATTAAAGTCATACAAATGTGGTATGTACGTGTTCCTCTTGAACAGACCTACACGCCCATATATAATACTTAATAGTTTACAAGTAATAGATGTGCGTTATGTGTGTCCCCATTTGATTGTATTGCGAAAATTACCGGAAAAAAACCCAATAAAACAGAAGGACACCATAAAAAGTGATTCAATTACATTAAAGTCATACAAATGTGGTATGTACGTGTTCCTCTTGAACAGACCTACACGCCCATATATAATACTTAATAGTTTACAAGTAATAGATGTGCGTTATGTGTGTCCCCATTTGATTGTATTGCGAAAATTACCGAAAAAAACCCTATAAAACAGAAGGACACCATGAAAAGTGATTCAATTACATTAAAGTCATACAAATGTGGTATGTACGTGTTCCTCTTGAACAGACCTACACGCCCATATATAATACTTAATAGTTTACAAGTAATAGATGTGCGTTATGTGTGTCCCCATTTGATTGTATTGCGAAAATTACCGGAAAAAAACCCAATAAAACAGAAGGACACCATTAAAAGTTATTCAATTACATTAAAGTCATACAAATGTGGTATGTACGTGTTCCTCTTGAACAGACCTACACGCCCATATATAATACTTAATAGTTTACAAGTAATAGATGTGCGTTATGTGTGTCCCCATTTGATTGTATTGCGAAAATTACCGGAAAAAAACCCTATAAAACAGAAGGACACCATGAAAAGTGATTCAATTACATTAAAGTCATACAAATGTGGTATGTACGTGTTCCTCTTGAACAGACCTACACGCCCATATATATAATACTTAATAGTTTACAAGTAATAGATGTGCGTTATGTGTGTCCCCATTTGATTGTATTGCGAAAATTACCGAAAAAAACCCTATAAAACAGAAGGACACCATGAAAAGTGATTCAATTACATTAAAGTCATACAAATGTGGTATGTACGTGTTCCTCTTGAACAGACCTACACGCCCATATATAATACGTAATAGTTTACAAGTAATAGATGTGCGTTATGTGTGTCCCCATTTGATTGTATTGCGAAAATTACCGGAAAAAAAACCCAATAAAACAGAAGGACACCATGAAAAAGTGATTCAATTACATTAAAGTCATACAAATGTGGTATGTACGTGTTCCTCTTGAACAGACCTACACGCCCATATATAATACTTAATAGTTTACAAGTAATAGATGTGCGTTATGTGTGTCCCCATTTGATTGTATTGCGAAAATTACCGGAAAAAAACCCAATAAAACAGAATTACACCATGAAAAGTGATTCAATTATATTAAAGTCATACAAATGTGGTATGTACGTGTTCCTCTTGAACAGACCTACACGCCCATATATAATACTTAATAGTTTACAAGTAATAGATGTGCGTTATGTGTGTCCCCATTTGATTGTATTGCGAAAATTACCGGAAAAAAACCCAATAAAACAGAAGGACACCATGAAAAGTGATTCAATTACATTAAAGTCATACAAATGTGGTATGTACGTGTTCCTCTTGAACAGACCTACACGCCCATATATAATACTTAATAGTTTACAAGTAATAGATGTGCGTTATGTGTGTCCCCATTTGATTGTATTGCGAAAATTACCGGAAAAAAACCCAATAAAACAGAAGGACACCAGTAAAAGTTATTCAATTACATGAAAGTCATACAAATGTGGTATGTACGTGTTCCTCTTGAACAGACCTACACGCCCATATATAATACTTAATAGTTTACAAGTAATAGATGTGCGTTATGTGTGTCCCCATTTGATTGTATTGCGAAAATTACCGGAAAAAAAACCCAATAAAACAGAAGGACACCAGTAAAAGTTATTCAATTACATTAAAGTCATACAAATGTGGTATGTACGTGTTCCTCTTGAACAGACCTACACGCCCATATATATAATACGTAATAGTTTACAAGTAATAGATGTGCGTTATGTGTGTCCCCATTTGATTGTATTGCGAAAATTACCTTAAAAAAACCCAATAAAACAGAAGGACACCATGAAAAGTGATTCAATTACATTAAAGTCATACAAATGTGGTATGTACGTGTTCCTCTTGAACAGACCTACACGCCCATATATAATACTTAATAGTTTACAAGTAATAGATGTGCGTTATGTGTGTCCCCATTTGATTGTATTGCGAAAATTACCGGAAAAAACCCAATAAAACAGAAGGACACCATAAAAAGTGATTCAATTACATTAAAGTCATACAAATGTGGTATGTACGTGTTCCTCTTGAACAGACCTACACGCCCATATATAATACTTAATAGTTTACAAGTAATAGATGTGCGTTATGTGTGTCCCCATTTGATTGTATTGCGAAAATTACCTTAAAAAAACCCAATAAAACAGAAGGACACCATTAAAAGTGATTCAATTACATTAAAGTCATACAAATGTGGTATGTACGTGTTCCTCTTGAACAGACCTACACGCCCATATATAATACGTAATAGTTTACAAGTAATAGATGTGCGTTATGTGTGTCCCCATTTGATTGTATTGCGAAAATTACCGGAAAAAAACCCAATAAAAGAGATGGACTCCATAAAAAGTGATTCAGTTACATTAAAGTCATACAAATGTGGTATAGACGTGTTCCTCTTGAACAGACCTACACGCCCATATATAATACTTAATAGTTTACAAGTAATAGATGTGCGTTATGTGTGTCCCCATTTGATTGTATTGCGAAAATTACCGGAAAAAACCCAATAAAACAGAAGGACACCATGAAAAGTGATTCAATTACATTAAAGTCATACAAATGTGGTATGTACGTGTTCCTCTTGAACAGACCTACACGCCCATATATAATACTTAATAGTTTACAAGTAATAGATGTGCGTTATGTGTGTCCCCATTTGATTGTATTGCGAAAATTACCGGAAAAAACCCCAATAAAACAGAAGGACACCATGAAAAGTGATTCAATTACATTAAAGTCATACAAATGTGGTATGTACGTGTTCCTCTTGAACAGACCTACACGCCCATATATAATAGTTAAAAGTTTACAAGTAATAGATGTGCGTTATGTGTGTCCCCATTTCATTGTATTGCGAAAATTACCGGAAAAAAACCTAATAAAACAGAAGGACACCATGAAAAGTGATTCAATTACATTAAAGTCATACAAATGTGGTATGTACGTGTTCCTCTTGAACAGACCTACACGCCCATATATAATACGTAATAGTTTACAAGTAATAGATGTGCGTTATGTGTGTCCCCATTTGATTGTATTGCGAAAATTACCGGAAAAAAACCCAATAAAACAGAAGGACACCATGAAAAGTGATTCAATTACATTAAAGTCATACAAATGTGGTATGTACGTGTTCCTCTTGAACAGACCTACACGCCCATATATAATACTTAATAGTTTACAAGTAATAGATGTGCGTTATGTGTGTCCCCATTTGATTGTATTGCGAAAATTACCGGAAAAAAACCCAATAAAACAGAAGGACACCATTAAAAATTATTCAATTACATTAAAGTCATACAAATGTGGTATACGTGTTCCTCTTGAACAGACCTACACGCCCATATATAATACGTAATAGTTTACAAGTAATAGATGTGCGTTATGTGTGTCCCCATTTGATTGTATTGCGAAAATTACCGGAAAAAACCCCAATAAAACAGAAGGACACCATGAAAAGTGATTCAATTACATTAAAGTCATACAAATGTGGTATGTACGTGTTCCTCTTGAACAGACCTACACGCCCATATATAATACTTAATAGTTTACAAGTAATAGATGTGCGTTATGTGTGTCCCCATTTGATTGTATTGCGAAAATTACCGGAAAAAACCTAATAAAACAGAAGGACACCATGAAAAGTGATTCAATTACATTAAAGTCATACAAATGTGGTATGTACGTGTTCCTCTTGAACAGACCTACACGCCCATATATAATACTTAATAGTTTACAAGTAATAGATGTGCGTTATGTGTGTCCCCATTTGATTGTATTGCGAAAATTACCGGAAAAAAACCCAATAAAACAGAAGGACACCATGAAAAGTGATTCAATTACATTAAAGTCATACAAATGTGGTATGTACGTGTTCCTCTTGAACAGACCTACACGCCCATATATAATACTTAATAGTTTACAAGTAATAGATGTGCGTTATGTGTGTTCCCATTTGATTGTATTGCGAAAATTACCGAAAAAAACCCTATAAAACAGAAGGACACCATAAAAAGTGATTCAATTACATTAAAGTCATACAAATGTGGTATGTACGTGTTCCTCTTGAACAGACCTACACGCCCATATATAATACTTAATAGTTTACAAGTAATAGATGTGCGTTATGTGTGTCCCCATTTGATTGTATTGCGAAAATTACCGGAAAAAAACCCAATAAAACAGAAGGACACCATTAAAAGTTATTCAATTACATTAAAGTCATACAAATGTGGTATGTACGTGTTCCTCTTGAACAGACCTACACGCCCATATATAATACTTAATAGTTTACAAGTAATAGATGTGCGTTATGTGTGTCCCCATTTGATTGTATTGCGAAAATTACCGAAAAAAACCCTATAAAACAGAAGGACACCATAAAAAGTGATTCAATTACATTAAAGTCATACAAATGTGGTATGTACGTGTTCCTCTTGAACAGACCTACACGCCCATATATAATACTTAATAGTTTACAAGTAATAGATGTGCGTTATGTGTGTCCCCATTTGATTGTATTGCGAAAATTACCGGAAAAAAACCCAATAAAACAGAAGGACACCATGAAAAGTGATTCAATTACATTAAAGTCATACAAATGTGGTATGTACGTGTTCCTCTTGAACAGACCTACACGCCCATATATAATACTTAATAGTTTACAAGTAATAGATGTGCGTTATGTGTGTCCCCATTTGATTGTATTGCGAAAATTACCGGAAAAAACCCAATAAAACAGAAGGACACCATTAAAAGTGATTCAATTACATTAAAGTCATACAAATGTGGTATGTACGTGTTCCTCTTGAACAGACCTACACGCCCATATATAATACTTAATAGTTTACAAGTAATAGATGTGCGTTATGTGTGTCCCCATTTGATTGTATTGCGAAAATTTCCGGAAAAAAACCCAATAAAAGAGATGGACTCCATAAAAAGTGATTCAGTTACATTAAAGTCATACAAATGTGGTATAGACGTGTTCTTCTTGAAGAGACCTACACGCCCATATATAATACGTAATAGTTTACAAGTAATAGATGTGCGTTATGTGTGTTCCCATTTGATTGTATTGCGAAAATTACCGGAAAAAAACCCAATAAAACAGAAGGACACCATTAAAAGTTATTCAATTACATTAAAGTCATACAAATGTGGTATGTACGTGTTCCTCTTGAACAGACCTACACGCCCATATATAATACTTAATAGTTTACAAGTAATAGATGTGCGTTATGTGTGTCCCCATTTGATTGTATTGCGAAAATTACCGGAAAAAAACCTAATAAAACAGAAGGACACCATGAAAAGTGATTCAATTACATTAAAGTCATACAAATGTGGTATGTACGTGTTCCTCTTGAACAGACCTACACGCCCATATATAATACTTAATAGTTTACAAGTAATAGATGTGCGTTATGTGTGTCCCCATTTGATTGTATTGCGAAAATTACCGGAAAAAAACCCAATAAAACAGAAGGACACCATGAAAAGTGATTCAATTACATTAAAGTCATACAAATGTGGTATGTACGTGTTCCTCTTGAACAGACCTACACGCCCATATATAATACTTAATAGTTTACAAGTAATAGATGTGCGTTATGTGTGTCCCCATTTGATTGTATTGCGAAAATTACCGAAAAAAAACCTATAAAACAGAAGGACACCATGAAAAGTGATTCAATTACATTAAAGTCATACAAATGTGGTATGTACGTGTTCCTCTTGAACAGACCTACACGCCCATATATAATACGTAATAGTTTACAAGTAATAGATGTGCGTTATGTGTGTCCCCATTTGATTGTATTGCGAAAATTACCGAAAAAAACCCTATAAAACAGAAGGACACCATGAAAAGTGATTCAATTACATTAAAGTCATACAAATGTGGTATGTACGTGTTCCTCTTGAACAGACCTACACGCCCATATATAATACGTAATAGTTTACAAGTAATAGATGTGCGTTATGTGTGTCCCCATTTGATTGTATTGCGAAAATTACCGGAAAAAAACCCCAATAAAACAGAAGGACACCATGAAAAGTGATTCAATTACATTAAAGTCATACAAATGTGGTATGTACGTGTTCCTCTTGAACAGACCTACACGCCCATATATAATACTTAATAGTTTACAAGTAATAGATGTGCGTTATGTGTGTCCCCATTTGATTGTATTGCGAAAATTACCGGAAAAAAACCCAATAAAACAGAAGGACACCATTAAAAGTTATTCAATTACATTAAAGTCATACAAATGTGGTATGTACGTGTTCCTCTTGAACAGACCTACACGCCCATATATAATACTTAATAGTTTACAAGTAATAGATGTGCGTTATGTGTGTCCCCATTTGATTGTATTGCGAAAATTACCGGAAAAAAACCCAATAAAACAGAAGGACACCATGAAAAGTGATTCAATTACATTAAAGTCATACAAATGTGGTATGTACGTGTTCCTCTTGAACAGACCTACACGCCCATATATAATACTTAATAGTTTACAAGTAATAGATGTGCGTTATGTGTGTCCCCATTTGATTGTATTGCGAAAATTACCGAAAAAAACCCTATAAAACAGAAGGACACCATGAAAAGTGATTCAATTACATTAAAGTCATACAAATGTGGTATGTACGTGTTCCTCTTGAACAGACCTACACGCCCATATATAATACGTAATAGTTTACAAGTAATAGATGTGCGTTATGTGTGTCCCCATTTGATTGTATTGCGAAAATTACCGGAAAAACCTAATAAAACAGAAGGACACCATGAAAAGTGATTCAATTACATTAAAGTCATACAAATGTGGTATGTACGTGTTCCTCTTGAACAGACCTACACGCCCATATATAATACGTAATAGTTTACAAGTAATAGATGTGCGTTATGTGTGTCCCCATTTGATTGTATTGCGAAAATTACCGGAAAAAACCTAATAAAAGAGAAGGACACCATTAAAAGTGATTCAATTACATTAAAGTCATACAAATGTAGTATGTACGTGTTCCTCTTGAACAGACCTACACGCCCATATATAATACTTAATAGTTTACAAGTAATAGATGTGCGTTATGTGTGTCCCCATTTGATTGTATTGCGAAAATTACCGAAAAAAACCCTATAAAACAGAAGGACACCATAAAAAGTGATTCAATTACATTAAAGTCATACAAATGTGGTATGTACGTGTTCCTCTTGAACAGACCTACACGCCCATATATAATACTTAATAGTTTACAAGTAATAGATGTGCGTTATGTGTGTCCCCATTTGATTGTATTGCGAAAATTACCGGAAAAAAACCCAATAAAACAGAAGGACACCATTAAAAGTTATTCAATTACATTAAAGTCATACAAATGTGGTATGTACGTGTTCCTCTTGAACAGACCTACACGCCCATATATAATACGTAATAGTTTACAAGTAATAGATGTGCGTTATGTGTGTCCCCATTTGATTGTATTGCGAAAATTACCGAAAAAAAAATATAAAACAGAAGGACACCATGAAAAGTGATTCAATTACATTAAAGTCATACAAATGTGGTATGTACGTGTTCCTCTTGAACAGACCTACACGCCCATATATAATACGTAATAGTTTACAAGTAATAGATGTGCGTTATGTGTGTCCCCATTTGATTGTATTGCGAAAATTACCGGAAAAAACCTAATAAAACAGAAGGACACCATTAAAAGTGATTCAATTACATTAAAGTCATACAAATGTGGTATGTACGTGTTCCTCTTGAACAGACCTACACGCCCATATATAATACTTAATAGTTTACAAGTAATAGATGTGCGTTATGTGTGTCCCCATTTGATTGTATTGCGAAAATTACCGGAAAAAAACCCAATAAAACAGAAGGACACCATTAAAAGTTATTCAATTACATTAAAGTCATACAAATGTGGTATGTACGTGTTCCTCTTGAACAGACCTACACGCCCATATATAATACTTAATAGTTTACAAGTAATAGATGTGCGTTATGTGTGTCCCCATTTGATTGTATTGCGAAAATTACCGAAAAAAACCCTATAAAACAGAAGGACACCATTAAAAGTGATTCAATTACATTAAAGTCATACAAATGTGGTATGTACGTGTTCCTCTTGAACAGACCTACACGCCCATATATAATACTTAATAGTTTACAAGTAATAGATGTGCGTTATGTGTGTCCCCATTTGATTGTATTGCGAAAATTACCGAAAAAAACCCTATAAAACAGAAGGACACCATAAAATGTGATTCAATTACATTAAAGTCATACAAATGTGGTATGTACGTGTTCCTCTTGAACAGACCTACACGCCCATATATAATACTTAATAGTTTACAAGTAATAGATGTGCGTTATGTGTGTCCCCATTTGATTGTATTGCGAAAATTACCGGAAAAACCCAATAAAACAGAAGGACACCATTAAAAGTTATTCAATTACATTAAAGTCATACAAATGTGGTATGTACGTGTTCCTCTTGAACAGACCTACACGCCCATATATAATACTTAATAGTTTACAAGTAATAGATGTGCGTTATGTGTGTCCCCATTTGATTGTATTGCGAAAATTACCGAAAAAAAACCCTATAAAACAGAAGGACACCATAAAAAGTGATTCAATTACATTAAAGTCATACAAATGTGGTATGTACGTGTTCCTCTTGAACAGACCTACACGCCCATATATAATACGTAATAGTTTACAAGTAATAGATGTGCGTTATGTGTGTCCCCATTTGATTGTATTGCGAAAATTACCGGAAAAAAACCCAATAAAACAGAAGGACACCATGAAAAGTGATTCAATTACATTAAAGTCATACAAATGTGGTATGTACGTGTTCCTCTTGAACAGACCTACACGCCCATATATAATACTAATAGTTTACAAGTAATAGATGTGCGTTATGTGTGTCCCCATTTGATTGTATTGCGAAAATTACCGGAAAAAACCTAATAAAACAGAAGGACACCATTAAAAGTGATTCAATTACATTAAAGTCATACAAATGTGGTATGTACGTGTTCCTCTTGAACAGACCTACACGCCCATATATAATACGTAATAGTTTACAAGTAATAGATGTGCGTTATGTGTGTCCCCATTTGATTGTATTGCGAAAATTACCGGAAAAAAACCCAATAAAACAGAAGGACACCATTAAAAGTTATTCAATTACATTAAAGTCATACAAATGTGGTATGTACGTGTTCCTCTTGAACAGACCTACACGCCCATATATAATACGTAATAGTTTACAAGTAATAGATGTGCGTTATGTGTGTCCCCATTTGATTGTATTGCGAAAATTACCGGAAAAAAACCCCAATAAAACAGAAGGACACCATTAAAAGTGATTCAATTACATTAAAGTCATACAAATGTGGTATGTACGTGTTCCTCTTGAACAGACCTACACGCCCATATATAATAATTAATAGTTTACAAGTAATAGATGTGCGTTATGTGTGTCCCCATTTGATTGTATTGCGAAAATTACCGGAAAAAAACCCCAATAAAACAGAAGGACACCAGTAAAAGTTATTCAATTACATTAAAGTCATACAAATGTGGTATGTACGTGTTCCTCTTGAACAGACCTACACGCCCATATATAATACTTAATAGTTTACAAGTAATAGATGTGCGTTATGTGTGTCCCCATTTGATTGTATTGCGAAAATTACCGGAAAAAAACCAATAAAACAGAAGGACACCATGAAAAGTGATTCAATTACATTAAAGTCATACAAATGTGGTATGTACGTGTTCCTCTTGAACAGACCTACACGCCCATATATAATACTTAATAGTTTACAAGTAATAGATGTGCGTTATGTGTGTCCCCATTTGATTGTATTGCGAAAATTACCGGAAAAAAACCCAATAAAAGAAGGACACCATAAAAAGTGATTCAATTACATTAAAGTCATACAAATGTGGTATGTACGTGTTCCTCTTGAACAGACCTACACGCCCATATATAATACTTAATAGTTTACAAGTAATAGATGTGCGTTATGTGTGTCCCCATTTGATTGTATTGCGAAAATTACCGGAAAAAAAACCCAATAAAACAGAAGGACACCATGAAAAGTTATTCAATTACATTAAAGTCATACAAATGTGGTATGTACGTGTTCCTCTTGAACAGACCTACACGCCCATATATATAATACTTAATAGTTTACAAGTAATAGATGTGCGTTATGTGTGTCCCCATTTGATTGTATTGCGAAAATTACCGGAAAAAAACCCAATAAAACAGAAGGACACCATTAAAAGTTATTCAATTACATTAAAGTCATACAAATGTGGTATGTACGTGTTCCTCTTGAACAGACCTACACGCCCATATATAATACTTAATAGTTTACAAGTAATAGATGTGCGTTATGTGTGTCCCCATTTGATTGTATTGCGAAAATTACCGGAAAAAAACCCAATAAAACAGAAGGACACCATGAAAAGTGATTCAATTACATTAAAGTCATACAAATGTGGTATGTACGTGTTCCTCTTGAACAGACCTACACGCCCATATATAATACTTAATAGTTTACAAGTAATAGATGTGCGTTATGTGTGTCCCCATTTGATTGTATTGCGAAAATTACCGAAAAAAACCCTATAAAACAGAAGGACACCATGAAAAGTGATTCAATTACATTAAAGTCATACAAATGTGGTATGTACGTGTTCCTCTTGAACAGACCTACACGCCCATATATAATACTTAATAGTTTACAAGTAATAGATGTGCGTTATGTGTGTCCCCATTTGATTGTATTGCGAAAATTACCGGAAAAAAAACCCAATAAAACAGAAGGACACCAGTAAAAGTTATTCAATTACATGAAAGTCATACAAATGTGGTATGTACGTGTTCCTCTTGAACAGACCTACACGCCCATATATAATACTTAATAGTTTACAAGTAATAGATGTGCGTTATGTGTGTCCCCATTTGATTGTATTGCGAAAATTACCGAAAAAAAACCCTATAAAACAGAAGGACACCATGAAAAGTGATTCAATTACATTAAAGTCATACAAATGTGGTATGTACGTGTTCCTCTTGAACAGACCTACACGCCCATATATAATACTTAATAGTTTACAAGTAATAGATGTGCGTTATGTGTGTCCCCATTTGATTGTATTGCGAAAATTACCGGAAAAAACCCAATAAAACAGAAGGACACCATTAAAAGTGATTCAATTACATTAAAGTCATACAAATGTGGTATGTACGTGTTCCTCTTGAACAGACCTACACGCATATATAATACTTAATAGTTTACAAGTAATAGATGTGCGTTATGTGTGTCCCCATTTGATTGTATTGCGAAAATTACCGGAAAAAAACCCAATAAAACAGAAGGACACCATGAAAAGTGATTCAATTACATTAAAGTCATACAAATGTGGTATGTACGTGTTCCTCTTGAACAGACCTACACGCCCATATATAATACGTAATAGTTTACAAGTAATAGATGTGCGTTATGTGTGTCCCCATTTGATTGTATTGCGAAAATTACCGAAAAAAAACCTATAAAACAGAAGGACACCATAAAAAGTGATTCAATTACATTAAAGTCATACAAATGTGGTATGTACGTGTTCCTCTTGAACAGACCTACACGCCCATATATAATACTTAATAGTTTACAAGTAATAGATGTGCGTTATGTGTGTCCCCATTTGATTGTATTGCGAAAATTACCGGAAAAAAACCCAATAAAACAGAAGGACACCATTAAAAGTTATTCAATTACATTAAAGTCATACAAATGTGGTATGTACGTGTTCCTCTTGAACAGACCTACACGCCCATATATAATACGTAATAGTTTACAAGTAATAGATGTGCGTTATGTGTGTCCCCATTTGATTGTATTGCGAAAATTACCGGAAAAAAACCCCAATAAAACAGAAGGACACCATGAAAAGTGATTCAATTACATTAAAGTCATACAAATGTGGTATGTACGTGTTCCTCTTGAACAGACCTACACGCCCATATATAATACTTAATAGTTTACAAGTAATAGATGTGCGTTATGTGTGTCCCCATTTGATTGTATTGCGAAAATTACCGAAAAAAACCCAATAAAACAGAAGGACACCATGAAAAGTGATTCAATTACATTAAAGTCATACAAATGTGGTATGTACGTGTTCCTCTTGAACAGACCTACACGCCCATATATAATACTTAATAGTTTACAAGTAATAGATGTGCGTTATGTGTGTCCCCATTTGATTGTATTGCGAAAATTACCGGAAAAAACCTAATAAAAGAGAAGGACACCATTAAAAGTGATTCAATTACATTAAAGTCATACAAATGTGGTATGTACGTGTTCCTCTTGAACAGACCTACACGCCCATATATAATACTTAATAGTTTACAAGTAATAGATGTGCGTTATGTGTGTCCCCATTTGATTGTATTGCGAAAATTACCGAAAAAAACCCTATAAAACAGAAGGACACCATAAAAAGTGATTCAATTACATTAAAGTCATACAAATGTGGTATGTACGTGTTCCTCTTGAACAGACCTACACGCCCATATATAATACGTAATAGTTTACAAGTAATAGATGTGCGTTATGTGTGTCCCCATTTGATTGTATTGCGAAAATTAACGGAAAAAAAAAAAAAAAAAAAAAAAAAAAAAAAAGAAAAAAAAAGAAAGAAAAAAAAACCAATTAAAAATTTTAAAACAGAAGGACACCATAAAAAGTGATTCAATTACATTAAAGTCATACAAATGTGGTATGTACGTGTTCCTCTTGAACAGACCTACACGCCCATATATAATACGTAATAGTTTACAAGTAATAGATGTGCGTTATGTGTGTCCCCATTTGATTGTATTGCGAAAATTACCGGAAAAAACCTAATAAAACAGAAGGACACCATGAAAAGTGATTCAATTACATTAAAGTCATACAAATGTGGTATGTACGTGTTCCTCTTGAACAGACCTACACGCCCATATATAATACTTAATAGTTTACAAGTAATAGATGTGCGTTATGTGTGTCCCCATTTGATTGTATTGCGAAAATTACCGGAAAAAACCTAATAAAACAGAAGGACACCATTAAAAGTGATTCAATTACATTAAAGTCATACAAATGTGGTATGTACGTGTTCCTCTTGAACAGACCTACACGCCCATATATAATAATTAATAGTTTACAAGTAATAGATGTGCGTTATGTGTGTCCCCATTTGATTGTATTGCGAAAATTACCGGAAAAAAACCCCAATAAAACAGAAGGACACCATTAAAAGTGATTCAATTACATTAAAGTCATACAAATGTGGTATGTACGTGTTCCTCTTGAACAGACCTACACGCCCATATATAATACGTAATAGTTTACAAGTAATAGATGTGCGTTATGTGTGTCCCCATTTGATTGTATTGCGAAAATTACCGGAAAAAACCTAATAAAACAGAAGGACACCATGAAAAGTGATTCAATTACATTAAAGTCATACAAATGTGGTATGTACGTGTTCCTCTTGAACAGACCTACACGCCCATATATAATACTTAATAGTTTACAAGTAATAGATGTGCGTTATGTGTGTCCCCATTTGATTGTATTGCGAAAATTACCGGAAAAAACCTAATAAAACAGAAGGACACCATGAAAAGTGATTCAATTACATTAAAGTCATACAAATGTGGTATGTACGTGTTCCTCTTGAACAGACCTACACGCCCATATATAATACGTAATAGTTTACAAGTAATAGATGTGCGTTATGTGTGTCCCCATTTGATTGTATTGCGAAAATTACCGGAAAAAACCCAATAAAACAGAAGGACACCATTAAAAGTGATTCAATTACATTAAAGTCATACAAATGTGGTATGTACGTGTTCCTCTTGAACAGACCTACACGCCCATATATAATACTTAATAGTTTACAAGTAATAGATGTGCGTTATGTGTGTCCCCATTTGATTGTATTGCGAAAATTACCGAAAAAAACCCTATAAAACAGAAGGACACCATAAAAAGTGATTCAATTACATTAAAGTCATACAAATGTGGTATGTACGTGTTCCTCTTGAACAGACCTACACGCCCATATATAATACGTAATAGTTTACAAGTAATAGATGTGCGTTATGTGTGTCCCCATTTGATTGTATTGCGAAAATTACCGGAAAAAACCTAATAAAAGAGAAGGACACCATTAAAAGTGATTCAATTACATTAAAGTCATACAAATGTGGTATGTACGTGTTCCTCTTGAACAGACCTACACGCCCATATATAATACTTAATAGTTTACAAGTAATAGATGTGCGTTATGTGTGTCCCCATTTGATTGTATTGCGAAAATTACCGGAAAAAACCTAATAAAACAGAAGGACACCATGAAAAGTGATTCAATTACATTAAAGTCATACAAATGTGGTATGTACGTGTTCCTCTTGAACAGACCTACACGCCCATATATAATACTTAATAGTTTACATAATAGATGTGCGTTATGTGTGTCCCCATTTGATTGTATTGCGAAAATTTCCGGAAAAAAACCCAATAAAAGAGATGGACTCCATAAAAAGTGATTCAGTTACATTAAAGTCATACAAATGTGGTATAGACGTGTTCTTCTTGAAGAGACCTACACGCCCATATATAATACGTAATAGTTTACAAGTAATAGATGTGCGTTATGTGTGTTCCCATTTGATTGTATTGCGAAAATTACCGGAAAAAACCTAATAAAACAGAAGGACACCATGAAAAGTGATTCAATTACATTAAAGTCATACAAATGTGGTATGTACGTGTTCCTCTTGAACAGACCTACACGCCCATATATAATACTTAATAGTTTACAAGTAATAGATGTGCGTTATGTGTGTCCCTATTTGCAGATTGTCATGTCATGAGAACCTTTGTTACACCGGCAAGATCTTTTCAACCACATTCTCCGCCAAAGTGGTCTTTATGGGTTCTTGGAATTTCGCCAAGAACTATTGCTCGTTGATAAAAACACCATGAGGAGATGCTAGGAGGACAGTTTGCATAATTCAGTTTTGTGTCCTTGTTCATTCAGTAATATAATATGGCTAATACTGAGGTTTCCTTTTTTTCCGCATCCAGTGCATTATCTTTTATAGCTTTCCTATAGTTTCATCTTTTAAATTCCCTCTTTTGAGACCACTAATTATGTCCCCTTTTTCTCGCCTCTCTAACTTTATTCCTGAAGGCAGTTACCAATCTTTTAGATATGTGATTAACACATTCTTCTTTAGAAATGGGTTTTTCTGCCGCATTCACATTTGCTTCTAAAAGATACTGATAAGTTTTTTTTTATCTCCGGCAGAAAGCACTGTTGTGTATCGCATTTTATTTTTCATAATTGAGCGTTTCCACAAAATAAGTGCTGCACAAATATTCATACTTCCTAATGAACCGTGAAAGTTTTTTTGACAATTTGGTTTGCGGCCATTCTGCCAAATTGTAAATTCCACACTTTTACTTTATAGGTTACGAGCAGCTGACACACAATCAGGGCCGTATTTAGAGAGAATGTCGTAGTTCACAACAAGTCCTGTAGCTACGTCAATAACAGCACCAATGCCATATGTCCTCTTTTTCGGCAATCATGTGATACAGTTATATCTATGATGGAATCCTCATCTACAGTCGACTGCTCTTCAAAATGGGCTATACCACCATTTCTCGAGTTGCTTGCAGAATCTCATCTTTTGCGGGTTCATTTCTGCTTGACAGTACCTTCAAACATTTAGCAAATGTTTCTTATCCATCCCTTGCATTCCCAGAATCATGGAAAAATGTTTCCAGGGCAGCATGAGCTTTCCTAATGAAAAGAAATGCATTCCCAATATTTTTATTGATGCTAAATTTTCTAGAAGCTATTTCTCTAGAACTTGAGAAATGTTTAGCATAGATGTATCCACATTCAGGGAAAAACAGTTCTAAGCTTTAAGGAAATCCGTAAGCCTTCTCAAATTGGCTTACAATCACTCAAGAGCCAAAACAAAACGGAACTAGCGACGTCCGAACCGGAAGTTGTGAATTTAAAGCTTTTTAAAAAGCATTTTTTGAACAAAACCGTTTAAATTTTCATGAAGATTAAACATTTTTCTAGTATTTTTAATAATTAGCAACTTGGCAATTAGAAATTTTTGAAGCAAGAAAGTATGGGGAATTTTAAACACGTATTTTAATTTTTTAATAGTTAAAGGTGCTTTCATAAACTTCAAATGCGTATTTCCCAGAACGGTGTTTTTAATAAAATGTTGAAACTCGAAATGTGATTTCTCAAAAAGTTCTTAAAATATTTTGTTGAAAATTATTATGAAATCTTTTGATAGTATTTATTAGTGAATGACGTAAAAGCTTTAAATTTGGATAATTTTTAATGATGTTGCACTCATAGATAAAAAGGTAATGAAAATTCGTTAAAAATTCAATGTGTATGATTTTGAAGGACCAAAAATTTTTACCAAAATATAAATTAAGAAAAGATTTTTAGTGATTCGCTAGTCGAGTGTATAAGAAATGTGTTGCATAAAAATATTGAAATAATTTAATTTATTAAAAAATTAGACCTTTTGAAATACCCTATTTTTAAAAAAAATATTTATTTATTTTTTTTACTAAATTATCTTCATTTATTAAAAATTTTATAAAAACTTCTCCAGGAATAATTTTTTAAGCGCAATTTTCTATGATAAACGTATGATAAACGTTCTTTAAACGTAGAAATTAGTTCGTGTTTTTACGTTTTTAGATTTATTTTTTATATTATCATAGAGAATTGCACTTAAAAAATTTATTCCTTTAGAAGTTTTAAAAAATATCTGATATATGAAAAAAATTGAGTAAAAAAATCGGTGTTTTCAAAAGGTCTCATTTTTTAATAAATTAAATTATTTCAATATTTTTTAAAGCAACACATTTCCTATACACTGGACTAGTGAATCACTTAAAATATTTGCTTAATTTAAGTTTGGTAAACAATTTTGGTCTTTCAAAATCATACACATTGAATTTTTAACGAATTTTCATTACCTTTATATCTAACTATGAGTGTAACATCATTAAAAATTGTTAAAATTTAAAGCTTTTAGATCATTCACTAGTAAATACTATCAAAAGCACTCATAATAATTTTCAACAAAATATTTTAAGAACTTTTTGAGAAATCACGTTTCAAGTTTCAACATATTATTAAAAACACCGTTTTGAGTAAAACGCTTTTGACGTTTATGAAAGCAACTTTAACTGTTAAAAAATTAAAATACATGCTTAAAATTCCCTACACTTTCTTGCTTCAAAGCTTTCTAATTAGCATGTTGCTAATTATTAAAAATACTAGAAAAATGTTAAAACTAATCTTCATGAACATTTAAAAAGTTTTGTCCAAAAAAAATGTTCTTTATAAGGCTTTAAATTCACAACTTCCGGTTCCGAAGCGCTACTTCGGGTTTGTTTGACAGCTGTCACTGATGTTTAAATAGCTGTAACATTTTTTTAAAAATGCCGTAGAGACAAAACAAAAACAGATTTAGCAGCCTAAAAGTTCAAATTTTACAATAGAGAAATAAAATAAAATTAGGATTTTGGATAAAAAATTATGTTTTTAACTTAGACGGATACTTTAAAACAGTAATTACATACATTTAGATCCTCATGTGAGATTCAAATAATAAAGAAGGTAGCTTAGAAGAGAAATTTTTGTGATTCCAGAATAAAACTGAAATGTAGAAAATAAAATACAGTTCCGGAACTGGAGAACAGGAGTTGAAGAAAAATATAACAGAGGGGAAAAACTGAGAATGGGAAAAGAGAATTTCTAGGCAATACCTTTCACTCTACATCATACATCACCTCTCATTACATTTTAGCTATATATAACTTCGCTATTTATATTTTTGTTCCATTTCTTTCAGATTGGCACAAATTTTCCATGGGATTTGATCGAATAAGCTTTATTGCTCCTTTTTATTAGTTTTAAACAAACAGAAAATTTCTTGTGATGGCCTTTATTGATGGTGAAATATTCGATAAAACTTTGACATCCGAAATAAGCTTGAAATTTAGCTTATATCAAACGACACAAACGTTCTATGAACTTTAAACAAATAGAAAACTCCATACCGTATAGTGTATTAGTATAGAATTATATTAAAAATAGCCTGAAATGAATTCGATAGATATTACTTTTTTTAATCCCGTTGGGTTGTCTTGTAATTTATCGGACGCATAAGTTATCCTTCTATACATTTTATCTTTTATATAATTCTTGTAATGAACTTTTAAAAGGGTATTTTATTTGGGTTAAACTAGCTGCGATGGGCCTAGAT
>CM063509.1:5916256-5933756 GCA_032207245.1 Pardosa pseudoannulata
TTTTGGTATTCATTGCAAAAACTTATTAGAAATTTCATACCAACATCGAAGAATTTTCAAAGTAATTAGCAGTCACTTAATTTGAGACATGTCGGGAGAAAAATCTAAAATAAAATTTAGATTTTCGCGGGTGAGACTTTATTAGTTTGAAACAGGAGTGTCGTTTAATTCGTAAATAATTTTGAAGGGAAATTCGAGTATAGTAGATTCCCGTTTGGGTGTTAAAAAGTCATATTCAATTAATTTCATGTTAAATTCTTAAATGAGTTTCAAATATACATACAAGAGCCCCTCATCCCCTTCAATTTGAATTTGTTTAATTTTTGATGAAGTATTAAAACTGACTTAGCACTTAAATTTATTAAATACGAAGTGATGCAAAAATGTATAATTCGAAAACGAAAAATGATAGGCAGGTACGGATTATACTGCCGCAATGAAAAGAAGAATTAGAGTATTCTTTAGAGTATTCTTAGCCAAATGATCATCACCCAAAAGATCGGCCGAAAGATCCCCAAATGGTTAGGGCATTAACCTTCGGAACCGGAGTTCGTGGGTTCGAGTCCCACTGCGGCATGGGTATTCGTAGCCGTTCGGAATTGGCTTTAAACAGTAGGTCACGGTCTCATTAGCTCTTGTGTTGCAAAAATAGATCGTAGTGCTCCCAACCAACCAATCCAAAAGGTAGGAGTTCGAACCCCGAAATCGGCTAGAGAATTTAAAATCCGTATAAATATTTATTTAATTCCTTTATTTATGTTCTACTTTATTTCATGTTCCAGAAAATTCTGGACTGTTTTTTTTTAGTTTGCCAGAAAAGTATTCTGGAATATTCGCCATTTCTATGCTTTGCGCAGTAGTAAATCTTTCATCTTCTTCCCAGATTTCTGGAACTTTTGTGGTAAGGCGATTTTGATTATTCTAATTAATATATTTAATATAAATAAATCGGGTAGTGAAATGTTTCGGATCTAAATCAGCCGCTTTAAGAGCGGTTTTGAGGATACGGAAAAAGCCGGTTCAGACCCTTATAAGGTTAAGATTGATCATTCCTTAAAATATTGTACTTCCACTTTTAATTCCAGAAATAGTTTTAAAGCGGACCTTAAAATCACAATAATAATAGTAATAATAAAAAAAACTTTTTCGTTCAGAAAAGGAATTAGAACAAATTTCAAGTAAACATGCGTAAAAGATTCAAAATTTCTGACCCATTGCAAATTTTATAAAGAAATTCTCATTCATGTAAGTACGAATTGCAGAATACAACAGAAAAATAACGATGTTCTTTTCCAGAATATTCTCAAGGCCGTTTTAAAAATGTCAGTCCTCAAAGAAACCTCTTGAAAATTTCCCGAAATGCATTTATTTTCGAGTCTGAGGGCTCTTGTGTCAGACGAAAACGCGGGAGCTAAATTGGCTACCATTAATTTTTGTTGGAGATTTCACACGCAGGCATTGCTGCACCGGAAAAATGGTTTCAGCCGAACAATTGTACGGAATTTTAAGGAAGCATGAAACGAAGGAAACAAAACCGTGTTTCCCTATCGCAGTTTATACGGAAAACGGTATCTAACATCAGAGTATATTTTCTGTACTTAGCAAGTGAGATTGAGTTATCCGGAGGTTTTGTAATTACTAAAGACTAACCACTGGAATTATTACAAAGACGGTCCATCAATCATGTAAACAGACAAAAGGTACATGGAACATTTTTGAATAGTTTTGGAGTTTATGGATGGAACTGTATGTAAATAAACTTGTTTTATTGATGAAGCGACTACATTTTGCAGTGTATCTGGGAGAAATAAAAATTTGAGTTACTTTGAGGCCTGGCAGTTTTTAGTTCCGAAATGACTTTGAAACTTGGAAATTGGACGAAAATTGTTCTTTTAATGACATTACCGGGATAAACTATCCTAAACACTTTTTTTGATTAAAATGCAAAGAACTTATTGTTTTCACCGTGTTCCAAGTAAAGAAGGATATCGGCGAGAAATGACGCTTTGAACTATTTTGAGGTCTTGATGTTTTTCTTCCTAAATGACCTTAAAACTTGGAATTTGGACAACAATCGTTCATTTTGTGAAATTGCTGAGATAAAAACTGTCCTAAAAACCTGTTTTAATTAAAGTGCGAGAAACTTGATTTTTTTCATCTTGTAGCAAAGGTATGAGGGAGAAATTATGATTCGAGTTATTTTGAAGTATCGTAGATTTTGGCTTCAAAAAAACCTTAAAACTTGGAAATTGGACAACAATCGTTCATTTTGTGAAATTGCTGAGAAAATAAACTGTCCTAAAAATCTGTTTTGATTAAAATGAGATAAACTTGATTTTTTTCATCATGTAGCAGTAGGAGGGCGAAATTATGATTCAAGCTATTTTGAAGATTTTGGAACCCAAAAGACCTTAAAACTTGGAATTTGGACAATAATCGTAATTTTGTGAAATATCTGAGAAAACAAGTCCTAAAAACCTGTGTTGATGAATATGCGAGACACTTCATTTTTTTCATCTTGTAGCAAAGGTATCGGGGAGAAATTATAATTCAAACTATTTTGAGGTCAAGCTGATTTTTGTTCCAAAATGACCTTAAAACCTGAAAAATGGACATAAATTGTTTAATTTATAATTGCCTAGAAAAACTGCCTTAAAACTTATTTTGATTAAAATGGAAAATGATTAAAAATTCAACTTAATTTTTTTTTCATATTCTAAAGAAGAAGTGTTTTGTTACATTTATTCGTCATGAAGTTAAATCTTAGTTGACTAATTTTTGCATACGAATATAATTGTTCTGATATTCAATACTTGCTTCTTAAATATCGAAATATTTTTACATGTTTAGTCTTTCTTTATACACACACTATTCCTATAAATTATGACTTAAAATAAAAATTTAACTTAAAAAATCAGATGTGTTTACCATATCGCTTACTTGTCCGCCTATTTGTTTGTAAACATATTTTGTTGTACTACGCTTTCACTTAAACACAGGAATTATTACCACGACAAGCCATCCATCACCTAAACAGACAAAAGTTGTTTCAAACATTTTAAAATATTTTCGAGGTTTATGGGTTGAGGGGTACCAGAGTTAACTCGTTTTACGGAAGCATCTGCATCTCAGTTTTGTTACTGGGGCATTTTAAACCATTAATTATTCAATTTTTAAACTTTCATTTTAAAAAATAGCTGGTGTTTTAATGATTCTAAAAATATAGAGTTTTCAAATATCTCAAAAATATATAGGAACCTAAACTTACACCTAGATTAACGAGGGTAATACAATTTACACAACAGTAGTCCTTTAGAGACAAGCTCATTGACGTTAGGGTAGAGCTTCGCGTTCCCACAACACAAGACCGAGGTTCGATCCCCTGACTGGGCAAGGTTGCCTCAGCCTTTCATCCCTTCAGTGGGTAGACGAACTGAGGATCAAGCATGATTGATAACTAAACACTGGGGGTTCCGCATAAGGTTGACCACCTAACCGGAACATATGCTTCGCACCCCAGGGCCCTTGGTTTTGGAAACGTAGATTGGCAACGTAGGCCCTGGCCCCCTAAGGGCTGTTGTGCCCATGAATTTAGTCCTTTAGAAAATATTATAAAGTATATTATTCCACAAAATAGATTTTTTAGTAATTATGTAGTCTCTAAAATATACATAATTCTCAGTTAAGTTTTATGTGAATATCTCTATTAACTCACTTAAGGAATGAATAGTCTGAACGATAGTCGATTGGTTAGGGGGCTGGCCTTTGATACCAGAGTTCATGGGTTCGAATCCCACAATGGCATGGATTTTCGTAGCCGTTTGGAATCTGCTTTAAGCTGTAGGTTCCGGTCTCAATAGCCCTCGTGTTGCAAAAAGTAGACCATAGCACTCCAAACCAAACCAGAATAACCAATAATGCTCATTTGCCGAACAATGGCCGAATGGTTAGGGCACTGACCTTCGGAACCGGAGTTCGTTGGTTCTAGTCCCACTATGGCATGGATGTTCGTAGCCGTTCGGAATCGGATTTAAGCAGTAGGTCCCGGTCTCATTAGCCCTCGTGTTCCAGAAAGTAGTCAGTAGTGCTCCCAACCAACCAACAAACCAACCAATGAATGAGTACAATTTATTTCTTTTATAAGTAGAAACTTTTGCTTTAAAATTTTTTATTTACGAAATTCTAAGAAAAATGCTGGTTATTTTAAATTTAATTTCTTTTATAACATTTTATACTCAATAATCAAAGTAAATAACTGCACTTAAGAGTAATTACATTTTTAATTGTATTAAAATGTAGTTTATGATTTTAAAAGTAATACAAAACTTTTTAAGCGTATGCATCAGTATTGTACTATTGTTTATAATAAGTAATTACTTTTTCTGTATAATTTATTTAGAGAATGAAAAAATAAAGTTTGCGATGTATTGTAATAGAATAAGCAAGTAGTTTACATTAATTGTTTACTTATGAACATAAAATATTTTATAATTTAAAATTGTTTATAGTCTGTCAGTTCGGAAAGTCTCAGTTGCCTTAAATATGGAAAGAATTTTTTAAAATGTAGGGTTTCCTGGTACCATATTTTTAAACTGAAAACATCTGATTTGATAATCATCATATGTCTTTCTTATACACCTGTTATATTATACAGATAATTTGCTACTTTAAATTATTTTAGTTGAAGTCTAGTTACGATCATCTAAATTTTTAATTAATATTAATAAATTATTAATTAAGATTTTTAATTAAGATTTACAGAATTGCAAAATTATTAGTTTTTCATAACATCAAAAATTTATATAATATTAGTTCAAACATTAGTAAATTGCATTTAGCAATGAGTAGTACTTACATACATTGAGTAGAAGCGATGTATTACCTTTTGGCGGACACCAGTGACCTAAACATCCGTTGTATCTAGATTATTCGTTCTAGGCTTGTAACCCTCTCACTGCGTATTTATTTTATCAAAATAGGTTCAAAAATTGCTTATTTTTTATCACATATTTCAAATCTATATACATTTTAGAGTTAAAATATACAAAAAATTTTTGTAAAAGAGTTTTTTTTTAAATATAGAATTAGGTCCTAAAAAAAGGTGTTCGGAAAAATGAAATTGAAGAATAGTGATATAAAAGCTAAATTTTGAAAATTAATCTCTGTTGAATTATCATTTATTTTATAAAATACAAAAGCAATCTCATCTGTCTCCGACGATCTACCAAGGACTTGTGGCATCTATGCCATGGCGGGTTGAAGCTGTGTTGCGCACCAAAGGTGGGACAACTCGTTATTGACAGGTTGTCATAATGTTTTGGATCTTGAGTGTAGCTTTATGTAGTATTTTTCTGTAAACAGTTTAGTAAATATTTTTGTTAACTGGAATAATCTTTATAGATACATTTATTTTTAATTTTTGGGTAGTTTTAAATTTTATAGTATTTAAAACTCTTGATTTAATTACACATTTCTTTTTTTGAACTTCTAAACAGGTGGCTTATTTTATCTCAAAATATCTGTTATATATAAAATAGAATTTAAATTAAATGATATTTAATAAATGACTGTTGAAACACGCTTTAAAGAAATGAAAGATGTAACGTATTTCTCGTATCGTTAAAGAAAGATCGATATTAATCAAAACAAGGTACACAATTTGATCTTTAAGACCGAAGAATTCCGAGATGCATTTGATTTGTTAAAAAGAATATAATTCATCTCGAAACAGATGCACAGAAACTGAGAGATGTCGAGAGAAATAGAAATTTTACCAAAACTATTTACGGTTGTTAATTACCTCGATCCCATGCGCGCCATCTCTGAGGTAATCTCGTTAAAACAACAATAGGATATTTTGCCGCGGCGTGTAACAAATCTTCTAAAAATCAAACCGGTTTCATATTATTCCTTCCTCCTCACAGCAGAGAAATTAGTTATCTAATTACAAAATATATCTTTCTCTCTTCGCTGGAGATAGAGAAATCTCTGGAGGTTTGCTAATTACCGAAGATTAACGATCGAAAATGAAATGCATGCAGTCAATTACCGCAATACAATTCGAAGAGTTGGGAATATTTAAGCAATTGGGGTTTTGAGCATACAAAAAAAAATATTACTAAAATTACGTTTCCTTTGAAGATTTGACTATTATTATTGTCACATATTTCCGAAGCTTTTTTTTTCTCAGCATATGAAACTTTATCTGTCATAGGAAGTAATTTGTTACAGTTTATCATTTGTAATTTTTCTTTTCTATAAATAACTTGCATTCGTCATATTACATGGTTAAAAGTTAATTTGGATATGACATATAGATTGGTTTGGTTTGGTTTGGAGCGCTACGGTCTACTGTTTTGCACACGAGGGCTAATGAGACCGGGACCTACTGCTTAAAGACGATTCCGAACGGCTACGAACACCCATGCCATAGTGGGATTCGAACCCACGAACTCCGGTACCGACGATCAGCGCCCTAACCAATCGGCCAGCGTTCGGCGATATGACATATAGAAAAGGAGTAAAATTATATTGTCGAGGTAAATTGCAGACTGTAAATTAACGCAATACGAAGTGCATCCAGAAAGTAAGTTTCTCTATTTAAAAGAAAAAAAGAACTTACACTTTCACTGACATATTTAGCGGCAACAAGTACAGTCATGTTTCAGCTATTTTTCAACATAGCCACTACCAGAATTGAGACACCTGTCATATTGTGGGATTCACTTTTGTATACCTCTGTCGTAGAACTCTGCCGTCTGTGAATGGAACCATCCTTCCTGTCCCAGAACACCGTGCACACCCCTTTCCGTACCGACAGCATCTGTTCGGATTTGGTCCTGACCAATGATCCACTATGATGACAATGCATTGACTGCTGCTTTGTTTCCGGGGTAAAGTGCGAAATCTAAGTCTCACTACCCGTGGCGATCCTGTCGAGGAACTCGTTGCCGTCGTCGTGATACCGTAGCTGAAATGTCAGTGCTGCTCCTAAGTGTTGAATTTTGTGTTCGAGTGTCAGTTTCGTCAGTTTCCGTTAAAATTGAAAAGCGATTTGTCAAATTTAAAATTGTGTGCTTTACAGTAATTTTCAATATCTGTATTAGATTGAAAACGCGCTTTTACATATTTAATTCTATAATAAATATCAGTCCGATATCATCTTTACGTGGAACAGCTTGCCTTTTCCAAACAATATTTTCACTAAAAGTTTTATTGATTTTCGCTATCCCCCTCCCCTTCTTCGAAAATTTCCGTTTTTACGATTTCAGGAGCTTTTGGTTGTTCAGTTTCTTCAGATTCTGACTCACTTTCACAGTTTCATTTTTTTTCAGAATTCGGTCAAAAAAATGTCATTTTTTATTGCATTTTTGGTTTGTTCATGTTACATTTTTATGTAAAGATATATTATTAAAATTAACATTTCTAATATTTTTAAACATGTATTACAATTTTGTTTCTTTCTACGAAAGCATCATAGAACTGAAGTTTACCTTTAGTCTCATCGATATCCAAGTTCATTTTTGGAATTCCAGTAAAAGCAAGTCTAGGAGGCGGATCCGAAGGATTATCACAATTAATTTCAAAAAATTGTCTTGCTTCACTGGTTACATCTGTACTACTATGAGAGTCACTACTATCCAGGTCATCTAGTAAACTTTCGCCACTATTATTTACAAATAATTCAGTTTCTGATTCTGTGTCACAGTTCGAGTCACAAGAAATTAGCTCCATACGCTCTGAATTATTCATTATTTAAAAGTAAAAATACATTATTCAATTCTTACATTACTAAAATTATCAGGCGGTTATTAAAATATAACCAGAAAGCTATACACTGAAAGATAACAATTCGTCTTCTGATACAAAACATGCTAAAATACCGGCGCTTTTGAACCAATCAGAGTAGAAAATACAATAAACTGCAAATTATCATTTACTGGACATCTATACGAATCTATACGAATAATTTGTTAATAAAATTGGAAAAAATACGGCCAAAACAGTGCAAGCGAAATAGAAATCTGTACTGATTTGCCCGTAAGCCGTACCGGCAAATCACGGAAGGGGTTAACTGAAAGAAACAGAGAGACTCTGGCTGTTTTCGAAAGAAGAATACTCCTCAGCATTTTAGGACGTTTGAAATGCAACGAAGCCTGAAGGAGGAGAACAAATTCCGAATTTTATAAGAATTTTAAGGAGCCAGACATAATAAAATTCATTTGAAATGGGCAGGACACGTGATTAGAGTGAATGATGGCCGAACCAACAAGAGGATCTTCGAGGACAAATCATTGGGAGCTCATCAAAGGGCTAGACCAAGAATTCGGTGGATTGACTGCCTTGAAACAGACTTAAAGATCCTAAAAATCGAAAACTGGAAGAGTCTATCCAAGAAAAGAGACACCTGGAACTCGATTCTGAGGAAAGCCATGGCCATCCTGGGTTTGGTTTGGAGGGCTACGGTCTACTGTTTTGCACACGAGGGCTAATGAGACAAGAAGCTACAATTTAAAGCCGATTCCGAACGGTTACAAACGTCCATGCCATCAGCGGGATTCGAACCTGCGAACTCCGGTTCCGAAGAACAGCACTCTAACATTCGGCCATCGTTCGGCCCACCCTGGGCTGGCGAGCCCTTGAAGAAGATGTTCAAACCTTATCTGAACTGTTCAAATATCACTTTTCAGAACGTTTTCAAGGTCAAAAGTTAAATCATATCTGAGAAGTGCATATTCCGCTATACATCACTATTAAATGCATTTTCAAACAAATTCTATCTCCTAGAAATAACTCTATTGAAGAATTTTTTTTCATTATAATAATTATAATGCAGACCTAATCTTAATACATCCTATTGAATTTCAACATTCTGGATACTGTTATTGATACAAATAATTAGCGAAGACTTTAGAACATAAAAATTAAAAACCGGAATGCATTTCTATTAATTGTATTATAGTTTGAAATGAATTAATTATAATTTGTCGTTTCGAAATCAAAATCAAACAGTTTTCTGTTACTGGAATTTATAACAATAAGATAATAATCCGTATAACAGGGAAGAAAAATTTTGTTTCTCGGTAAATTTTGAAACCTTATATTTTTCGAAAAAGTTTTATTCAATTAAAATATGATTTTAAATTATTTCTCGGAAAATAAACTTAATCGGTTGTCTCTAAATTAAATATTATAAATATACCGTTAGGAAAAATTGTGGGGCTATCTTAGGATTATTAATAATTTTAAAACAGTAATAGCTTTGTTATATTTATAAATTATATTTGTAAGTAGTTATTAATTAATCACTTTAGCAAGTGGGTACAATGTAGTATATACATAGCCGAGGGATGGCCGAATGGTAGGGAGCTGCTTTTCGGAGCTAGAATTTGGCGTTCGGAGTTTAGGCATGGAAGTTCGTAACCGTTTGGAACAGCTTTAAGCAGGAGAATTTCCGGTCTCATTAACACTCATGTAGAAAAATAGTAGAGTCTAAACCAAACCAAACCAATTGTACACTGTCTACCAATCAGTATTTGTACACCTGTGATAGAAAAGAAAAACTAACGTTATTCAAAATCAATATTTGGTAGAGCCTCCACGAGAGGCAATGACAGCGTGAACTCTCCAGGACATACTTTCCACAAGTCTTTGTATTACAGCTACTGGTATTGTCTTCCACTCGGCCTGGAGTAGACATACAAGTTTTCCTTCACCGATTTTGGACTGGTTGTGCATCCCTTAATTTGGCGATCCAACTCGTCCCAGAGGTTCTCGATGGGGTTCAGGTCTGGGCTCTGGGCAGGCTAGTCCATTCGATGAACCCCGTTGGCACCATACCAAGCCTTGGTTACTCTCGAAACATGACAACTGGTATTGTCGTCCTGAATGTAACAGGGGTCCAACCCGTAAAACTGCCACAACGTACGAAGCACATTGTCATCCAAAATAGTGCAGTAGGCATCGGCGTTGAGCTTAACGTGAATGGGAACCAAGGGTCACAGTCCATACCAGGAGATACACCCCGAAACCTGAGAGCATCGAACTGCGCGGCATCTTGAATGAGACTAATGCCGATGCTGTTTCCTACACGGAGTGAGTGACATACTTCAGGACCTCAGATATCGTCATTTTCATAGGAGTCCAAATACTTATTGGTAGACAGTGTATATAAAAATTATCGTTTAATAAAGTGTGCAATGTATTACGCTACTTCTGACACACATTATGTATGTTCTGTTCATTAATTAAAAAAAGCTAAAACACCGTGAAGTTACCAATAAAGTTGTTTGTGATCAAATTCATTGTAAACTCCTTTATTTTCTTATTTAAACACATCATGGCTATAGAGAAATCAAAGATACCTTCTCGACAATTGAAAGAAGTGTCTCAAAAGCCTGATGTATACTTTATGACTCAAATGAAAGAATCGAACATCTGCTCTAGTTACACGTTACCCAATTTTAAAACATCTGTCTGATGGCACTGTACTTTATTATCATGTTGTAAAACACAACCTAACCACTAAAAATATCCGCATTCACTTTATCTCCAAGATAAAATTAACTTTTATATTAGCAATTGATTGCAATAATTTTCTGGTGTAACACACACACACGTTAACATACATACATACATATATATATATATAAAATGGGGCGCTTTGCTGAAAATATTTCGGTTTTGTTTTCAAAATTCTATATGTCCATTCTTTTAAAATGGCGGCGTTCTCCCGGTTTTGGGATTTGCACACGGCACTCTGTCAGTGGAATTATGGGTGTTTAGAATTCGCGAGAACTTTCCATGTGGCTAACGGTCGTCACAACATCAATACCAACGGAAAATAGTCTTTTCCATTGGGAGTGGCATGAAGAAACAACAACAGATTGGGCTAACTTAGTTTATTCTAGTCTCACATCATTACAATGAAAACACACATCTGAACCTTGCGCTCTGTTAGCAAGGAACCGAACAACAAGAGCCACAACGAACCGCGAACAACAATGAAAAGCCCCTCGAACCTTGGTGTTCTCCTATTTTAAAAACATTTCAAACCCGGAATCGACGTCATGATTGACGTCATGATACAGCCAATCATGCCGCATGGAAAGTTCTCGCGAATTCTAAACACCCATCCCACTGACAGAGTGCCGTGTGCAAATCCTAAAATCAGAAGAACGTTGCCATTTTGATAGAATTGACATATAGAATTAAGAACCAAAACCCGAAATATTTTAAGCAACGCACCACATTATTGCACACACACACACACACACATAATATATATATATATATATATATATATATAGATATATACAATATATATTATACATATATATATACATATATATATATACATACATATATATACATATTTTATATATATATAACATATATTAATATATAAAAAATATAAAAAGATATATAAAAATATATATATAATAAATATATATACCATGGGTTTGGTTTGGAGGGCTACGGTCTACTGTTTTGCACACGAGAGCTAATGAGACCAGAACCTACAGTTTAAAGCCGATTCCGAACGGTTACAAACGTCCATGCCATCAGCGGGATTCGAACCTGCGAACTCCGGTTCCGAAGAACAGCGCTCTAACATTCGGCCATCGTTTGGCCCACCCTGGACTGGCGAGCCCTTGAAGAAGAAAATGTTCAAACCTTATCTGAGCTGTTCAAATATCACTTTTCAAAACGTTTACAAGGTCAAAAGTTAAATCATATCTGAGAAGTGCATATTCCGCTATACATCACTATTAAATGCATTTTCTAACAAATTCTATCTCCTAGAAATAACTCTATTGAAGAATTTTTTTTCATTATAATAATTATAATGCAGACCTAATCTTAATACATCCTATTGAATTTCAACATTCTGGATACTGTTATTGATACAAATAATTAGCGAAGACTTTAGAACATAAAAATTAAAAACCGGAATACATTTCTATTAATTGTATTATAGTTTGAAATGAATTAATTATAATTTGTCGTTTCGAAATCAAAATCAAACAGTTTTCTGTTACTGGAATTTATAACAATAAGATAATAATCCGTATAACAGGGAAGAAAAATTTTGCTTCTCGGTAAATTTTGAAACCTTATATTTTTCGAAAAAGTTTTATTCAATTAAAATATGATTTTAAATTATTTCTCGGAAAATAAACTTAATCGGTTGTCTCTAAATTAAATATTATAAATATACCGTTAGGAAAAATTGTGGGGGTATCTTAGGATTATTGATAATTTTAAAACAGTAATAGCTTTGTTATATTTATTAATTATATTTGTAAGTAGTTATTAATTAATCACTTTAGCAAGTGGGTACAATGTAGTATATACATAGCCGAGCGATGGCCGAATGGTAGGGCGCTGCTTTTCGGAGCTAGAATTCGGGGTTCGGAGTTTAGACATGGAAATTTTAACCATTTGTAATCAACTTTAAGCAGGAGAATTTCCGGTCTCATTAACACTCATGTAGAAAAATAGTAGAGTCCAAACGAAACCAAGCCAATTATACACTGTCTACCAATCAGTATTTGGACACCTGTGATAGAAAAGAAAAACTAACGTTATTCAAAATCAATATTTGGTAGAGCCTCCACGAGAGGCAATGACAGCGTGAACTCTCCAGGACATACTTTCCACAAGTCTTTGTATTACAACTAGTGGTATGGTCTTCCACTCGGCTTGGAGTAGACATGTTTTCCTTCACCGATTTTCGACGGGTAGTGCATCCCTTAATTTGGCGATCCAACTCGTCCCAGAGGTTCTCGATAGGGTTCAGGTCTGGGCTCTGGGCAGGCTAGTCCATTCGATGAACCCCGTTGGCACCATACCAAGCCTTGGTTACTCTCGAAACATGACAACTGGCATTGTCGTCCTGAATGTAACAGGGGTCCAACCCGTAAAACTGCCACAACGTACGAAGCACATTGTCATCCAAAATAGTGCAGTAGGCATCGGCGTTGAGCTTACCGTGAATGGGGACCAAGGGTCACAGTCCATACCAGGAGATACACCCCGAAACCTGAGAGCTTCGAACTGCGCGGCATCTTGCATGAGACTAATGCCGATGCTGTTTCCTACACGGAGTGAGTGACATACTTCAGGACCTCAGATATCGTCATTTTCATAGGAGTCCAAATACTTATTGGTAGACAGTGTATATAAAAATTACCGTTTAATAAAGTGTGCAATGTATTACGCTACTTCTGACACACATTATGTATGTTCTGTTCATTAATTAAAAAAAGCTAAAACACCGTGAAGTTACCAATAAAGTTGTTTGTGATCAAATTCATTGTAAATTCCTTTATTTTCTTATTTAAACACATCATGGCTATAGAGAAATCAAATATACCTTCTCGACAGCTGAAAGAAGTGTCTCAAAAGCCTGATGTATATTTTATGACTCAAATGAAAGCATCGAACATCTGCTCTAGTTCCACGTTACCCACTTTTAAAACATCTGTTGATGGCACTTTACTTTATTATCATGTTGTAAAACACAACCTAACCACAAAAAATATCTGCATTCACTTTATCTCCAAGATAAAATTAACTTTTATATTAGCAACTGATTGCAATAATTTTCTGGTGTGACACACACACACGTTAACATACATACATACATACATATATATATATATATATATATATATATATATATATATATATAAAATGGGGCGCTTTGCTTAAAATATTTCGGTTTTGTTTTCAAAATTCTATATGTCAATTCTTTTAAAATGGTGGCGTTCTCCCGGTTTTGGGATTTGCACACGGCACTCTGTCAGTGGAATTATGGGTGTTTAGAATTCGCGAGAACTTTCCATGTGCCTAACGGTCGTCACAACATCAATACCAACGAAATGTAGTCGTTTCCATTGGGAGTGCCATGAAGAAACAACAACAGATTGGGTTAACTTAGTTTATTCTAGTCTCACATCATTACAATGAAAACACACATCTGAACCTTGAGCTCTATTAACAAGGAACCGAACAACAAGAGCCACAACGAACCGCGAACAACTCGAACAACAATGAAAAGCCCCTCGAACCTTGGTGCTCTCCTATTTTAAAAACATTTCAAACCCGGAATCGACGTCATGATTGACGTCATGAGACAGCCAATCATGCCGCATGGAAAGTTCTCGCGAATTCTAAACACCCATCCCACTGACAGATTGCTGTGTGTAAATACCAAAATTAGAAGAAAGCCGCCATTTTAAAAGAATTGACGTATAGAATTTTGAAACCAAAACCGAAATATTTTAAGCAACGCACCACATTATTGCACACACACACACACACACACACACATATATATATACATATATATAGATAGATAGATAAATATATGTATATATATATATATATATATATATATATATAGATAATATATATATAAAAATATATATATATATATATATATATATATATATATAAATATATATATATATATATATATATATATATATATATATATATATATATATATATTTATATATATATATTATATATATATATATATATATATATATATATATATATAGAGAGAGAGAGAGAGAGAGAGAGAGATAAAATATATATATAAAATATATATATATATATATATAAATATATATATATATATATATTATATATATATATATATATATATAGATAAATATATATATATATATATATATATATATATATATATATATATATATATAAATATATATATATATATATATATATATATATATATATATATATATATATATATATATATATATATATATAAATATATATAATATATATATATATATATATATATATATATATATATATATATATAAATATATATATATATATTATATATATATATATATATATTTATATATATATATTAATAATTATATTTTTACAATTATAAATTATATAATTACAATTATATATATATATATATATATATATATATAATTGTATATAAAAAATTTTCAAAACCAATAGGTTACTCCTAAATATTATATGGTATTAGAAAATTTTCTCCCATATGACTGGCCTTTATAAGCCCTTTTAAACGTTTCCTTCAACTATCTCTCATTAATCTTCGAGTAGCATTATTGTAGACCGTAGCACAAGTTAAAATAAACCCAAACCTTTCCATTTACTTCAAGAGTAGACGCAAGCTTATTCTGAATACATTCATAATAAATGACATAATAAAAATATCAGAGCAAACCTCAAATTTTATGTGAATTTGGACTCAAAATACATTTAAAATGTAGCATAGTAGCTGAAACACAATAGATTGCTTAAGAAAATCTTCACATATTCAAGCCGTTAATTAGTAGGCATATTTTCCTATATGTTAACGTGGTCTAAAGAAATTAAATATGACCTAGATCTTTTCAACCTTTCCTTCAACTGCCTCTTTCTTATTAATCTTCGAGTAGCATTATTGTAGACCGTAGCACAAGTTAAACCAAACCCAAACCTTTCCTTTACTTCGAGAGTGGAAGCAAGCTTACTCTTGATACATTCACAATATATGACATAATAAAAATATTAGAGAGAACCTTAAATTTTATTGAAATTCTGACTAAAAATACATTTAAAAATGTACTGAAGCTTAAACACCATTGATCGAGTTAGAAAATCTTTACGTATTCAAGCCATTAATCGGTAGGTATATTTTCTGCTATGTTAACACTGGTCTAAAGATATAAAATATGACCTAGGCTTTTTCAACCTTTCCTTCATCTGTCTCTTTTTAACCTTCGAGTAACATTATTGTAGACCGTAGCACAAGTTAAACCAAACCAAAACCTTTCAATTTACTTGAAAGTGGAAGCATGCTTACTCTTGATACATTCATAATAAATGACATAATAAAAATATCAGAGAAAACCTGAAATTTTACTGAAATTCGGACTCACCATAGATCGCTTAAGAAAATCTTTACATATTCAAAGCGTTAATCAGTATGTATATTTTCGTATTTGTAAACACTGGTTTAAAGAAATTAAATATGACCAATGCATGGATAATTAAACTTCACAATGAATATTTCGAAATTTGATTCCTACCAGTATATATTACAAAATTTTTTTAACATTCGTATATATTTACAAAAATAATCAACAATATTTACTATTCCATAAAGTAATTGAAAAATGAATTTCTTGAAACAAAGCTATATTTAACAAAGTTACCACGAAATGTTTTAAGTCGGCATATAATTTATCTTTTTCATCTCAAGTCAAATAATAAACTTCGGAACAATAATATTTAATTGCTGCCAATTTATTCCCGGAAAAATTCCATTTCTGGGAAACTTAAATAAATAATCATTCTAAACACAAATACGTAGAATTTATTTCAAGCAATGATTAGTAAGTACAAACTCAAACCCTCATTTCAGAAATTTTTCCTTTGAAATTTCTTAATTGGACTGTAAATCATTTTAATTCCGCAGATATTTTTACCTCGTTCCTAATTCTGACGTCATTTTCCAAGACGGAATGGCATCAGTTTCGAAAAAAAATAGAACAGGTAATCAGTTATAACAATAGGAATTATTTCAACATTTTTGTAACTTGCATTAAATACCTCGCTTTCCGCTGGAAACAAACCTACTTGATGATACAATCTTACATATTCAAAACCTTTGTTTGTTTTTTATTTTAAACATCTTTTGTCTTTCTGGAAATTCGTAAATTTTCTTCCTTTTTAACCTCGAAATCAAACCTTAATAATCTTGCATGTTCTTGTTTAACCATTCATTGTCGTGAGACTCGAAAATCCAAAATAAATTCTCATATCAAGTAGAATTTTAATTTAGATTAAAAGGATTTCTAGATGTAACGTTGTTATGGATTTTTTTTTCGTTTCTGTTAATTTATAGAACTGCTCAATATAATCCTGGCATCTTCCGCATTACAAAGGATTTTAAGAATTATTGTAAATGCTCTTTGTGCACGTAATTATTTTTAGAAAAAATTTTTTGAATAACATTTGGTAAAGATTGTTCCAGCTTTTGTTAAGGTATGTTATGTAGCATAAAATGGAACAATAAATTCTCTGGAAATATGTATCTGGAATGGAAAATAATGTAAAGAGCTATTACTTCTCTTAGATTAACTGTTACTTCTAACGAGACTGAAAAAAAAAGAACTACAACTTCTACTTCTCCCGTCGAATGCCCCTTCCATTGATGAGTGTGGTGTTAAAAGGTTGTTGCTCCCCTTCAATGATGAGACGATGTTAATTTATATATTTGTGCTTAATTAAAACGCTTTAAAATATTAATTGTGGAGTGTTATGTTAGAGAACGTTTGTTTTGTTGGGCAAAGCATCATAAATGAACAAGAGAAGTCGACATTTGACGATAGTAACTTTTTTTGCAATTCAGCAGGCGAAACAGACATTATCTTAACGCCTTAACAAGGCTGCGAACCTGTTTCTCATTTAACACCACCTGCGGAGAACGTGTAGC
>CM063509.1:5946256-5968756 GCA_032207245.1 Pardosa pseudoannulata
TTTGGAGTAATCCGGTCAAGCGGAAAGATATTTGAAGCATTTGATGATTAAGCGAATCGATATGAGTTAGTTAGCGCGTGGACATGGAGCTCTCAACACCTTTCCACACTTAGCTCTGCAACGAACAAATGAAAATGGCTTAAGTTTTGCTTTTAAATGTAATGGTGATTTAATAAACTTAATAAGGATTTTTGTACATTTTTACCTTATATATATATATATATATATATATATATATATATATATATTTATACATACAAATATATGTAATAAGACTGACTTCACGATGGGTGTTTGCAGTCATGGCCCATAAACATGACACCGTATTAGCTAAAGACCTTTATTAAGATAACGTTGAAGGACGGGTTCCCCCTTCATCATATGGACAGGACAAACTGAAGGGTCAGCTAGCATGAAGTTCTATGTACAAGACACGAAATTCCTGGGTCAAAATGTATGGGAAAATATCTCTAGAAAAATCTGTCTCCGCTAGCGTGTATCTCCTTTTTATTTGGAAATTTCCTAAATTGTCCGCTAGAGCCATGTAGGATTATAATTGGTCAGGCCCCTTCTGTGAAGGCGTAAACTGTAGCTCCAGTGGTCCATTTAGGTTAGGGGTTACAAAGGGGAATGGAAAATGACGCGGGAATTTTTACCTTTGATTTAAGTTTCTGAAACCCCTGAGAATTTTCCTTACATATATATATTTGTTTATTTATATATTTCAATATAAAATACTAAAAGCTGGTTAAAAAATTAAATAATTTTCGATCTATGGAGATTTAACAGAATAACTAAATTGATGCGCAAAACGCGTGCTGCCAGTACAATTCCGCTGCGAAATGTACTCGCACACAATGTTAACCTTGCAAAATATACTGTGCATGAGTGTGCACCTGAGTAATCTAATAACATTCTGTACGAGCAACCACCGAAAATAGCTCTGGACTAATTCAACTCGTCAATTTGTACAGTGGCACATACAGTACATAGTAAATGGCGATACAAACTTGTATTTGTACATCAAGAGGATAGTAAATCAAGAGGATAGAAATGACGAAAATCTCATTGAATGCCCAGGGGTTAGTGCACTATTACTAAATTCTGAAAAAAAATCGACAAAGTATTCTTTTGCCGTAGAAAAACCCACTGTCAAAGGATTTGGTTTTGGTTTGGAGTGCTACGGTCTTCTTTTTGCAACACGAGGGCTAATGATACCGAGACCTAGAGCTTAAAGACGATTCGGAACGGCTACGAACATCCATGCCACTGTGGGATTCGAACCCACGAAATCTGGTACCGAAGGCCAGCACCCTAACCAATCGGCCGTCGTTCAGCCCACTGCCAAAGGAAATAAGTGTAACACAGAGTTACAGTTCAGCAACAGTAGCTGACCTAGAGGCGAAAGCGAAGTGAGTAACTCTTCTTCCACCTCATTGGTCAAAAGGGGTTACTAACCGCGGAGTAGCTCTCTTCGGTCAAGGCAAATTTGTCCAACGAACTTTTTCGAGAGATCTGAAGCCCCCCTCAGAGAGAAACCAAGGAAGAAGGAGTTTGGAGCTTCATTTCTTCTGCACAAGTTCGAACACCATTTTTCTTTTTGTACACCAAAACGCCCTGTTTGGCATATCTTCCACCGAGTGTGATCTATTTGGCATGATGGCTGAATTAGCATTTTTATTTCCTATTTACACCTTTATTTATATTCAAAATAAACAAAATTTAACAGGAGGAATTAGTTTTTATTTTCAATTTTGTATTTTCTCACGAGTACTCCAGTTACACGTGCAACTGGCCTAGACGCTCAGTCTGTCATCACAATAACAACAAGGAATATAGTTTTAAGGTGAGAAATCTTCCAAATGGGATTACCTGTAGCTCGAATCTCTTTGATAGTAACTGAGTGTATGTGATTCACTGTAGCTACACACTTTAGAGTCACTTTTCCGTTGTGAAGCACGTCAGGCTTTAACCTGAACCGTAACGCCAAGCTGGTGCTCTCCATCTGGTCCGGATACACTACAGTTTCCTGGTCGGACAGTTCGGATTGCGCCTGAAAAAAAAGATATACATTATTATTTGAAATGTTTTTTAATGTATCATTCATTAGTATGTAAAGCATCTCTGTAAGCCACACGCTTTTGATCATTTTAACCTAAAATTAGAGAATATATATACAGTGAAACTTCTCCTAGCGGCCACCCCTGTATAGCGTCCACTCTTCTGAACGGCTAATTTTTCATGGCACGGATTTTTCGAATCATAGAACTAATGGTAAAATAACCGGTATCAGCGGCCACCCGTCCCCCTCTAAATGGTCACCAAGTGGGATTGATCCTTTCATTTTTCGGAAAATTCTACTCACTCCATGCTTTAATTTTGAGCGAAAAAACTCAAGGTCAGGTTTATGGTCGGATATAAGACAAAGAAATAACTTGAGAAGTCCTTTCCAGCGTCCCCTCCTTTCTTAGAAAAATTAAATCTGTTATCCCTTTTGTATTCTCCTCACATCCTTCAGATAGGGAATCCCTATTATGAATCCCTATTATCCCTGTGAATGGTGATTCACAGAAAGTGAGGGAGTAACTGGACAATCAGGTGTTGCATTTATCCTAGGGCCTTTGTTTGGAATTCCAATCGGTAAAATTAAGGAAGAATTGCACCTCTGTCAGCAAAAATGTCATTCACACCGGTTTCATTTCATTAGTTGGTCAGTGATCTAATCTGCAACGATGTCGAAACTCGATTTTCTAAATCTCGAACAGCGCATTGAAGTTCTGCGTGAATATGAGAATGGAAAATCGGCAAGAAAGTTAATTGAATTATTTAACTGTTGAAGAACGGAAATCTACAAAGTCATTAAACAGGAGAATTTGATTTGGAAGGAGTATAAAGACTACAGAACAAACAGAAACAAATTGTAGCCTTAAAAAAATATAAAGAAGTATGAAATAAAATACTATTTTCTATTTAGATAAGTTTTAAATTTTAGTTACTTAAAGAATATATGTCAGACTTGTTTATATTACGCATCATAGTAACTCTCTTATAATAGTCAATAAAACCCTTCAGAGCAGCCAACCCCTCTAAACGGCCAAATATTCTAATTACGGAGGGGTGGCCGCTCACAGAGGTTTCACTGTATATATATATATATATATATGTGTGTGTATATGTATATATATATATATATATATATATATATAAATTATTATACTTAAAATATCTCTTACAAATTCTTCACCTTCCTATTCTTATTCCATTTACTTTTACTACTTACTATACTGAAACTATTTATTACTAGCTTATAGCCCGTCATATGACGGGATCAGTAAAATTTATAATTTTTCAGAATTGTAAAGTACTCTATGACGCAGGTTGAAAGAGAGTTTGTTTTTTGGCTGAGAATTATCTGGTACACGCTCAATAACTTGTTTATTTTCATACTCCTCTAAAGTCTCCCGATACTGTGAATGCTGTTTAGAATCAAGTCGAATTTATTTAGTCAAACCGTGTGATTATGCATAAAAAACAAACTTCTTAATTTTCAAAGATATATAGCTTGAACGCAAGATATTTATTAGTTCGTGAAATAGACTCTTAGACTTTTACGAAAAGAATTTATTGTTAACCGGTGATAAAATTTCCATTGCAACAAAAAATAACCGATGATTCAATTTAAAATGATCACATATGTAAATAATCTATTGTGTAAGCCAAATGTAAAAGAAAATTATCGACGTCATATATCTAAGTTCAGCGATAAAACATACGAAAATCATGCAGATGATATTTAAATAATTTAAAATAAGAAATGATTTAATGAGATGGGATGACGTCATCATGCTAAACAAAATGCTATTTTTATCTATTTATTATATGATAAATTGATACATTTATAGCCTGCTGTTAACCTGGGAAAATAAGGCTTCATATAATGACATTAAACGCTCGTAAAAAGGCTACTTAAATTTCCATTTGCTGTTAGTCTTGATAAAATTTTCACAAAACTGCGCTTTTAAAAAAATATTATTTAATTTATTTATATCTTAATGTATAAAAATTATTACTAGTTAAACAGGGTTATCTTAAGATTTCAACAATTTCTGACAAAAGTTTTGGCATCGAATATGTTCTATCTTTTTTTAATATTAATTTTGAACTGTTGAAGTATATACAATTTTAAAATGTTTTCAAAAGTTGCAAAATTTAGTGAAATGGAATATGTATGTTGTTGTAATGAACATCCATACCATAGTGGGATTCGAACCCATGAACTCCGGGACCAAAGACTAGCACCCTAACCATTCAGCCATCGTTCGGCTATTTGATGTTGGAATCAAAACAGATTTACACAATAATGTAGTAGTTCATAACACTTGAGTGGTCTTAAAACACCTGAATTATTTATAACTGAACCCTCTACTTAGATAAATACCTAGTTTGAGTTATTACCCCACTCTTTACAACGATCTCAATCATGTTGTCGCTTAAACAACACTTTCTTTTCACATATTACGAAAACTTAAAAAAAGAGCTGCTATGCATAACACAGCAAATACTTTAGAAGCGAAACATTTCTCTTTGAAAATTCTTGAGAGGTTTTTTATTTTAGTTTTTTCCGCCGCATTTATTAAAAGAAAATTTGCACTATTCCACGTTTTTATTGCTCAGACTTCCCACCACGCTCTTACTAACGGCATAAAAAAGGAATAGAAAAAAAAGTAGCAGCAAGTTCTCTCGAAAAACGCTCTTTCATGCCTAAAAGTTTCTTTAACGTTTCTTTTTCATTTGAGATTATGAATTGTTTAAAAATGCATGCATTATTCTGCCCGGACGAATGTGAAACAGTTTTGTGTAATGTGAATGTAAGAATATCTCTAAACTCTTAACAGAAGTTCTCTACAGTAAAAGAAAAATTTAAACACTCGATATTTTTTTTACTTCGCTAGATCATTAATCCTGCCTAAAACCCTAACCCGCTAAAAGAGCAATAATTCAGAAAGGGAATAAAAATGGAGAAAATTCGAAACACTTAATGTAAGAATATATTTATATGGATATTCTTACTTGAAATAACAACCCCTTTGTACTTGTTTCCGCCCCTGTTAAAACTACAGAACGAATCGATATATGGTTTGTTTTGTAATAGTTCTGAGATCATTTTAGACATTACCATTTTACGAAACTCAAATTATATTTTTTATTATTAACTAGCATATAGACCGTCCTGTGATGGGATGAGTAAAACATTTTATTTTCCAGAATTGTAGAGTACCCTATGAGGCAGGTAAAAAAATGGTTTGTTTTTTGGCTGAGAATGATCTGGTACACTCTCAATAATTTGTTTATCTTCATACTCCTCTAAAATCTCCCGTTACTGCAAATGCACTTTAGAATCACGTCGAATTCATTGAGTCAACCGTATGGTTATGGGTATAAAAAACAAACACACAGACAAACATACTTCTAAATTTTCAAAGATGTATAACTTAAACGGTACATATCCATTTGTCCATGAAATACACTCCTAGACTCTATCGCGGCTCTTTTACCTATAAATGCTTAAATAGCACTTTATTTCAGACAGTTATATATGAAAGTCTTTTGTATTTTTGATACTAAACAGAACACAACTAAAATATATTTCATCCTGTGAAGCCTAAAAATGCCCAAAGAAGTTTGTTAATTTGTATTTTAATATTTTTAAAGAACACTAAAAGAAATTATAACTCTCCGCTTATTGTCTGACTTTTTATATTTTTATATATTTTATATATGACTATATATTTCTTAGGCCTAACGGATTCTGACCGTTTTACTGAAAATAAAAGTATTCTTTTTAGACAGGGGTAAATTAAATCTATAACGGGATAGATACTCATTAAAAGAAAGCTTAGATATCATGATATAATTTATTAAATTGATGATATTGCTGAATTGAGACTAGCTGCAGTCAGTAAAAATTGATGAGATAATTATTGATGCTAATGAAGTAATCAACTTTAAGTGCTGGTAGTTAATGTGAAATAATATACGAGGGTTACTCTGAAATTTTTACGCGCAGACGAGAATTTACAAAATAAAAATAACGGTTTAATTTAAAATACAAAGTATTTTAACACAGCAGATGATTTTTTAATGACTTCCTTCAACTTGTTTAGCTTAAAATAAGTTTTAAACAGAAGAGAAAATGGAGTTGACTCGAGAACATTTTCGCGCTATGATTTTCTACTATTTTAAAGCAGGATTCAATCAAGAAGAATACTTTCAACAGTTGCATTTGGGATTTGGTGATGAATTTCCAGCTCGTGCTACTGTTTTTAGGTGGTTTAAAGAATTTAGCAGAGGTCGCCATTTTCTTCAGGGTGAAGAACAAACAGGAAGGCCGCCGTCGGCAGTCATCCCGGATAATGTGTCTGCCATACGAAAAATGTTAATGGATGATAATAGCTGTACCTATCAAACTATACAGAAGGAACTTAACATTGAATCCGAAGCCATACACAAAATTATTAACGAAGAATTACATATGTAAAAAGTAGTTTGCAGTTAGGTTCCCCATAATCTAATTGAGTACCAAAAAGGGGAGCGTGTCAGAATCAATAAAGAAACTCTTAAATTGCTAAATGATGGTAGCCACAGCATCATTTCTAAAATTATAACGGGTGATGAAACGTACATACCGTTTTTTGAAATTCCAACACTTCAAGAAAGCAAAGTATGGGTCTTTGAAGATGATCCCATGCCGACAATGTTGAAAAGACAACGGGGACTGAAAAAAGTAATGTATGCCATTTTTTTTCCAGAAGTACGGCCTAGGGTTTTACATTTTCTTCATTGCATAGAATTTCAACATTAAATTTGATTTTAAAGATCTTTTATTAAGAACCAGACTAACTGTTCTCAAATGCATTTCTCATCGCAGCACCCGTGTCAGATAAAAATATTTGTGGCACAACTACCCTTATATTTGAAAGAATTAAAAAAAAGTTTTGAATTCAATTCTCATTTACTCTTAATGGGAAAAATGAAGCAGTGTTATTGAAGTTTTCATTATAATCTTGCCATAAAATTTAAAAGTTTTATAATTGGTTTATTTAAAATTAATTTTAACCTTTTAGCTGAGGGAATTTTGTCCTGTAGATAAAGATGGAAGAGTTAGCTTTAATACTTTCCTGCTTTTTGGGCAAAAGAAATGTAGCCTTTCGGAACTAAGAACATAAAATCTGTAATTAATAACGATGTTTCTGATGAAAGCTAAATATACAGTATGACAGCTGTATAAAGGACAGTGAGGATAGAAAAGTGCCGAGTTTAATTTGAACCATAGCCGTCTTTTGGAAGATTTCATGTTCTGGTTGAAATATCAACCGCCCGTCCCGAAAGGGTTAAATAATTTGACCCTAAATTTCAGTTAAAAAACAATTTTCAGGACTCAAAACTTTTCTGTGTGTAGTATTCGATATAAAATAGAGGTAACTGAAAATGGCAAAATATTATTAGACAAAATATTGCAAATGATACGTATCCAATTAGATTTGATCCAATCAGAATTTCAATTTATATAAGTTTGCTGGCCTAATATGGTGATATATCTCATTGCAATACATGAGTGTCTGAATTCCGTAAATTTATGAAAGTCAATAATTATTTAATTTAACGAGATAGTTCAAAAACGACAATATTTGAATTACAATATTCACTTCATATCATAAAAACAAACAAATCTAGAAATTGGGTTCGCACAGAAAGATCAAATCAGAAGGAAACGAATTCGAACAAGAAAAAAAGAGTGAGTGTATCCCAGAGTCCCTCAACTCAATTGAATTCTTAATCAAACTTTCGATCATCACTTCCTCAGCACTCTTGGTCTTCGCAGACATGTAATGAAATGGAGAAAGTGCGAATACATTTGACTAATGCAGGTGGAAGAAAAGCGACAAATGATTCCGAACTTTTACCCAGGAAAATGACTTCATTGTTTACTTTCCCCCGTGAACCGCAAATGAGGTTTCTTAAGAAAAAAAGACATGTGTGAAAATTTAAATCAAAGAATGTCATTCCTAATAAATTTTCTTTCTCAAAGAATTTTTCAATATGTTTAATTTATCTGATACTGATAAGAAAACCATAGAAACACCAGTAAATTAATTACAATATATTCATTAAATGCTTATTAGTTTAATAAACTATATTACGGAGCTAAAAAGTTGTACTACAGATATTGAATTATGTATTTCATTTATTTATACATACGTCTACTTAGGTCTACTATTCTTTGGTTTGGTTTGAAAATCAACGTTACTTTTTTTAATAGTAATACAGTAGAACCTCTTTTTAACGACCCACGATACAACGACCTCTTCTTTAGAACGACCATCTTAAAAAATTCCAATTATTTTACCATAGGAATAATATTAATTTTGAATCATTACAATGACCCCAAGGGTATTATTTTTCGTTAGAATGACCGCCCATTTTAGTTCGAAAAACTCGTGAGCAAGTGGGCTATTTCAAAATTATTGTACTGGGGTGCAACTTCAAGAAACCTGTACTGCTCTCTTTTTGTTTGTTTAAAGGAGGGGAGGGGGCTTGACGAAAAGGGAAGAAATAAATCTTCAACTATCTTTTGATGAGTTTGTTGCGGTAGACGGAACTTTACAGTGCTGTGGAGAAAATTTGAATTTATTGCCCGTATTAACGGCAATGAAGAAATCTGTGATTCCGACGATGGAGAAGAAATAGTCCAAGCTTTTGAAAAAGTGAATGAAAAAAAAACCCTTCAATGCAATGAATGTCTTGCGTCCATATTTTGAAGGACAATTTAATTCTGAAGATTTCCTTTAAAATCTAACGGATATGGAATCAGTGATAATGAAAAATTCCCAAATGAACTCTAAACAGGCGTCCATCAAAGACTTTTTCAAATATTAGGAACGGAAATACAAATAAATAATAGTGTTCTCAAGGTATGTACTGTTGCACTATTTCTTTGTTCAATTTTTTTATTATTTTTTCAATTCCTTACAACGACCTTTCGTTAAAACGAGTATATGATGTTGGTCCCACAGGGAGTCATTATACCTAGGTTCTACTGTAGTACTGGTGAAAAAACCATACCAACACCAGTAAATGAATTACAATATATTCATTAATTGTTTATTAGTTTAATGAACTATATTAGAGCTAAAAGTTGTACTTCAGATATTGAATTATGTATTTCTTTCTTTTATAGATACGTCTACTTAGGTCTATTATTCTTTAGTTGCTATTCTTTGGTTTGGTTTAGAATCCAACGTTACATTTTTATAAATAGACGAAGCTATACTAAATGTCCTATCACACGTTAACCTATATACGTAGAAAAAGCTATAGATTTACTTAACAATACCATTTCCTGGTGAAAATATTGTTGGTTTCTTGTCTGATACCAGAATCTTTTCAACTGATTGAGGAAAGAAACCATAAATATTATTTTTTTTAATATTTAAAACTATCATACAGGCTGTCATATGACGGGATCAGTAAAATTTTTAATTTTCCGGAATTGTAAAGTACCCTATGGAGGCAGGTAATAAAGTGGTTTGTTTTTTGGCTGAAAATTATCTTGCAACAAAAAAATAATCGACGATTAATTTAAAATTATCACATATTTACCTAATCTATTACTTAACCCAAATATAAAAGAAAATTATTGATGTCATAACTAATTTCAGTGATAAAACGTGTGAAAATAATGCAGACGATATTTAAATAAGTTAAAATAAGAAATGACTCAATGAGAGGGTTAAAGGAATGACGTCATAATGTTAGAAAAAATGTTATTTTTACCAATTTATAATGGGATAAATTGATAATTTTAATCGCCTGCATTTAACCAGGGAAAATAGGACTCGAATTAATGGCATTAAACCCTCGAAAAAGGGGAAAGGGGTGGATTTCGAACCTTTTAAAACGGTAGTATTTTTTGCTGTGATAGGAAGCATATTTATACCAATTTATTTTAGAATGGGATGGATAGTTTAGGAGAAAATAAACTTGACTCTCTTTGAATTTTGGTAACTGTAACTCATTCAAAATCCAATATGGATGCTTCTATCCATTTCAGATTCAACCGGTTCATAAATTCGAGGACAGACAGACAGATAACTTAGGCTATTATCATATAAGGGATATTTCTGTAAACTAAAAAGAAAACACAACTTCAAACTCTTCTTACTTTAAAAACGTTTTGAAAAATACGGAAAAAGTTCATGAAATAAAAAAATATCCCTGTTTGGTGATTTAATGACTTCTTCCATTTTTTTTCAAAAAAGAGAAATACCGTTTACCTTGAGAAGAAATAAAGAAATTTTCTTATTAAATAATTTAGGTGAATTCATTTTCTTTTTCTTAAGAAAAAAATTTTTTTGAATATCATAGAATACAGACTTGAAATTAATCAAAATTGAGCTTTTTGATATACCTGTAATAAAAATGTCAGCGACTCAATTTTATTAAGCAGTGATACTATGGTTGGAAAGAACTGAAAATTTACTGAAAAGCACAAAGCGTATTTAAAGAAGGTCCTACTTAGTAAACTACTTAAAATTGCCAAAAGTAAGGCATGATATGATTAAGAATTAAATGGTAATAATTAATAACACTTTTAAAAAAGAATATTGCAGTTAAAAAATTTTGAAATATTTCAAATTCTTAGAAATTTATAATTATACACATTTAAATCATGTAAAATAGAAGTTTTTCCAGAATTCTACTAAGGAATATAGTTTAAAATAGATTTGACATAAAAGAAATGCTTGTAAAAAAGTTACAAGCTGTAAAGGGCAATGATATTCGAAGAATATAGTTCAAATAATAGAGTAAAACTTGGATTTGGATTAAAGGCAAACTCTAATAACTAAAATAAAACACAGTTTTTTTTACCTTTTTATAATGTGATAAATTTATTCGCCTGGTATTAACCGGGGAAAATAGGGCTCGAAATAATAGCATTAAACGCTCGAAAATGGGGGAAGGGGTGGATTTCGAACATTTTAAATACGACAGTATTTTTTGCTGTGATAAGAAGCATTTTGATACCAATTTATTTTAGAAAGGAATCAATCGTTTAGGAGGGATACACTTGGCACGTTTTGAATTTTGGTAACCCTAAATCATCAAAAATCCAATATGGATAGCTCTATCCATTCTAGGTCCAACCGTTTCATAAATTCCAAGACAGACCGACAGGTAACTTAGGCTGCTATTATATAGAGGATTTGACGGAATGACATATAACGTAATTAGAAAATATAATATAAGATTTGAGTGCAAATTTTTAAAATAATAAAATCATTCCTATGCAAAGAACAATGAGTAAAATCATACGGTAGAAAGGAATTACACAATACAAAATATAAATAAAAAAACTAGAATTGTTTGTCTCATTAGTTGAAGTAAGGTTTGTGTGAAAAAGAGAAGATACTCACTAGTTGGTCGTTAATGTACCATTTGAGCTCCGGGGCAGGTTTGGACTTGCCGGAGTTGCACAGAATGGAAACATTATCTCCTAATTCGTAGTCAGATTTCTCTTCCATTAGAACAGGTCCGTCTGCAGGTGGAACTGAAACAGAAAATATGAAAAATACATGAGTTTACATTTTAACTCAAGATATAAGCATTGTTGAAGTCAAAGCTTCCTATAAAGTTCGATTTCGAAGTAAAAGGATTGGATAATATGCCAAATATACTCTCAAGAGCCAAAACATTATGATCACTTGTCAATAACAAGTTGGCCCTGCTTTGGCGCGCAACACAGCTTCAACCCGCCTTGGCATGGATGCCCCAAGTCCTTGGTAGATGGCCGGAGACAGATTGTACCAGATGTTTAAGCAACGGTTACACAAATCCGAGATATTGCGAATGGGTGGTCTTTGAACTCTGAGCTGCCGTCCCATGACATCCCAAATGTGTTCTATCGGATTGAGATACGGTGAGTTAGGACATTAACTGGAATTCAGCATTCTGTTCCTGGAACCACTCCAACACAATTTTAGACTTGTGACAAGGGACGTTGTCCTATTGGAACATTCCATTTCCAGCTGGAAAAACCATGTAAGGGTGCAACTGGTCCGCAATGATGTTCAGATACCCTGTAACATCCATGGTCTGCCGTACCACAACCACGGGTCACAGAGACGCCCAAGAGAACGTCCCCCAAAGCACAATACATATAACTATATTCAATATAGTTGAAATCAGAGTCAGAAGTGCTATCGGCGTCAGAAATATCTTCAGGAGTATAGGTTATATCACTCGCGAAACGCTTCCTGCCAGACATCTTTCAGCTATGAAAAGCGCTCTCAAAATGATACAAAAAATATTCTATATTTCGCAGAAATGTGGATAGTTAAAAAGCCATCTGCTATTTTACAGCTAAATAAACAAGTAAACATCACAGTAAAGCCAAAATGAAAGAATGAAAGGGGACAGAGTGGGCTGCACAGTTACATAGACAGCTAAAATGAATGCCCGAAGAAATCGCGGGTTGCGTATATATATATATATATATATATATATATATATATATGTTGCCCGTGGAAATCGCGGGATGCTCACCAAGAGGGTTAAACTGTAGGCCCCGGTCTCACTAGCCTCGTTAGCAAAACAGTAGATCGTAGTTCTCCAAACCAAACCAAACCAAACCTAGAAATCATTCAAATAATGCGTAGTGAAAAATTCTAGTATTTTATATAAAACAAAGAAATTTGTAAAAAATGCTCTCTATATAGCAGGAAAATGATCTTTTTTATTATAACTTTTTCTCTTGGATAAATTCCGCATAGAATAAAATCTAGATTTATCACTGCATTCTCCTGGGAGTTGTAAATACTTTATCTAACTGTTATACATCCACCTCTTATCTCCTGACCACTTTTTTGTCTTTCTAAAGAATAATTTTAATTAAAGGGAAGCGATGTACTTTTTTTTATCAGCAGACGTTTATTTCATACTAATTTTCTCTGTGTTCTTCATCTTGAAAAAAAATACTACCAGAATAAAGTTTTATTTTATAGTAGTTTAAATTTAAAAAAATTCTCTACGGAAAAATAATTTTGTATATTTTTAGGTGATCGAGGATTATTGGAAAAAAGTAAAGTAGAATTCCAATTATCTATATGTGTGTAAAGAAGATTAAAAATAAAACCGCAAAACAATCGATGACATGTTACAGATGCCTAATATGTTACAGAAATGATATTTTAGTTCATTATGTAAGCATAAAAATGTCCACAACTTTATTCCTACACATGATCATAGAAAAGGTTTTCCAGAATATTAAAATAAAAGCACACTCTTTATACGTAAGTTACAGATAAAAGAAATCTGACGTTGCAAAGAGACTGAATTATACACTCAAGAACCAAAACATTATGACAACCTGTCAATAACGAGTTGGCTCACCTTTGGCGAGCAACACAGCTTCAACCCGCCTTGGCATGGATCCCACAAATCCTTGGTAGATGGACTGAGACAGATTGTACTAGATGTTTAAGCAACGGTTACGCAAATCCGAGATATTGCGAATGGGTGGTCTTTAATCTCTGAGCTGCCGACCCATGACATTCCATGAGATCCGGCCAGGACATTAACTGGAATTTAGCATCATGTTCCTGGAACCACTCCAACACAACACGGGGCGTTGTCCTTTTGGAAGATTCCATTTCCAGTTGTAAAAACAGACTCCATGTAAGGGTGCAACTGGTCTGCAATGATATTCAGATACGCTGTAGCATTCATGGTCTGCTCTACTACAACCACGGGTCCTAGAGACGTCCAAGAGAACGTCGCTTTAAGTATAATACCGCCACCACCGGCCTGTGTATGACCGACTGTACATTGAGGGAGCAAATGTTCGCTTGGAAGACGCGTCTCCTGACACGGCTATCGGCGTGATGAATGACAAACCGTGATTCATGTGACCAGGCATCTTTCTCCCACTGATCCATGGACCAGTCGCGATGTTCCCGGGCTCAGAGTAAGCGCAGTTGTCGATGACGGTTGGTCAGCAAAGGTACACGAATGGGACGTTTGCTGCGTAGCCCCATATCCAAGAGTGTTAGCTGAACAGTGTGCTACGATACTATTCTACTTGGCCCTGCATGGTATTAGGTTGTCAGCTGAGACATTGTCTGGCTCCAGTTTTGCTTCACCACGCGAGACAGTCTCCGACGACCTTTTTCTTTAATAGCGTGTGGACGTCCAACACTATGCCGTCTGCTGCTGGTTTCGCCGTCATTCATCCACTTTGCATAAGTACTGACAACTGTAGATCGCGAACAACCCAAGAGTCGAGCAGTTTCGGAAATACTTGGTCCGAGTCTTCGAGCCATTACAATCTGCCCTCTATCAAAATCGCTTAGATCCTGATATTTCCGTCACACACAGAAATAAGTGAAAGAGTGATTCTTCAGACTCTCCAGTTAAATACAACTTCCACCTGATCACGTGTCTTCCACGTCATCCAGGCGAGTTCATTACAAATTGTAGGGGTGGTCGTAATGTTTTGGCTCTTGAGTGTTCATAAAAGAGAAATTCAGTGGTTGAGGAAAAGTCTGAGTGGTTATAGTTGATTCATCGAGGATAATATAGTGATATCTATGTACCCTATAACGGATTGGTGACAATTCTATGACGCATCCTGAGGGAATAGAGTTGTATGTTATTATCACTATATTTTAATTGCCTCAGCTTATAATTAACATTAGACCTCATATTTTACACGTTGAGAAACTGAATAAATACTGCTTTAGTTTGGTGTGTTTTATTTGTTATAGAACAAAAATTGAGAAGTAAAATACTAAGATCACCAGTACTTATAGGGTTTCAAAAGGGTTCGAATCCTCTCGATGGCATAGTTGTTCTTATCCGTTTCGAATCAGATTTAAGCAGTAGGTATCATAAGCCCGAGTGTAATAAAACAATAGATCTTAGCTCTTCAAACTAGGTAAAGTCAAAACAAAGCTTCGGAAATAGAAAAAAAGATTTGTATCTACGAAATGGAGAGGAATTCGAAAACTAATGCAAAGATGTAGTCGAATATTTTTTTCAAACTCAGCCGGCGATACATACATTATCCTTACTCCTTAACAAAGCTTGGAATTTGTTACTCATTTAGCACCACCCGTGGAGCACGTGGATCTGAAGGTATGCTACGGACACAAGTAACATTAACATTATAAGCAAAGCTTCTGCATCTCGAGGTATCAGGAGTACAAAATGTGAGGGTACATTATAGTCACCAAAAAAGATACAAGTCTTCAAACATGATCCTTGTACATGTACACTATTTAGATAGAGAACACATAAAATGTGTTCATGGTTACAATGTTCTCGAAGTTCTCAAACGAAACCTCTGGGGGTGGAAGTCCAATTCTGGTCTTCTGCTTCTGAATTATGAGTACTCAGCGGGTGTAATGTTACTCGCGTCCGTGTCATTCCTTAAGCTACAAGTGCTCTCTGGTTGATGATAAATAGGTAACAGCTTCACAGCCATGTATTGGCATAAAAGTATATGTGTCTGTATTGTGATCTTCATGTAAAAAACAAACAAAAATCTATTTAGATAGGACGTGTTTAGAAGAGAAAGTCAGGAATTATTCTTGTAAAGTTTTGAATGTAAATGGTGATCTTGATTTACCAAACGCATTAATCCAACCAAGAGTAGGATTTATATGTAAATCTACACTTAAAAAATCAACAGACCGATAAAATCGTAAAATGGTATGATTAGACAAGTCAACTCTTTTATCAATTTTTAGTCTAGTCTTAGTGAATAAACTATACACAGAAGAGTAACGGCCTAAATAATCCATGCACCGAATCAAAGCAGATTAGCAATATACGAATCAAAGCAGATTAACAATAAATAAAAGGCTGAACAAGTGGCAGCCACCAGCTGCATTTAAGTAAAAAGGAAATTTTTATGGAACTGCCAAAAAATATTGCCTTTATATGACATTACTGACCTATCAAAGTGTTCTTAAAGTGGTAAAATTGACAGTTAAAACAGTATTTGAGAAGCCACCAATCGCTGAATCTATATATATATAAATGAATTTGTGTCTGTCTGTCTGTCTGTGTGTACTCGATAGACTCAAAAACCATGCATCCAATCACCGTGAAAATTTGGGAAATTATTAGGTATATCCTGGGAAGGTTTTTGTAAATTTTTAACATTCGAAATCCATTCCTCCCCCCCTTTTTGAGCGTTTCATGTCATTTTTCCAAGCATTATTTTCCCCGGTTAAAAGCAAACGATTAAATTTTTAATTTATAGCATGATAACTAAGTGAAAGAAGCAATATTTCTAGCAATGTGACGTCATCCCAAGTAATTGTTTTAAACGCAGTTTTCCTCGGTTAAAAGCTGAATAAAATTTTTAATTTATTACATAATAAATAGGTGAAAACGATATTTCTCTATCATTATGACGTCATTCCTTTAAATATTTCATTTATTCATTTCTTATTTTATATTATTTAAACATCGTCTGCATAGTATCCATTCGATTTGACCTGGAAATTGAGATATATAGGGATTCACTTTCGTTTCTATGTGATTCAAATTATAGCATTTTTATATGAGAACTAATTTTAAATTGAATTCTCAGGGATCTCTATTTTATATACCAAAGAAAAGAATGTTAAAATTGGGTATGTAATAAAAAAATCTTATATGTATTTGGAATAAATTTTTACAGTAAAGGCATACATGTTTGCATATCCATAACGTGTAGAAAATTGACTCATGTAGTACAGAAAGTCGTAGAATTTAAAATCATTCACTGCGGGCAATACTATGCACTTACAAATTTATATTTGGGATTCCCCGTTGTTAATAAACTATCATATTTGTCAACAATCTGCAGCATAAGAGTTTATATAATATTTTTAAATTTGTTAATCTATAGTTGTGGATTTAAACCTTTGTTACTAAAATTTTTGCTACCCAGACCGAAGGCTGGGTGCGAAGCAGCTAGTATACATATAAATATTAATAGTATTATGAGCAGAGGTAACTCAGTCGGCAAAGGCAATACTTCGTAACTGCAGGGTTTCGAGTTCGAAGCCTGTAATTTCTAAGACCCGCAGCGTTCGTTAAAGGTGACTGGGTCACGTAAAATAGGTTCAAGGTCAAAATATCCTCCAAGTTCTCAATTAATTCTTCTGGGGGTGGAAGGACAAGCCTATGGCTCTTCTGCTTGGTCCCTGTTTCAAAATTGCGAGGAACCACTCGAGCATAAGTGGTACATTCACTCTACCGGTACTCGTTAAAAGAAAGGAAAAGCGCACCACTTTGACTTAACCTTTTACAGATCACCAACATAAATTCTTTAGAATTTAATTAAACTAGTTTATAAATATTATCTATGATCTTTATATATCTAAAATATATGAAAATTTTCTTTGTATTAATAACGGTTTTCCTTATAGGTACCTTAGGGAAGTTTGAGGGGTAATTTATCTTATAAACTCTACCCCTTGTACAGTGTGAACATAATGTTTTTTGTAAATTTTTATTATATTTAAAGAAAATAAGTATACTCAAAATTGTATAAGAAATAAATTAACAGTTTATAATTAATGTTTAGACAGATATTTTTAGGGGGTCACAAGTAAAAAAAACTGGGTTTCTAGGTACAGCAATTTTAAATATTTATATTTCAAAAGGAAAAATAAATTTAGTGCAGTGCTACCATCTGTTGGAAATTTAAAACGCTAAAAACATTAAAAAGAATTGTAAAAAATTCTATTCTATATCTCTAAAAAGTAAAGACAATATGTTTAATAGGTGGTTTCCCTGGAAAATCGCTGCACTCTAAAGCAGGGGTCGGCAACCTGTTTGTCCTTAAGGGCGCAATACTAAATTTAAAAATCCCCTAGGGCGCATATTTTACAGATAATCAACAGGTATAAATAGGCATTAAAAAGCAGATTTTTTATAACTTTATTTTGTTGGTGTCATACATAATGATACATATAATTCAGTGTGACACTTGGGTGTCCATATTTTCAGCTAATTTCTTATAATTGGGGATATATTTAGAGTTCCCGGTCCTTAAACAATTATCTAAATGTTAGTCATTAAGCTTTGTTCGGTATTTTGATTTCAAATTTTTCATATTTGAGAACAAAGACTCGCAATTGTATGTTGTTGCACAATATGAATAAATTTTTAGCGCACATTTCCTTAAAATAGGATACTTATTTTCATCGACTAAGTTCCAAAACATTTTATCATAAATATGTGCTTTAAAATAATATCACTTTGCAAGTTTATTATTTCCAATCCTAGGTCTTCGATATCATGAAGCTCGAAATACACTGAAACTAATTCAAGGACAACATCTTCAGAAACATTGAATGGATTTATGAAAAATCTTAGAACGGGTTCTAATGCTGCAAAATCGTCAAATCTAGAAGAAAACTCTTCTATTAGCTTATCTATAATTTCTAAATATGATGTAGCAGTAAACCTTTCGTTATTCAAATTTAAACTATCAACAGTATATTTCCTATTTGGGATATGTGATAATGATTTTTTCAATAGATAGGATTTCAACAACACTAACTTGCATTTGAATGTCCTAAACTCAACTGACTACTTGCTGTATATAGCCGTTTGACAAGAGTAAGTAAGTCGCTCTGGCTATCATACATTTACATTAGTCCAGCGAGGGCGCATTAAAAATCGATCGGGGGCACCGCGTTGCCTACCCCTGCTCTAAAGGGTTAATATGAGTAGCTTATGGATCAATCGTGCTTGGTTTGACCATGTGGTATCAGGCACAAGAGGGATTTAATTTTCCCCAGTTTTCATTCCCCAGAAGTGTCGTATTTCTGAAAAACATGACATCTCGGCATCTTCACATATTATCAAAAAAAATTCCTAATTTATTAAACATATCCAAATGCCTCTGGTATTTTGGAAGATTTTAGAATCGCTTAATATTTCTGATCACTCGTATCCTTTTCCTTTTGTCTTTTCATTTCGTTTTACAGTCTGTCACTAATTGCCACTTTTTCCTAAATCTGTAGTGATCATGCAATCAAAAGGTTACTTACTAAGCACTTCAAGCTGTTTGGTTGACTGGACACACCTGAAAAATGGCTTATCAGTGGACACTTGACACGTGTAGTTGCCGAAACTTTCCACGCTGAGGTTCCGGAGAAATACTGTGCTCTTGTCTGATTTCGACATCTGCAATGGAAAAGTACAAATCGTTTTAAAAAGATTCGTGAAAACATGAATGTCTTACTACAACCAAAAATTTAAATATTCTTACACTTTCATAGATTAGTCAATATATGAAATGAATATATTTTAAAATTTTCTATAAGAACTGAAGAAATTATTGTAAACAAATAAAACTTTCGGTCTACGGAATTTCTACGAGCTCTTAACATATTGTTTGCTGGTCCATCTCGCAGCGGATTTGTACCGGGAGCGTGCGTTTTATGCGTTCATTTAGTTGTTCAATTCAATCACAATAGATCGAAAATTATTTCAGTTTTTAACCCACTTTTCGTATTTTGTATTGAAATATATAAACAAATATATAAATAGAAATACATACAACAGCAAGATTTTTGTAAACAAAAAATATATTTTTAATGGATAAATTGATATTAGTACCGTAAATATGAAAAATCAAATTGAAATAGTAGTATATAGTTTTAATTTTTTCGAATTATGTTATATACAAACAGTTTTATATTATAAAAAATGAAAAGCAAAAACATTCCGTTATATATGTATACACCGTTATTTTTCTACCCACAAACAAACCATGTTGTTACACTAGCCCGTATTATACTCGGTGTAAACTCAATAGGCACTTCAAGGTCACTGATTTTTCCCCGATGACCAACTGTAACTATGGTAACGACAGTGGGGGAAAGACTTAACTCTTTTTTCCCACTGTGTTAAGGGGTGTCATGCATCGAGTGTGGAGGTAAACTTTCTATTCCAAAATTGCACTGTATTAATTATTTTATGATTTTACAAGTATTGACAGAGGTCTTAATGCAATAACAATATTCTGTAATATTTTATTATGTATTTAAAGATTTATGGTCTGTTGACACATTTTTAGAAAGTGAAAATTTCTTTAGAAAGTAGATTCCTAATGTTTTAGTAAGAAATCTAAATTAAGATAAATTTTTGCATTTTTACAAGAATATCTATGATTTATTATAAACTTTTTATACATATTGTTAAACTTTTCTTTATGTAAATAGTTTTTATGCACAACTGAAAATTTTAACTTTGCTTATAATTAGTAATTTGTTAAAAAAAACTGTAGTTAAATTTATTTAAAAAAACTTTAAAAACTAAATAAAAAATATTTCCTGTTTTTTAGTTAAACGGCATTTTAAAGGTAGAAAAGGTGACATTTTTGTCAAAATCATCTAGTTCTGTTACGCGCCTTTTATGTGAAATTTTTTTTTAATATTGTCGCAGTTCTGGATCGGCACAAATTCTTTTAGAAATACCACGGGCATCATCAGTTGCTTGTTGAGTTTGCGAAAACAATTCCAAAACTGTAGCAACCGGATTGGATTCAACAAGACATTTCAAGTACCTGTATACGTTAAATATCAGTATTTTGGACTGTTTTCTAACATCAACACTAGCCATTACATGAAATATTTTATGAAGTAAAAAATTTAAATAAATATGAAGCAAAATTTAAATAAAACAATGAATTAAAAGATAAAAATTGATAGGGTAATATCAGATAAACGCAAAATAAATATCTACGAGAAGAAAGAAAAGCAAGAACGTATTGGAATCAAATCCTCAACTGAAGTGCTGAAATAAGTGTGAATGCACATGCTTCTTGGTCGCTACCATAGTAACCGATGACTGGGGAAACGAGAAAGTGTGACCTTGAAGCGCCAATAGATTTTACATGGACTATAGTACGTGACCCGCGCACAAGTATCAATTGTCAGGAAACGTACTAGCACGTGTCCCTTATACAATGTGTTAAAATGCTTACAGTATTAGATTAACACTACATACGCAAAATAGACGAATAAACAAATATATATATATATATATATATATATATATATATATATATATATAATATCATTTTCTCAAGGATAAATAAAAAGTTAATTTTAAATCTAAATTCATTTTTTAAATCAACCTTCCCGTTCTGTGGTTCCGCAGCGACGGATGTAAAAACTAGTTTTTATTTGTCTCCATTTTTCCAGAATCTATGCAGTAGTTTGATTTGTTTTGGAGCGCAACGGTCTACTGTTTTGAGCACGAGGGCTAATGAGACCGGGACCTACTGCTTAAAGCCGATTCCGAACGGCTACGAACATCCATGCCATAGTGGGATTCAAACCCATGAAATCCGGTACCGACGATTAGCGCCCTAATTAATCGGCCAGCGTTCGGCTATCTATGCAGTAGACAAGAACATTCAGCTTCGTTTTCCTGTACATACCGTTATTTCTCTACCCTCAAACAAACCATGTTGTTACACTAAACCGTACTAGTACGTGTCCCGCGCTCAAGTATCAATCGTCAGAAGATGTACTAGTACTTATTCCGCACACAATGTGTTAACTCTCCAGATATAAATCGTATTATTCATAGCAAACTATTTCTGAATGGTAGAGCGCTGCTCTTTCGTACCGTAGTTCGTGGTTTCGAATCCAACTAATGGTACGGATGTTCGTAGCCCTTCGGAATAGTTTTTAAGCGGTAGGTCCAGGTCTCATCAGTCCCCGTGTAGCAAAACAGTAGAACGTAGTGCTCTAAACCAAAATAAACCTATCATGCATTCATGGACCGTGCTAGAAGACAACTGGTAGGTCACAAAGCTCCGTTACATAACAGAAAGAAATTCTGCACACCGTTTGGAACTATTGGAAATCACAAATCATTTACAACAAGCATGTCACATTCACGGCCGTCGGGTCACAAGCTCAGAACTGATATACAGGGTGTCCCAAAACAGCCGCACAAACTCTGCACAGCCAGATTCCCCGTTGGAAGTACATAAAAACTCCCCAAAGAAGCCTTCCTGTACGATTCATAGTTTACGAGAAAAATACTAAAAACAAAGTATGATCTCACTGGCGGTCAAGAAAAAAGCACTTTATTGGACATATCAACAACAGTATATGCATATCTTTCCAGACGATAATGTTTAAAATGTTCGCAGCGCATATCGCGTCATGCATGTCGCTCGCCATGGAATGACGTTAAGCTGCTGTGAACTTGTATTTAAAAGACTGCATCTTGTAGCTACAGGTAGTCATCGTATGGTGGCCATGTATTCCGTTCGTGACTACTGCGACCTGTACCTGATTTACGGCCGATGTTATGGGAAATGCCTTACGAACTGTTAGGGAGTATGCCCGTGCATATACTGCCGTTGATATGTTTAGTAAAGTCTATTTTCTTCTTGCACCGGCAGTGACTTCATAC
>CM063509.1:5981256-6018756 GCA_032207245.1 Pardosa pseudoannulata
ATATATATATACATATATACATATATATATATATATACATATATATATACATATATATATATATATATATATATATATATATATATATATATATATATATATATATATATATATATACACACACACACATATGCACATATACACATACGCGCACACACACTCACAGATATATATATATATATATATATATATATATATGTAAGTCCGTGTACAAACTTTGAGGGAGGTAGAGAACATTCTGAGGAGCCAAAATGACACAGGAAAGCATGGGCGGAAAGCAATAGGTGGCGCTATACTTGACCTCTCAAGATCGGCACGTGTGGTTTCCTCAGTTCAGACACAGATAGCGTGCGATGAACGTGAATAATTTTACGAATACCGAGTTAGCAGATATCCATTTCATCTACGGTCTAGCCAACGGAAATGGACGTGCTGCTGTTCAGTTGTATCGGGAAAGGTATCCAACGAGGTGGTAACCGAATCATCAAATGTTCGCCCTGGTGCATCAGATCCTCGCGGAACATGGATCTTTCAGAGCGGCGATTGAACATTCTGGACGGCCACGAACATCACAAACACCCGTATTCGAAGAGGGTGTGTTTGTTCGTGAGCGTTTGGACCGGAGATTTCCAAACAGGTGGATTGGGCTTTGTGGCCCCGTCGCTTGGCCTCCCGGATTATGTATCCTGGATTTTTTTTCTCTGGGGTGCCATGAAAAGCCTTGTGTATGACACGTCTCAATTATGCAATACTGATGGCATGAATATCCATGTGCTATTTCTACGATCCGTGAAACGTATTTCGAAGATGCGTGCATTCATGCCAATACAGCAATTTACATATGCAATACTTTTTATTTATTATTATTGTTGTTTTTGTATAATAAAGCGTTTTACACTACATATCTGTGTGTATGTCCTTATATTGTCTTTGTGGCTCTTTATCTCGTAATTACGTTTCCGCCTATATTTTCCTATGTAATTATGATCACGAATATCTCTACCTCCCCTCCAAGTTTGTAAACGGACTTCGGGGACATCCTGTATATATGTATATATATATATATATATATATATATATAATATATATATATATATATATATATATATATATATATATATATATATATATATATATATATATATATATATATATATATATATATATATATATCAGGTCTAAAAAGAGGGGGTTTGTAAAAAATTTAAGTCACTTGTGAACAATTTAAAAGGAAACTCAATAACAAGATAAATGAAAAAAAAAAACCATTCTCGTGTAATCTGTTAAGGCGCCTCCACACTATGGTCCACTGCAAGCCATCACCACCGTCTGGAGGGGCTTTGGCTTATCGTGGCCAATGGCGGCAGACGATAAAATAGCCTTGGCGGACGATGGCTTCGGAGGCGGTTTTCTCCAAAGATCAAAGGCAGCCAGATGCGCAACTTAAGTGCGCAGTAGACCCTATGGACGAATCAATGCGTTCAGCTCATTCAGTGGCCCAGCGTGTGGATGTGACCCGTGAACCATCGTTCGAGGTCACCATCAGGAAGTGGTGAACAACTGGCCATAGTGTGGAGGCTACATCAGGATAATCAGGTCAAGCGGAAGCATATTGGAGGAATTTGATGAGTATGCAAAGCGATAAAGACAGTTGGTGAATTGACTTCGAGCTGTTAGCATCCACTCTTATCTTCGGCATGAATAAATTAAAATGGCACAGTGACGCCTTAAAAAGTAAACTATTCTTTGAAATAAAGAGATGATTTACCAAGAAAGACTGCATCTTCCATTCGCCTACTACTTAGGCATATATATATATATATATATATATATATATATATATATATAATAATATATATATATATATATATATATATATATATATATATATATATATATATATATATATATATATATATAATTGCACTTTTTTCCGCATAGGCTTTTATGCCTTTTCTTAGGTTTAATAAAATTTTGTAATAAAATACTGTCGATTATTTTCTATATAATCTAGTTTAAATACGAGTATAACAACAAACAAGATGATTTAATCTTTAAATTTAATGTGATAAGTGAATGAAAGTGTTAACGATTCAATTTATATTAAAAAGTGTCAATTTCCTTTTTTTGATTTGGCAGTGTCTCCTTCTATGGTTAAATTTACAACAGCATCAATACTAATTATATTATTCGTTGAAAACATACAGTATTCAACTACAAAAGTACTACAATTTTTAAATATTTAAAATAACTCAATTATGTAGAAAATGGTTAAATCAGAATGTTCTTGAATTTTTATCGCAGTTTTCTAATAATTGATACTTAAGTTCGACTAGTGTCTACGTGACTGGCATTTACTGATGAAATTTTTGCCTCCTCGAGATAAAACTAGAAGAAATCAACCGCGTAGGGATCCGCATTGGAAAATTAGAAGTCTTATATTTTATTCAGAAGAGTTAGAAAGATATAAATAAAATATATTAAGAAGAACTATTAACTCAGACATAAACTTTTAAACTTTCATTTAGCATGCTAGGAGTTACAGAGTTTCACTCCGTGTAAGTATCAGCAGAGTTGAAATTATTGAAAAAAACATTTTGAACGTACACGACGGTCAATTAAAACTGAAGATTGCTTCAATTTTTAACGATTTTAAATGGCTCCAATCGAATGCTCTTGAACTATTAACCCCTTGCCTGTTGAATATATTTGAGAAAATGTGCCGAAAATAGAAATTTTTTGTCTTTAATTTTCTTTGTTATTATCATCAAAATGTTATAAATAGGTTATTTTCAATAAAAAATAAAATTTTAAACGAAAAAAGTTCTATTTTTAATATTTTCATATTATGAAAAATGTTGGTGGATTATAGTAAATTTTGCTCAAATGGCAGCAAAATAAATCAAATGATATAATTTTCTGTAGAATTATAATAAACTAATACAACAGTTCTACTATCTCTATCAACTGTCCTGAATTCCGTGTCCCTCAGATTCCTTTAACCGCTTCCCTTGCAAATTCTTTTCAAAACATTACAAAAAATCATCCCATTTTTTATTTTATTATTAAATAAGAGGAAATGAAACAAAACAAAATATGTAGGTTTTAAATTTAATTTTTAAATTTTACAGTTGTTACTAGTTTTAATAATAGGTTACTATCCCGAGTTATCTCGGGCAAATGAAAAAAAATTAAATATTAGTCTTTGTATGATATACGGTAGTTTTTAAAAGGTTGTGAGTCACTGGTATAGACCACAACTAAAGAATTCAATAAGTTTTCTATTCATGCTTGAAAATCAGTGCAATAAGTCTCTAATTAAAATTTACATTTTTGCTACGAGAAGTAAAAGTACTATTAAACTTTCTTGGAAATTTAATATATGGAAGCAGTATAATTATTTCAATTAACACCGATTCAAATCAATTAATACTTAAATTTCACCAGTTTCATCGTGACTTGCGTACACTAAAGAACCTTTTTCTTCTTTTAGATAAAACTGTGCAATGTATCAATAGACTCATACAAACAATTTAAAATTATTATTCTGAAAAGTTAAGAGAGGTATAAATAAAAGAAATTTAATAGCCTTTACTCACATGAGTAAAGACACTTAAAACTGTCTTGGCGATGTCCAATATTCATTTAACCACTTGCCTGTGACTCTCCAGTCAGCAATGTAAATGCGCCAATTTTGGAAGGACCTACTTGATTTTGGGCAAGATAAAAAACGGAATTTCAATTCAAAGATGCCATAAATCGGTTCGTCCAGTGCATCATATTTAATTCCTATTTTCCCAATAGATAGAGATACTTTCCTGCCAGTTTCGCTCCTTTTCTCCCTATTTCTAGGATACTGAAAAAGGGTTTGTGAAATTCAAAGGAATCTGAGGGACATGGAATTCATGACAATTGATAGAAATAATATTATTGTATTAGTTTACTATATTTATCCATAAAATTAAGTCATTATTTTGTCTGTCAACTGTGCAAAAATTACAGTAATTTATAAAAATTTCCCATACATGTGAAAATATTGAAAATAGTAGTAATTTCGTTTAATATTTTGTTTCTTTTTTTAATAATCTATTTCTAACATTTTGATGATAATCACGAAATAATCTAAAAATATTTTTTTTCCATTTTTTGGCAGGTTTTACTTTATAATTCACAGGCTAAGGGTTAAAACTAAAGTTGACTTAATTTTTTCCAACGGTTTATATTATATGTTTGTAATATGCCCAAATGGAATTTATTTGAGTTTATGATCCCCGTTATATATAAACAACACAAAAAGTCCAATCAGCTTCTTAATTTGATTGGTATAATAAAATAAAAAATCTCTTTGGTGTTTTAACTAAATCTTTATAACCATGCATATAACTTATAAGAAATATTTAGAAAAACTTCTCAACTTGCTTTTATCCTCCTCTTCCTCATCTCTCTTAAAAATTACTTCCAAAAGGTATTTAAAGAAGTTAAACTAATTGTTACACTTTCAGCTCCACCTGCATGTGCTGAATAAGACAAATGGGATGTTTTCTTTTCGTAAAGCACTTAACGAATCGAAAAGAAATTTTAATGACTGAGAAGAGTGATAATTCATTTGATGTCCAATAAGGAATTAATTAGTAGAAATTATTTTTGATCATATCTAAAGAATTTACTAAGTGTTACAATTCAAGTTCGAAATATAATTTTGTAACATTTTCAAATTAAATTTTACATATTTGCTATGAGTAGTATAAGTACTTAAACTTCTAGCAAACTTTTATTATGGAATTCAAAGAAAAAATAATACTGTGAGTTTATGTAATGAAACTAGTTTTCTTGTAGATTATGTAGAAAATATATGTTCAGTATGATTTTCTTAGGATTATTTCGGAGAGTCATATAATGGGAACAATTTGTTGAAGTAGCTTGTGGATTAGACAAAATAGTGTAATTACTTGGATATAAACGATATGATTACCTTAAAAAATTACATTTTTGTAAATAGAATTTTAAATAACTATTAAAATAATTAGTGAAAAAAAAATCAAAATATAAATAAGACGTTTTGTTTCTCTATATTTGTGCTTCTTCGACACATTTTAGGTATTATCTTTCAAATATGTGGAAATCCCAGGCATTTAAAAATAATGAGGGCAAATTTCTTATGTAACAAGTTGATTAATTTCTTCGTGTTGCACACGCATATATATACACATACACATACATATATACATATGCTTATACACACATATATATATACAAATACATATACATACATATTATACACATATACACAAGTATACATTTAAACATATAAACAGATATACACAGGCACAAACATAAAGACACAGATACGCACACGCACACACACACACACACACACACACACACACGCACACACACATATATATATGTTACGGCCAAAGCCCGAAGTTCGGCCAGTTCCCGAATTGGCCGGCCAAATCGCGAAATAACCAATATCGCCTCACAATGGCTGGCCAATGTCCGATCTTTCCTTGATTTCGGGGTTTGGCCAGCCAATGTGGGAACTGACATGGGGCGATCGGCCAAAGTCAGAAAAACAAGGTAATGAGAAAAATTTGGGGTGTTTGTATACCGTAATGCTAATGATAATGCTAATGCATTATAGCTGCCACAGAGGAGATTTCCGACGAATCCGCCTCTCTTAGAAGCATAGGATCGTCCTTCGGAACAAAGGCCAAGGAGGTCCGGTGGCCTTATGTGGGCTGTAGTCTGAAGTTAGATGTTTTAGTGAGTAAGGATCTCACAGTACCATAAACCTCCTCTTATGAAAATTTCCTCTCCCTTGGAGAAACAAACTAAAATATAATCACATTATCTACTGAATTAGTTTATTACAAAAAATTATTGGTATCATCACTTGTTACAACAAGATAAACTTTTATGACATTTCGAATTGCACAGCAGTTTGTTACTTTTACTTCTGCAGCGATTTATAGAGCACTTAGTAGTGCAACTGCATCGAGTGTAGTCTTAGGCTGCCGGTCAGCGATTGTCAAGAGGCAAAGGTTCGTAATGATATTTCCACTGTGCATACGGATGCCAATGTAATTAGTTTATCTTGCAAAATGGAAAACTTTCAGAGCTTTTCAGAGCTCGCAATAATTTGAACTTTGTTAAATGATCCTGGTGATTGAGTACAAACTTGAATTCGCTGTCTGGGTTACTTTGCATGTCGATAAGATCTACCTGGCATCTTGAGTTAAATTATTTAAATATCAAAGGTATAGAAACTAGACCTTTCTTAAGATTAGATAATTTGGTCTGACACTGTTTGCATAAGCGGAGATACAATGTATCGAATTCTTTGGTGACATTTTTGCACTTAGTTTGCAGATCCTTCTCCATCCGTGTTCAATTTTCAAGTGAGTATTATGTAGGAAGTCGAAAAACTTTTCTGTGTGCACATAATGAAAAATAAAACTATTTTCTTCTGTTAGTGGTAAAATAAGTTTTTCTTTTCCGTCAACCTCAATAACATCATATTTTCTTACGATAGTCAATATTTTGTTTTTTCTGCTTTGATTTAGCCTTTTTAACGTCCTCTATGAAAATACAGTATTTATCTCTGCAAAGGATCCAGCTATTATTTGCTTTTCCTTGTAGCAATATATTAAATTTACTTAAGAACTAGGCTCTCATATCAAAAGTTGGTTCTGCATTTGCATGTGCATCATCTTCTCCCAGCATACTAGTTTCGCCAGGAGAAGCCATGGAAAAAAATCTATACAAAAACAATACGATTCTCCTCCCTTTCGTGGTTTAGCAGTTAATGTACATGTATAAGTTTTAGGTGAAACTATAAAGTATTAATACTATAAATATAGTAATAATAGTATTAAAATATAAATTTGCAAGCATGTACAAATTCTTGAAACTGAGTTTTATCCATAGTATAATAAAAAACAAACGAATATTGAAAGGGCTTACCTATCCGGGGAAAGCACACTAACCGGCAATCGAAACTATTCAATTGACGGGCCCGTAAACAATAACGCATTGCCAGATTCGTGATTCGATACTTGGATGCCAGATACATTGAAAATATAACACACTATCCTTGCTACCATGTGCATTCCCTCATCACACCGGAACCTACCCTGTCGAACATCATTGCTTCAGCACATCGAACATTGGCCAGGGAGTTTCGGGCACTTCGGGAAGTGGCCGTCCAAAGTCCCATACATGCTATTCCTTTCCAGTACATTGCACATTGGCCACACGTCCCGGCCAATGTGCAATTTGGCCGGCCAATTCGGGAACTGGCTGAACTTCGGGCTTTGGCCGTAACACACACACACACACATATATATATATATATATATATATATATATATATATATATATATATATATATATATATATATATATATATATATATATATGTGTGTGTGTGTGTGTGTGTGTGTGTGTGTAATATATCAAAATTATTTAACTTTAATATTTCTTCAAAAACCTCCTCTCTACCATTCTAATTCATTTAAATCTCTTTCCCAGCCTCTAAATGGTTTAATCAACGAAGTATTTTTCACTTAACATTCCTTTCTGTCATAAAACTGTAAACTTTCTGTCTATACAGCAGTTTCCCAGCTGTTGGCGGAACATGGTTTCGCGTTTTGCTGATATTGCATTTAATTCGCTTATTAAGTTGTTTTTATTGTGGGAAAATTCTTTCTGTCATCGCCCTTGGGTGCATTTCTGTCAGAACAGAGTGAACTCTGTGGCTTTTGATTGTATGTTGTTAAGTAGAAAGGATGTACGTTGTTATCGCTCTGGAATAAAGTTTAAATCAGACTTCTACATTCTTTTCAATGTGTCGGCCTAACTGCATTCTCATTACTTATAGCCGTTGAGCTTTCTCTTTGTAAAGGAGTTTTATAAAAAATGGATTACATATATATATTGTATATAGCTTCTCCTAATAAGTAAAATTAAAAGAAACTCAAATGTGATTAAAATCGATGGAAGAGTTACAAAGAAAAGACATTGAATTTAAAAGATAAATTTTGTAATTGAATAAAAATTTGACATTATAACTAATAACTTAAATGTCTATTTTTAGTAAGGAGACAATCAACTACAAACAAAAACCGTTTGTATCTTTATCTATTTCTTTTACACACCTAAGACATCTAATTCGATGTTGTGCTACCGACTGTTATCCAGAAATCATTAAAATTGGAAAACATAAAAGCTCTATGTGTAAAAGCGTAGCAAAAGATAAACATTTGTTGAAAAATTATTTTCAAGCAATTTATTCCTTCCTTAATTAGAATTTACTTATGAGGTTCGGAGAAACAGAGGGAAAAATAAAAGAAGACAAAAAGAAATAATGCTGTTCACTTAGATATAAAAATTTAAACTTACCATTTGAAAGCGTGTTAGAAGTTACTTATCATCAAATAGCAAAATTTTCAACAGTATTCAAATTATTAAAAATTTATGATGAAAATCCGCAACATTCAATTACAAATATTGTACGGTACCATATTGTGTGCATTACACACATGATGTTTATAAGTGAGAAATAAAATAAATTTAATATTATTAACTTAGATATTAAAGTTCAAATTTTAAATCTCGTAACACGTCAGAAATTACTCAGCTTTTCCACGGCTAAAAATTCAATAGTATTTAAGTATTGAAAATTCATGATATAAATGTATAAGAAATTCAATTATGATCGAATGTTTTTGAATTTATAAAAATGTACATTATGTTTTTAAATGCCTCAACTAGAATGTACTTGAATTAATAATCACCGTTCTATGTAATTTCACTAATAGTTGATGAGTTTATTTGATAAGCATACGCCGTAAAAACTCTTTGCTCTTTTAAGTAAAGTTCGAACAAATGAACAGCTCAGAGATCTTACAAGAACTTTTCAGTGAAACATTACTTCTCAACGTGCTTTTATCTTCCTTTACCCAATCTCTTTTTAAAGCAGTTTCTAAAAGGCATTTAAAGAAGTTAAGAAACTAATTGAAACACATTTACTTCCACCTGTACCTGCTGAATAAGTCAAAAAGGGACAATTTCCTTTCCGAAAGCACTTAAAACTCAGCTAAAAGGAATGTAACGGTTGAAAGAAGAATTTAACTCCTTCACTTTGCCCTGGTTAAGAAATTAATTACTATCGATAGCTCTTGGTGATACCTTAGTTGTTTAATATATGTTAGGCTTGACGTTTCCTAACTAATTTTATAACTAAACTGAAAATAAATTTTAAATATTTTTTCATAAAGAATGAATGCATTCAATCCTCTTGTTTAATTATTTCACATTGATAAAATAAATCTATAATTTTAGGATTTCGTATAGTTAAATTTTTTTTACACAATTTTCAGAAAAATTTGACATGGACTCAACACAACTTCCGAGTTTGTCTACTAAACTATATAAATTGTCTTTTACTTCCAGGTACAAAATAAAAGAATATAGTGTAATGATACATTTCAGAGCTCAAATTTGATCGAAAATATCTATTTTGACCAGAACTGACTGAAGTTTGTACTTTTTATGTTTTACTTCTGTGTATACGTATAAAGAAATTTTATTTTTGAATGTTTAAGTATTTGTATGCCCATTCTTAAACTAGTTCTGACTAGTGTTCTCTAGACGTATGCATGTTCGTATCTTGCTAAAAAAACTATTATCCGTACAAAATCAAAAATATTTTGTAGGATAGCTATAATGTTTTGTTGCGCACCTAGATTTTATGGTTGCATTCAGTACTTTAACAAAAACTTCAGTATAAAGGACAATTAAGGTATAGAGTTTAACTGGAAAATGCCTTGCCGTAAATGATCAAATTCTTGTTTTTAAAATTATAACATCTAGTTAAGCTGTTCCTCTTTTTATTGCAATCTGAATTCTATATAACGAAAAATTCCAATATGACAAATATTAATTATTTTAGTCCTAACTAAGAACCGATTAGTAATAAAATATTGAAATTTAGTACTTGGAAGTTATTTAAAGTCTAATATTGCTATTCGATCTTTTGATTCTAATCTGTACTCTAACGATAAATTTCAACATATTTTGTATAAACGTTGTGAGATAAAGCTGTAAAACGACTCTAATCTGTACTATAACGATATATTTCATTATATTTTGTATTAACGTAGTGAGACAAAGCTGAAAAATGATTAGCCGCCTAAATTCGAACGATATATTCTAATATATTTTGTATTAATGCTGTTAGAGAAAGCTGAAAAATTGTTTGCCGTCTGTAATCTAACGATATATTTCATTATATTTTGTATTAAAGTTGCGAGACAAAGCTGAAAAATGATTTGCCATCTGTACTCTAACGATATATTTCAATACATTTTGTATTAACGTTGTGAGACAAAGATGAAAAATAATTCTAATCTCTACTCTAATGATATATTTTAATATATTTTGTATTAACGTTGTGAGACAAAGCTAAAAAATTTCTAAAATACTAAAACGATATATTTCAATATACTTAGTATAAATGTTGTGTTAAAGATGAAGTGCTATAAAAGTACTCTAATGATATATTTTAATATATTTTGTATTAACGTTGTGAGACAAAGCTGGAAACTGATTCTAATCTGTACTCCAACGGTATATTTGAATATATTTTGTATTAACGTGAGACAAAGCTGATAAATGATTTTAATCTCTACTCTAACAGTATATTTCATTATATTTTGAATTAACATTGTGAAACAAAGCTGAAAAAATCATTTGCCAGTAACTAGCGATATATTCAAATCTATCGTGTACTAAAGTCGTGAGACAAAACTGAAAAATGATTTACCTGAATTAACGATATATTTCAGTATATTTTGTATTAACGTTGTGAGACAAAGCTGATAAATGATTTACCCTAAAATGTTGGAAATATAAAGCCTGCATGTATACATACTTCAAATTATTCATTTTTTATTACTAATATATTACAAATACATACATAACATGTTTTAATATTGCTTTTTATTTATACGAAATTAAAATTATTAAAAATAGTTTTCCTGTTCTCAGAAGTTTATGTTAAAAACTTTTAGAAGCATCAGTAATTACTTCCTTGTTTTTATTGAAATTTTTATATTCATATTCTCTTATTTAGAGCATTCATTAAAGTAAATGAAATAATAATTAACTATTAAATGGGATATAAAAATGATAAATATACATCTCATATGCATTTCTAAATATTATATCTTTCTAAAATTTTGCTCATATACACGATATTTCACAGAACAGAAAGAAAAAAGTTGAAAACTTAATAATATTTTAAAAATAAATGTTCTAAGTCCATTTAATCAGAGCTTTGGAACAAATGAATCTTCTTTTTCCCAATCACTTTAAGAGTTTTCAAATGCATTTAGAAATGTTAAGAAACACTTTGATTTCCACTTGTACCTGCTGAATAAATCAAAAGAGAAATTTTTCTTTCCTAAAGAATTTAAAACTAATTTAAAAATATTCGTAACTTGCTTTTTTCTTTTTAAACTTCTTGTTCAAAGTTTTTAAAAGGAATTTTAATAAATTAAAATAATTGAAACATTTGAAGTCCCCACCTATGCAAGTTGAATAAATCAAAAGGGCCATTTTCCTTTTCAAAAACATTTTAAACTAAGCTAAAAGTCTTCTTAGCTATTTTTTTTTCTTTTTGAAGTTTCTTTTTTAAAGTTTCTAAAAGACATTTAAAGAAATTAATGCTTTTAAACTTATTTAGTCTACCCCTGCACATGTTAAATAAGTCAAAAGGGGCAATTTCCTTTCCAAAAGCATTTTAAACTAATCTAAAAGTCTTTTTAACCTTTTTTTCTTTTTAAAGTTTCTAAAAGACATTTAAAGAAGTCAAACCCTTTGAAACTTATTCAGTCTCCCCCTGTTCATGTTGAATAAATCGAAAGGGGTAATTTTCTTTCAAAAAACATTTTAAACTAATCTAAAAGTTTTTTAACCTTTATTTCTTTTTAAAGTTCCTAAAAGACATTTAAAGAAATTAACCCTTTCAAACTTATTCAGTCTCTTCCTGTACATGTTGAATAAGTCAAAAGGGGCAATTTCCTTTCCAAAATCATTTCAATCTAAAAGTTCAACCTTTATTTCTTTTTAAAGTTCCTAAAAGACATTTAAAGAAATTAACCCTTTCAAACTTATTCAGTCTCTTCCTGTACATGTTGAATAAGTCAAAAGGGGCAATTTCCTTTCCAAAATCATTTCAATCTAAAAGTTCAACCTTTTTTCTTTTTAAAGTTTCTAAAAGACATTTAAAGAAATTAACTCTTTCTCTCTTTACCTTAAAATGTTTGTTTTGTTCATATTAAAAAACTTTCGCTAAATATGAATTTAATAATACTGAAATACAAGCAACAGTAAACAAAGTTGGATTCAGGATTAGCTATTAATATATAAAACATAAACACAATTAATTATATTTGTTAGAGTAAGGCAAAACGTAAACTAATTCTTACCAACAAATCTAATTAAAAGCCGTGTTCCCAACAAATTCAGAAAAATTTATCTTTACTACTGTTTTTCAGCATGTGCTTCATTTTTCAAGTGATAACTAATATTTTAAAACACGAAATATCTTGATGTGAAAAGACAAGAGGAAAATAATAATATTTTAATTTTTAAATTACAACTGGGTTGCATTCAAAAGATGCTATCTCAAGAAATGAAAGCAAGATTTGACGATTAAGTAGAATATAAGAGTCTGCGTTTAATTAGAAACGCGTGTATTTCTTGTTTTATTTCAAAACCACTTAAGATACCGTATATTCATTCTCAAACCTTAAACTGCAGCATATGAAAAATCTCATGTATTACAGAAAAATAAATTTTCCCTTTGAAGACGAGTTAAAGTTTAATAGAATTTATTTCTCCGAATATTTTCTTGCGAAATAAAGTGTGGAACATTTTCTGGATGCTTAGTATTGAAATTTATAAACGAAATTTTTCAGCTGAAGCTACTTCATATATTTTAAAGTCCTTATACTTAGAAATTTAATATTCTATTCTAAAATTCAAATATTTATGTCACCGCAAGGAGTAAAGCATTTATATCTGTTAAAGAAGGCGAAGTGGTTTTTGGTCCAGTACAGAATTTATGAATCTACATAAATTAATAACTTTAAGTTTCCATTTAACCTTCTTACACATAAATGAAAATAAAAGATAAAAATCATATTTTTGAATTATTATGCTTAAAATGGTATTCTAGATAATTTAGAATAAATAATTTGTTCTGTATGATCTTTACATAGTACTATTTAAGACAAAACATTCACTTTACAATTGCGTACTTCCTATTCATCATAAAATAAAATTCTGCTTCTTTAACCCTCTCGCTGCGTATTTTTATTTATCAAAATAGGTTCAAAAATTGCGTATTTTTTTATTACATATTTGAAATCTATATACATTTTAGAGTTAAAATATACAAAAAATTTTCGCAAAAGAGATTTTTTTAATATAGAATTAGGTTCTAAATAAAAGGTGTTCAGAATAATGAAATTGAAGAATAATGATATAAAAGCTAAATTTTGAAAATTAATCTTGGTTAAATTATCATTTATTTTATAAAATACAAAAGCAAAACGTATATACTAATTAAAAAATGCAAAAGACTTAGAAAACATTTATTAGAAATGAAGTCTCGTATGATAAATTTCGAAACAAGGCTCGAGGTAAAGTCCTACCTCGCAATCCTTGCACCAAATTCGCGTTTGTTTTCGAAGTTTTTGTTCCACCTTCAGTTTTTTAAAAAACAGACAACACACTATCTACAAGAACCTATTTCATGATAGGATTTCGGGGTATATGGCTTGCAAAGTGTCGAGCAGTTAGTCTCATGTATCTGTTACTCTCATGTACTGTTGTTCTCTTTTACTATTATTTGCAACATAACATCGTCAAAATAAAGTTCAAAATAGACCAAAACAGTTGCATTATTTGCCAAAGTGAATTTTAGTCTGGGATTTACAATGAAAGGAAATAAAGCAGGAGCTGGTGGAATATTTTGCTTATCAATTTTGCTCACTGTCGAAAATTTTGAATAGAAAATGAATTTTCAGATTCATAACTATCCGCGGAGAAATTCAAGAAATTCTGATCAGTTTCGCTATAACTATCTTCAATATACTTGAAATCAGAGTCAGAAGTGCTGTCAGTGTCAGAAATATCGTCAGGAGTATAGGTTATATCACTCGCGAAACGATTCCTGCCAGACATCTTTCAGCTATCAAAAGCGAGCTCAAAATGCTACAAAAATTTCTTCTGTATTTCGCAGAAATGTGAACAATTAAAGCCATCTGCTAGTTTTCAGCTAAAGAAACAATTAAAAATCACAGTAAAGCCAAAATGAAAGAATAAACGGGGAGAGAGTGGGCTATACAGTTAAATAGACGGCTGAAATACATGCCCGCGGAAATCGAGGTGTTGCGCAAATTTTGCTACATCTATGTTGCCCGTGGAAATCGCGGGATGCGCAGCGAGAGGGTTAAGAATGAATATATGTTTTTTAATATCACAAAAGTAATAAATTTAAATATGTTACATTTTGTCCATTTCGAATACTGTATTTTTAAAAACTACATAAAATTTGCTTACTGTTAAGATACCCCCTTTGTTCAGAACACTAACGATCGAAATCATCTGATCTGAATCCCTCCTGTTTCGACCCGCCTATAATAGCGCGGCAAGGCAGTGTCTGCGATGTTGACAGTTCGGTCGAATAGACGTCCCGCCCCTGATGGGTGGCAGTAATGATTCCGGAGGATTGCCGGAATCGGGACAGCTAGCGAATGAGAATTCAACTAAAAAAACTAGCTGCAACCTTAGCTGGAGTTCTCAGGTAACTGGAATCGTAATTGACCAAAAAACGGTTGGCAGGACAGTAACTGACCCCCAGGTATAAAACGTCTATAATTTTGAGACTCGGGACTTTTTGACATTTTTTACTTAGGTGCTTTGACCTCGTGGAGGATTCCACGATATTTGACCGGAGCCAGCTTTTGAGTGATTACGCTCAGGAGACTCATAAAGTCCGCTCATATAAGGAACGGCAGGGTCTCGGACACCGAACGGGGGATAGATTGGGTTTGCATTGCACCCTGGAAACCCCCCCCCATTTTGCGAGATTATTTAATCTTATTTTCCGACTGTGATCATCTTGGTAATGTTATGCGAGAAACAATCCTTTACATTTTTACTTGTTTTGGGAGATTAGAATCCCTTTGTATATAACCACTATTTGCTCCAGAAAATAAAAGGAATTTACAATTCTGTTAAGTCTGTGATCCTTTTTCACGCTACTTCTTCACTCAAGAACACTGAAGGCGTCACAATACCAAGTAAAATAAATTAAATTTATTTACTTGCAGAATGTTTATCTAGATATACTTTACAATATGTTCTGCCAATTTTTTATTTCATGGTTGGCAAGAAAATATTTCAAGATAAGGAATAATTACTCCATATTTTATGGGTATCCTTTTTGAAGGCACTCTATTTTAACTCAAGTTTACTTAAAGTAATAAAAAATATGATGGGTTTCCAATTACGTCTCATGATTTATAATTTTTTATAAGGATAAAGAATGGCAGCTATAGAGGAAATGAGTTAATATTTGTTAGAAAAAATTAAACTGGAAACTGAGTAAATAGTTTGAGTGATTACAGCATATAGTCTGGATTATGTGTTTGGGTATGATACCATTAATTTTATTACCCAGGAATTTGAGCTTAGAAAGAGCTGAAGAGACAGTATCACAAAAAATGTCAAACTACAAATTTTCTTTTTGTTTGCTCGAATTATCGTACTAATATTTCTACCCTTCGTGTAGAATTGTAAATCTATATTTTCTATATTTAAAAAGATATTTAGTTATACGATTTTATTTATTGTCTTTCTAACAACTAAAACCTTTAATCGCTTACCTGATTAACCGAGTTATCCCGGGTTCGTATATGTTGCAGTTAACCCGTTCCCTGTTTTGCACATACGCCGTACGGGCACAGCTTTCGGGCCTTTACTGATTTGTCCGTACGGCGTACGGGCAATCTGATTTCTATTTCGCTTGCATAGTTTCCAATTTCAGTAACAAATTATTAGTATAGAGGTAGATAGCTGTCGAGTAAATGATAGTTTGCAGTTTATTGTATTTTCTCCTCTGATTGGTTCAAAAGCGCGGGTTTTTTTGCATGTTATGTATCAGATAACGAATTGTTATCTTTCAGTGTATAGCTTTCTGGTTATATTTTACTAACCGCCTGATAATTTTTTTGATGTAAGAGTTGAATAATATATTCTTACTCTTAAATAATGGATAATTCAGAGCGTATGGAGCTCATTTCTTGCGATTCGATCTGTGACTCGGAAACTGAATTATCTGTAAATGATAGTAGCGAAAGTTTACTAGATGACCTGGATAGTAGTGACTCTGATAGATGAAATCAGTCAAGAAAAATAATTTTTTTAAAATTAATTGTGATTTCACAAAGGGTTTAAGTGTTATCGTAGGGTTAACTGTCATAGTAAGATGCCTTGAATTAAATGCGGATTTGTATTTATAGCAATGTTTCACAAAGGGTTTACGTGTATTGTAGGGTTAACTGCCATAGTAAGTCGTTTTGATATTAACACTGACTTGTATTTATAGCAATGTTTCACAAAGGGTTTACGTGTATCGTAGGGTTAACTACCATAATAAGAAGCAGTGATATAAACTCTGACTTGTATTTATAGCAATGTTTTACAAAGGGTTTACGTATATCGTAGGGTTAACTGCCATAGTAAGGCGCTTTGATATTAACACTGACTTGTATTTATAGCAATGTTTCACAAAGGGTTTACGTGTATCGTAGGGTTAACTACCATAATAAGAAGCAGTGATATAAACTCTGACTTGTATTTATAGCAATGTATTTATAGCAATATTGTATTTCATCTTAGGGTTAACTGCCATAGTAATGCGCTTTGATATTAACACTGACTTGTATTTATAGCAATGTTTCACAAAGAATTTATATATTTTATGTGAGAAACTATCGGCACGAAAGCATACTTACATCTACGTCGATCCCAACTTGAGGGAATGTCTTCAGGGGAGGGTCAGAGGCTGGTACGTACCTGAAGAACTCCCCCATGTTCTTATACCACTTGACCGCGTACAGGGTTTCGTTTCCAAGCTCGAACGCACACTGCAGTACCACACTGTCTCCAGTCACTGCTGGTGTCGGTATATGAAGCATGTTAATTCGGAGAGGAACGTGGTTCCTAAAACCTGAAAAATATTCGGACCTTTAGAGACTAGAACTGCATTCGAAACTTAATTCACCTTACACCTAGATTCGAAATGGAATCAAATTTATTTCATCATTTATATTATTTAACACATTAAACTATCTATACAATTTCGTTGGTGAATTTAAAAATAACTATGAATACAGAACTTGAAAATTTTATGAAAACACAACTTGAAAATAAGAATATAATGTATATTATATAAAATTTCAATGAATTTTTTATATTGTATGGAAAAAAGTTAAAAATTTCACTAAAGTTAAAAAGTACTCAAAACAAAATAGCTGCAAAATGAATTATTATATCACTGTTTTACAAGTATAATAATTTTTCTAATTATATATATATATATATATATATATATATATATATATATATATATATATTATATATATGTCAGGATTTAAAAATAGAGTAATTTAAGAGATTTAATTGATTCTTTTAATGGGAGTAATGTTATTAGACACATAAATTACGGCTCACGCGCAATGATCTGGCAAGAGCGATAACATTACTATAGCAGACGTGCTCCTCGAAGCAGTGAAAACTGCCTTTGTTTGCATAACCTGGATAGAGCACTGTTGATAGCGTGGAAATGGTATTTAAATAAAGAGTCTGAAGAATGACTTGGAGTGTGGACTAAAAATCTTATATATTTACTAGTGTTTTCTCCTATACATTTTTCATATATATGTTAGTATATATATATATATTATTTTATATATATATATATATATATATATATATATATATATATATATATATATATATATGAAGTCACAAAAACTTGAATACAGCCTTGTAAATTTCCCATTTTTAATGTAATTCATGCATTAAAGGACTGTAAATTATAAAATCATTTGTGACCATAACTGTAGACTATTATCTGCACATATATTTTTATAACACGAATTTAAAATTTCTAAGCATTTAAGCTTTAAGTTTTGTTTTTCGTTAGGTTCGAAAGTTAAGGTTTATTCTGTTCATTGAAATTGAAATGACTTGAAGTAGGTCGAACGATGGCCGAATGGTAGAGTGCTGCTCTTCGGAACCAGAGTTCGTGGGTTCGAATCCCGCTGCTGGCATTGATGTTTGTAGCCGTTCGGAATCGGCTTTAAACTAGGTCCCGGTCTCATTAGCCCTCGTGTGCAAAACAGTAGACCGTAGCACTCCAAACTAAACTAAACTAAATGACTTGAAGTGACGTCAACACTTCTAACCAAAAAATACGCAATACATATCACTTTTACTTGGTAAATGTAAACATATGACTATTATGTATGCATTAAACTCCAGAATGAAAATATTCTAAAGTATAAATCAGTTATATCCAATCAAGTAATTGTGAGCAAAAATTCAAGAAAAAGATAATGAGTCTAACATAAATGATAACTATCACAAAATTAATATATTTATAATCTTAGGTTCAATGCATACATAACATCATTAAACACATGTAGTTAAAATTCTAATTAAAGTCTAAAAATTACTTTATCAGTTATGACTGTCGAGGTGTGGTGGTGTAGAAAAAAATCGAAGTTTTTCAGAAATTCAATTTAAAGATTTTATTGAATAAATTCATTATTGTTTTATAATTTAAAGAATTCAGGAATAGACAATTTATTTTTTTTATTTAGGATCTATAATACGTTATTACGGCGTTTTTTTTCATGCATCTCGAAGTCGGCCCATTTTAACTGCTACTTCGGTATCTTTTCGACACTTCCGGATGATTGAACAGCTGTTCGTGACTTGGAAAGACTCTTGAAACAAGCTGAAAACTGTTTCAAAAGCTAAAGGACAGAAACTTTAAAATAAGCGAATGATTTTTTTGCGATAGTTTTCCACGAAAATCGCCATTTGAAAGTGGTTACCTACAAAATCCCGCAGAAGTCTTTTGAGAAAAATGAATTAAACGCTTAGTGTACTAGAGTAGAAATTAAGAAGTAAACAAAATTTTCACACTACTTCCTTTATTAAAATTGATTTTTGTTTACTTTTAAATTCTATATCGGATTCTAAAACGATATAGAAACAAAATATTGAAGGAGTAATGTATCGATGAAATATCGAATGCTTCTAAGAAATTGAAATTTAGGTAGAAAATTGACGATTTAAAGGTGTACAAGTACTTTAAATCAGGAACATAAACTATTTGAAAATAAAACAACTTATTTTCACTAAAAGAATAACAGTTTTTTCAAAATTATTTTTCACAAAATTAAGAGTTATAAACTAAAGACATATGAGATTGCTATATTTTTGTCCTTGTTTGCGTATTAAATTCGTTGGCAAATCTGAAATGTTAAATTTTCACTCTTGTACTACTGTTATCGAGAGTTCAATCAAATTTAAAAACGTGGATACACTAAAGTATTGCTGAAGATTAAAGGTTGTTAAAAACATTTACAAGTGTTTTAGTCTCTTAACACTAGATTACGAATGTTGATCCTATATATTTTTACTGCTAATTTGACTCATACAAGAAAATGGAAGTTTTAAAGAAAAAAGTTCCGAATTAATTTAAATAAATGTTTATTAACAAAAAAATCATAAAACATTTTTTACATTATAAAATCTGTTTTTTTGAAACTCATATCTATTCTATTTACACAATGGTTTCACATTGTTTTCTTTTGCAGGATTGTTGAATTGACAATTTTTTCCGTGACTGTAGCATAATATCTGTCATTGGAATAAGTGTTCTCGACTCCTTCTATATACTTCTTAAATTTTCAGTTAATAAAAAATATCCCAGTTTGTTAGGACCATAAATTTCATGAAATTAACTGTCAAACCATTTCTATGAGCCAATTGGCTCACAATGAAAATAGGTCTACCCCATTGGATAATGCGAAATGAAGTCTGTAAAAGGAATGAAAGTTTACATCTATTTTATACTTAACTAAAAACCAAAGTATGTTTTTGAAAAGTAATATTAAAGTTTTATATATATAGTTACAAATAGTAAAATTTTATTTCGGTCCGTAAATCTAGTTAAATAAAATTATCCTGAATGTTAGACAGATTGTTAAACAAAGTTGTAATTACTGTCTACTACATAAAATATGTGATTAAATTCAAAACAACGTTCATAAAAGGTGTAGAGCACTGAATATTAATCTACATTTCATATGTAAACAAGAAACTGGGAATATATACCACTTCAATTTTGAATCATTAGATATTTTCTTAGGTAGCTAGAATCATTAGAATATTTTTCTGTTAACAACATCAACATACAAAATCTTTTTTACAAAATTGTTGAATATAATTTCAGCAAATATATTGAACAGCACATACACAAAATCTCTTCGCATAACATCTAATAAATTTTAAAATTGAATTAATAATTTAAAACTGATATTAATGTCATATATAGTTACTTAACTACAATTTGGTAGTTTTCTGTAATGCGTTATATTCTAGCTCGTATTATAATCTTAAATTGTATGTCAACTATAGTAGCCTAATAAGCTTTCAATATAATAATTATAAGCCTATATACCAAGCCTAACTGAACGCCATGGGTCTCAGTGAAATAATTGTATTAAGTTATTAGGCTACAGTGTTACAGGTCAATGTAAGCATTAAATAACACTGCATGATAATACATGTTAGAACTTTAATCAAGTTAAGACATTTATACATATTGAAATCCAGCTATTAATTTGACGATTTCTTTACAAAGACTATATATATATATATCGACTTTAACTTCGGGTTAGTTAAATGCAACTTCATGTTTGTCGATCGAAAACAGAAACTATCATCCTTCTTTTTCATAGGTCGTAAACAGAACGACAATAAGGAGGGGGAGGTGAAATGCTAACATTATGGTCTTTAAAGTTAATCAGCAAAATATTTTCACCAAAAACCGTCATTTCAACCCAGCCGAATATCTTAATTATAAAAAATTTAGAATATATAAAAGTGGTCACCCAATATTGTAAGATGTTTTTAATCCATAATTTTAACGCTCATTTGAAACTATTTGGCCTTAGTAAAGTTCCACAAATGATGTGTTAAAGTATATATATTAATCCAATTCTCAGAGACAGAAAAAAGAACTTTAATCATGAAACGGTAGGAAAGTACACACGTTATAGAAAACAAAAATTCTTAAAACTACATTCTTCAACCCAAATTCGCATATTCTGTTCATTAGTAGTCCGAAAAACACATTCTTAAAGAAATAAAAACTAAAAATGTATACCCATACTTCCATTAGTTAACCATTACCATAAGTTAAAAGGTAAATAGTATACATAAAAAGTGATTAACAAATGGGTTGCATGGTATTATTTCGAAAGAAAATGATTCATATTTCTTAGTGGTATTTATTGGTATTTATCTCATGCTTACTAAAAGTTGGTACAGATGTTGCAAAGATCATATTTTCAGTGATGCACTCTTATCTTCTCTCACTTATGCTGTATTGGATCAAAAGCACCAAAGGGAAATTATAAGGCTTTGTAACTTAGTACATGATATCCATTACAGTAAAAGAGACCTTTTCAACTTCGTAGAATATGAAAATTTTTAACTCATATCTCAATGTTTTTACTTAACACCTTGTGTGCGGGTACATTTCGCAGAGGAATTGAACAGTCTTTGTGGAATTGCATAGGACGTCTAAATTTTTCCAGAATCTATGTATTAGACAACAACATTCTGCTGCGTTTTCCTGTACATACCGTTATTTTTGTACCCTCAAACAAACCCTGTTGTTACACTAACCCGTATTAGTACGTGACCAGCGCTCAAGTATCAATTGTCAGAAAACATACTAGGACGTGTTCCGCATACAATGTGTTAAACAAACTTTCTGAACTAAATTACTAGTCTTTTCTCTGATATGCCAGCACAAATTTCTTCATTTTGTTAAATTTTTAATTATATAGAGAGGATCAAATAAGTACTTAACATAAATATTTATACATTACTTGGGGATGCATACGTACTCTTAATTTCATTTCTATTTCTTTTAATGCAATAAAATATACTTTACTAATACAAATTTACTTTAAAGTGAAATAAATTTTTGAATCATGTTGAGTAAATAATTTTTTAAAATGACTTGAATGAAAAGAAAAGAAATTGAAGTTTTTTAAAAAGGTACATTTTTGTTACAAATTTAATGGATAAAGAATATATTATTTATAAAAGAAATAAATTACATTCATATATTTAAGTGCCACCCTTGCATATTCAAACAAAATTTAAATTTCTTTTTTTTAAGGAAAGGTATTATTTACCAAAAGTACCTAATTACTGATGAAAACCCCACTATCCGAAGATCAAATAATTTTACAATTTCTCAAGCAATACAAAGGTTGGAGTAATAGCACCAAAGGGAAATTATAAAACTTTGTAACTTAGTACATGAGATCCATTATAGTAAATGAGACATTTTCAACTTCGTAGAATATGAAAACTATTAACTCATCTCAATGTCTTTACTTAAGCTAACTTTCTGAACTAAACTGCTAGTCTTTTCTCTGATATGAAAGCACAGATTTAGTCATTTTGTTAAATTTTTAACTATATATAGAGGATCAAATAAGTACTTAATAAAAATATTTATACAATACTTGGTGATGCATACGTACTCTTAATTTCTTTTCTGTTTCTTTTAAAACTAGATTTATGGTCCGAGCCAATTTGACACATTAAAAATTTGATCATTATTTATAGATAAAACTTTAATGTCACTTTTCAAGAACATACGTTGGTTTTTAGTTAAGTAATAAAATATATGTAAACTCTTCATTTCGCATTATCAAATGTCATTCCTATTTTGACTATTGTGAGCCAATTTGACTCATAGAATGTATATGAAAATAAATAAATAAATATAGTATAAGGTAAATATAAAGTATAAAGAATATAAAGTATAGTATAAAGCAAATATAGAGAAGAAGTCGAGAACACTTCCATTCCAATGACAGAAATTCTTGCTACTGACGCACGGAAGAATTGTCAAGTTCAACAATCGTGTAAAAGAAACAGATGTAGAAATCATTGTGCTAAATGATTGCGAAACATGGGTTTCAAAAACAGATTTCTTATGTAAAAAATATTTTCCATGAATTTTTGGATAATAAATATTTTATTTAAATTAATTTGGAGCTATTTTCTTTGCAAAAAACTTCAATTTTCTTGTATGGGTCTTCAGTAAAAATAGGTATGTGATCAACATTCGTAAAACTAGTGTAACTGCCATGAAATATACTTTACTAATATAAATTTACTTTAAAGTGAATTAATATTCTTAATGAAGTTGAGTAAATATATTTTTAAAATCATTTGAATTAAAAGAAATTGAAGTGTTTTAAAAAAGGTGCATTTTTGTTACAAATTTCATAGATAAAGATCATATTATTTATAAAATAAATAAAATATATTCATTTATTGAAGTGACACCATTGTATATTGAAACAAAATTTAAATTATATTCAAAGGAGGGGTATTTTTTAGCAAGCGTACCTATTTATTAAAAAACCACATTATGCAAAAATCAAATAATTTTACAATTTCTTAAATAATACAAAGGTTGTTTCTATTGTATTGCACTCATTAAACTGGGTTTAAGTTTTATTTAAGTTTTAAATTATATAAAAGCTATAAATGTTTGGAACTGATTTAACGCCAGCCATTTTTTATAAAATGAAACATTTAGTTTGTAAATGTCGAGAACGTCGTAGTTCCTTTAAACAGGAAGTTACAATACAATGCCTGTGTTCAGATATTCTAAAAACAAAGTATACACATATTACTTTACACTTCTGTGAATCGATGAAAAATCATTCATATTACAACTCTTGTCAAGGGAATATCACCAAGTAACTGTAACATCGTGTAATTACTTAAAACTGGTAGAGACTTAAGAAAGATCAAAAGGAGATTTTCAATAATATTTGATGTATAAGGAAAATTTCTGATCATTTCTCAGTCAGGCAGTACTAGATCAAATGTCTCAAATGGAAGTTATAAAGCTTCATATTTTAGTACCTGAAACCTTTTGAGCAATATCTCTCTAAGCGGTTTGCACGTACAATTCCGCCAGCTGTCACAGACAATTTTCGACCTCCAAAAACGTTCCAAAAATAGATGTATTGTACATTTCTGACAGTGTTTTCCCCCATGGAATTATGAGGTAGGAGGGTCAGGTCGATTGTTCAAGAACTTCACCCCTCTTTGGCTGATATTTAGTGAGGGATGCACCCCTACTCTCTGAGGAACAAAGACGCTGAAAGCTTCTCATGGCTTTGTCTATCTCTATTTCGAAGTATTTCGTTTGCGGTAACATATATATCTCTAATTGCACCACTGAAATATCTTGGGTGACTTAGTAAAAAAATATAAATAATTCTCAAAAAAAATTTTTTTATTCGTACTTTTAGAATACATTATTTCTTTTGTGATGATCTTCGAGAATTGACGAGTTTTATGTGTATTAAAAATTAACAATCAATAATGTCTATTTATATATCTATTTATAACCGGAAGTAAAGGGACAATAACTAGGGTGGGGCAAAGGGTGAATTAAAAAATCATAGAACACTTTGGTAACTGACACAATAAAGCTTTAGCGTATTTTTGGAGACTTTTTTTTCCCAGTGTGTTCCACTCGGAGGGAAAGAAGTCTATACACTTTACTTTACAAGTCTGGCAATCAATTAAAAATCCCGCATGCTATGAGACTGATGGAAAGTATAATCTTAAGTAACTGCAACTTTGTGTACTTACTAAAAACTGGAACAGACGTGACAAAGATCAAGAGGAGATTTTCAATGATATACGATGTAAAAGGAGGCTCTCTGATCATCTCTCATTCAGGCAGTATTGGATCAAAAGTCCCAAGCGGAAATTACTAGGTTTCGTAACTCAGTACCTAGAAAACACAAAAAACAAAGTCAGTTAATAACGTTGAACAACCCTACATAAAAAATAGTACATCAATAAAGGGTAAATTACTAGGTACTTATAAATCAAAAGTATTTGAAAAGCTTTAAATAAGTTATCCGTGTTAAACCTAGAGCTGCTCTTCAGTACCGGAGTTCGTGGGTTCGACTTCTGCTGCCATTTGTAATAATGAGTTACACTAGTGGACAACGCCAGATCGGGAGACTTACCGGCGGACGAAAGTGATGTCAGTGACCGCCCGTCGACCCCATTGGACAAGAGGGGTTGCTAAAGCGGGTCAGTCGTCTTTGGCCCTGGCAACAATAGTCATTGGATCTTGCTCGGCAGATTTGAAGGCCCCTTCAGAGGAACAGCAGGCCAAGACGGTGCGAACGGAGAACTTCAGTAGAGGCAGGGAGTGCTCAACCATTTTGTTCTTTGAACATAGGGTCATAATCGGCAAGGAGTTGTTACAGCAGTTTACGAAGTATCCATGTTGAGAATTAATATGTTTTATTTGAGTCAATAGATTGTTCAAAAATAGAAATTTATGTTCGTTGCCGTTCGGAATCGGCTTTAAATATTAGGTCACTGTCTCATTAACCCTCGTTAGCAAAACAGTAGACAGTTGCGTTCCAACCCAAATTAAACCAAACCGTGCCGAACGATGGCCGAATGGTTAGGGTGCTGGCCTTCGGAACCGGAGTTCGTGGGTTCGAATCCCACACTGGCATGGATGTTCGTAGCCGTTCGGAGTTGGCTTTAAGCAGTAGGTCCCGGTCTCATTAGCCCTCGTGTTGCAAAAAGTAGACCGTAGCGCTCCAAACCAAACCAAAAAACCAAACCGTTTTCTCCCTAGCATCATCTTTTTGGTATAGATAAAAACTATATCGTAGAATATTTTCTCGGAATGAACTCCCGTTTCAGTAAATGTAGATGGCAATCATATAAAGAATTTAACCAAATTTTCCTGTATCCGCTATTGCTTACGATTTTGTTATTTGGATAAACATTTTATGATACTTCAAACATACCACAGGCTCTGTACTTATACCTACTCGCCTTGGCGAATATAAAGCGCGCCGAAACTTAGCTTTTTGTCACAGACTCTCTAAAAGAAAAATGCTTGCTGAGATATAGCAATAAAAATGTGTTATACAGTCCATTGCTTGTGAACGATTCTTTTGCTACATCCGCACACCACAAAAAATCCCTTTACCGACGGATACATCGATTAGAATCATAATAAAATATCTTTATCTATTATAAGTATCCATTTACTGATATGTGTGTACATGTAATACAAGAGAAATCTTTTATACCAAAGTTTATTTCTTTTATACATGGCTGTCTATTATAATTTAAAGGAGAAGTCATCACTAATGAGACAAATTGAAATATTGAAAGATCTTTAACATTTGTTTTATTCTATGCAATCCATAATAACTTAACTTAAGAATTACTATATGTATGGAAGAAATCACATGGATATTATTTGTTTAAGTAAAACAATTGCTTTGATCCAACAGTTTCTTTGACAAATCATCGAAATGCATGATTATTTCCAAAAACCAAAATTTTCAGCTACATCACAATATTCTGAATTAAATTTCTCCTTTTATCTGGCAATCCAGTCATATCTTTATAGAATTGGATTGCTATTATATTGATTTGCTGCAAGATGACTGGGACCAGGATCTACTGTTTAAAGACGATCCCAAACCGCTACGTATATCAATGCAATCATTGGGATTCGAACCCGTGAACTCGTGTAACGAAGAGCAGCGTCCCACAGATTCGGCCATCGTTCGGCTCTTCTTTTATGGAACCGAAAACATGGAATCTTAAGGTAAAGGTTCTGAATTATAAGAAGAAGTATCACAGACTTCTCACCTCAATTTTCTCAGAAATCCATATTTTGGCTAGGTGGCAGGCAGACATTTCACGATAATTTGATATCACATGCATTTGTACCATACACTTCATGCAACTACCGATAAGTTTTAGCGTTGTTGCACCTTTTCGCTCAAACATAAAACAGAAACTTGAATTACCGAATATGTTTTCTATGTAGATGCCATCTACAGGTTCCGAGATATGTTGTCAAGTAATGTTCACACAAAACAAAAGTGCCGCATTGAAACCACTATGTCACACGAGTAAGAAGCTTAATGATAAGGTACATACTTATCATCTTGTCCTTTACACAAGACTGAATAATTTCAGCAAAACACATTGGAACAAATATAGTTATCTTAAAATGTGTAAAGGTGAAAGAAACTAGAAAATACTGCTTTTTTATTTTGAGGTATCCATCTACGTTCAAAACGTCATTTTTTTCCAAAAATCATAACTTTTTTTTATTTCTCTATTGTAAAATTTCAATTTTTAGGCTTCTAAATCTGTTTTTGTTTTGTCTCTACGGCATTTTAAAGAAAAGTGACAGCTATTTAAACATCAGTGACAGCTGTCAAAACAAAACAGAAGTAGCGACTTCGGAACCGGAAGTTGTGAATTTAAAGCCTTTTAAAGAGCATTTTTTGGACAACACTTTTTAAATTTTCATGAAGATTAGTTTAAACATTTTTCTATTATTTTTAATAATCAGCAACTCGGCAATTAGAAAGTTTGGAAGCAAGAAAGTGTGGGGAATTTTAAACATGTATTTTAATTTTTTAATAGTTAACGTTGCTTTCATAAACTTCAAATGCGTATTTCTCAGAACTATATTTTAAATAAAATGTTGAAACCTGAAATGTAATTTCTCGAAAAGTTCTTAAAATATTTTGTTGAAAACTCTTATGAATGCTTTTGATAGAATTTACTAGTAAATGACCTAAAAGCTTTAAATTTGGATAATTTTTAATGATGTTACATTCGTAATTAGCTGTACAGGTAACGAAAATTCGTTAAAAATTCAATGTGTATGATTTTGAAGGACCAAAATGTTTTACCTAATGTAAATTAAGCAAAGATATTAGGTGATTCACTAGTCCAGTGTATAAGAAATGGGTTGCATCAAAAAATATCGAAATAATTTAATTTATTACAAAATGAGACCTTTAAAAAAACCCGATGTTTTTACTAAAATTTCTTCATTTATTAGAAATTTTATAAAATCTTCTCCAGGAATCAATTTTTTAAGTGCAATTCTCTATGATAATATAAAAAATAAATCTAAAAATGTAAAAACATAAACTCGTTTCTACGTTTAAAGAAAAAAGTACGTAGAAGGATACCTTAACGTTGATTCTAAATGATTAGAACTGCCATGTCTAAACCCCGAACCACAAATTCTAGCACCGAAGTGCAGCGCCCTACCATTCGGCCATCATTCGTCTATGTATATACTACATCGTACCCTCTTGCTAAAGTGATTACTTAATAACTACTTACAAATAGAATTTATAAATATAATAAAGCTATTACTATTTTAAAATTAATAACCCTCACATAGTCCACAATTTTTCCTTACCGTATAGTTCTAATATTTAATTTAGAGACAACCGATTAAAATTATTTTCCGAGAAATAATTTAAAATCATATTTAAATCATATAATAATGTTGATGGATGTAGATATAACCAATTTAATACAAAATAAATGCCAGCTTTTTGTAATGTTCATTTTCATTCACATTATTAAACTGTTTTAGAATAGAATTTTGTATCTAAATTAGGTAGATAAAAATATTTCACCTAGCTAGTTTCATCTTATTGTTAATTATTTGTAATTCTTGCTCCTTATGCTGATATGATATTAACATTTTTAAAATTTCGTTAGTTTAGATAAATATAGAACTTATAAATTGTTAACAAAAATGCATCTATCAGTTTAATTTAATTCAGTATAAAATTAAACAAAAAGCGTATTCGGATTTAAGATAATGTTTAATTTTCATTTCACACTGTATAAGGAAAAGATTTTATCTTTAGAAATGTTTTAATAAAATATTTTTCATTATCATATTTTCTATACTATATTTCAAGTACGGATTCCAATTTCGTAAAATATTGTTAAGGATTTTTATATTTTTGCTTAGTCATAACATTCGATAATTCTTAGTGGTTGAGTGTAAAGTTTTATGGTAATATTTTTTCAAAATAATCGATAGATTAACAGGGACCTACTGTTTAAAGCCGATTCAAAATTATCGCGAATATCCATTTCGGCAGGGAGATTAAGTCATATACTCTAGTATTGAAATATTGAAACATATCGCTCGGTGTAATATTTAGTGAAAAATTGAATTATGAATAATTTCCAGTTCATATTTGAGCTATAATGTTTTTTTTTAAGTCTTATTGTTACCTTTACAACTGATTAATAAAAATGGAATGCAAACACTCAAAATTGCCTAAAAATGACTTTTTATATGCAATGATTTCTAACGATTTCTTGCAATGAATCACTCCATGTGCAATGAGAACTGTTAAAAAACCAAATAACTATTAATATATTTTAAAAAATTTAAAAGGTTTAAATGAGGTGTATTGTTTCTAAAGGGATAAATAGCTTATTATATTTGTAAATTAAAAAAAATTAATTTAAATACATGGAAATATTCAATCTCATTTAGATAAAAATTTTTACCTCGAAAAGAAAAAAAAAAGAACATTGTGAATTTTCCACCGGTATAATAATTTCTTAATCCCTTGCCTGTGACTACCAAATTCAGTCCAAAATACAAAATGTGAGAATTAAAAAGATGAAAATGAACGTCCCTTAAAGTAAAATAATATTGAAATAGAGTAATATTATATAATCTAATCATAAAAATATCCTTAAAAATTGATAATTTAAAACAATGAAATTAACATCCCTTGTCACTTGAAAGTAAAAAAATATTGACATTCAGTAATATTATATACTCTAATTATAAAAATATCTTTAAAAATTGATAATTAAAAAAAATGAAATTCAACATTCCTTGTCCCCTTAAAGTAAAAATAATATTGAAATACGGTAATATTATAAATTCTAATCGTAAATATATCCTTAAAAACGGATAATTTAAAAAAATGAAATTCAACATCCCTTGTCCCCTTAAAGTAAAATAATACTGACATTCAGTAATATTATATATTCTAATCATAAAAATATGCTTAAAAATTGATAATTTAAAAAAATGAAATTCAATTAACTTGTCTCCGTAATGTAAAATAATATTGAAATAGACTAAGATTATATATTCAAATCATAAAAATATCTTTAAAAATTGATAATTTAAAAAATTGAAACTCAACATCCCTTGTCTTCTTAAAAAATAATATTGACATTCAGTAATATTATATATTGTAATCATAAAAATATCCTTAAAAACGGATAATTTAAAAAATTGAAATTCAACATCCCTTGTCGCCTTAAAATAAAATGTTATTGACATTCAGTAATATTATATATTCTAATCATAAAAATAATCCTTAAAATTTGATAATTTAAAAAGATCAAATTCAACATCCCTTGTTCCCTTAAAGTAAAATAATACTGAGATACAGTAATATTATATATTCTAATCATAAACATATCCTTAAAAATTGATAATTTGCAAAATCAAAATTCAACATTCCTTGACCTTTTAAAGTAAAATAATATTGAGATACAGTAATATTATATATTCTTATCATAAAAAATATCCTTAAAAATTGATAATTTATAAAATTGAAATTCAACATCCCTTGTCCCCTTAATGTAAAATAATATTTACAGTCAGTAATATTATATATTGTAATCATAAAAATATCCTAAAAAATTGATTATTCAAAAAATGAAAATTCAACATCCCTTGTCCGCTTAAAGTAAACTAATATTGAGATGCAGTAATATTATATATTCTTATAAAAAATATCCTTAAAATTTGATAATTTATAAAATTGAAATTTACCATTCCTTGTCCCTTTAAAGCAGAATAATATTGACAATTTTTTATGATTAGAATATTATATATTCTAATCATAAAAATATCCTTAAAAATTGATAATTTACAAAATTCAAATTCAAAATCCTTTGAACATTTAAAGGAAAATGATATTAAAATATAGTAATATTATATATTCTAATCATAAAAATATCCTTAGAAATTGATAATTTATAAAATGAAATCTAACATCCATTGTCCCCTAAAAGTTAAATACTATACAATTACAATATTTTCCAGACTTTAAATGTTAAACTTCGTAGTGTCGTATTTTACATTTTACTTATTTCCCTTTAAAAACTTTCTACAGGAGACTGGCTGTTATTTATCTAAATATTAGCACAGAACTCAATTTTATTCATTTTCTACGAAAAATATAACTATTTGTGCCTGGATGCATTCAATGATTAGATCATTTCAAAATTTCAAACTTCAAAAAACATTTCACGAAAATATGTTCCTATGAATGTATTAATGGGGATGAATACTGAAAGACTAAATTTAATCCTTTTCTATTTACGGAGAGGAAATCTCTGTTAAAACGTTCTCCGTGAATATTTCTGCAAGCTTGTTTACATATTCCCTAAATGTTTCTATACTGAAATGCCTATTTTTACTTTAAAACCTTTTTACAAATGAAGAAAATCTTTTCATGTGTACCATAATACAGGTCATTTTACTTATAACTACTATAAAATATTGCTTTCATATTAAATTTAATGCACGCTTGTACTATGGGAATACCTTTAGAGTATGCATTTTTCCTTATATATGTAAGTGAAATTTTATGGAGTCTGATAGTTTCTAAAGGCTTCTTAATTTATGCTGAAAGTGTACTCCTTTCGATGCACTATTAATCTTTAAATTTTAATGCACAAATATTTTATGAAACATTTAAAACCATTTTCAACTTTTATGAAATCTAAACTAATTCATCTTTATTCATTATGATGAAAAATGTGAAACACCTAACACATTAGAATTTTGAAAGTAAATGAGTTATAGTATTGTCCTCATGATATCTCCTGAAAAATAAGTTATATATATATATATATATATATATATATATATATATATATATATATATATTTATATATATATATATATATATATATATATATATATATATATATATATATATACATATATATATATATATGTATATATATATATATATATATATATATTATATATATATATATATATATATATATAAATATATATATATATATGTATATATTAGATATATAGATATATATGTATGTATGTATATATAAAAAATATATATATATTATATGTAATATATATAATATAATATAAATATATATATATATAAAATACATATATAAAATATTATATATGAATATTATATATATATATATATATATATATATATATATATACATATATACATACATATATCAACCTAATAAACACAGTAATCCTTGAAGTTAATTTAGAAATTAAAATGATGTGAATATGGCAGTTTATAGAGTGACTTAATAATATAGAAATATTTTTGAAAAAAAAAAAAAACGTACGGATAGAAAAATCTTTGGTTTATATTTCGAGTAGAATTTTTTTTAAATCTTACGTATGCGAATATAATAAAATATTATCCAAAATTTTACCAGTAACAATTACCCAAAATATATATATCTCAATTTAAAAAAAAATTGTGAGATAGTTTTAATTTATTAAGGTATTTGAAGCGATATATTGCTACATTACACTGTGCTACAAGATTTTTTTCTCAAGATGCCAAGTTGAATTTATTGTAATATTTTTAACCATGAAGAAGTAAGAAAAATAGAGGAAAGCAAAATATATGGCTAGAAGCTATTTATCACTAGAATACAGTGTGATACAAGATTTTTGTCTCAAGATGTCTAGTTGCATTTATTGCAATTTTTTTTAACCAAGAATAAAGAAGGAAAATAGAGGAAAGTAAAATATATTGCTAGAAGCTATTTATTGCTAGATTACAGTGTGATACGAGATTTTTATCTCAAGATGTCAAGTTGTGTTAGTTGTAAATTTTTATCTATGAACAAATAAGAAAAATAGAGGAAAGTAAAATATATGACTAGAATACACTGTGCTACAAGAATTTTGTCTCAAGATGCCAAGTTGAATTTATTGTAATATTTTTAACCATGAATAAATAAGTAATAAAGAGGAAAGTAAAATATATTGCTAGAAGCGACTTATTGCTAGATTACAATGTGATACAAAATTGTTGTCTCAAGATGTCAAGTTGTGTTTATTGTAATTTTTTAACCATGAAGAAGTAAGAAAAATAGAGGAAAGCAAAATATATTGCTAGATTCAACTGTGATACAAGATTTTTGTCTCAAGATGTCAAGTTGTATTTATTGTAATTTTTTTAAACATGAAAAATATGAAAAATAGGGGACAGTAAAATATATTGCTAGGTTACACCGTACTACAATATTTTTGTCCTAATTTGTCAAGTTTTATATATTGTAATTTTTTTAATAATGAACAAATAAGAAAAATAGAGGAGGGTAAAATATATTGCTAGATTACACTGTGCTACAAGGGATTTTTCTTAAGATGTCAAGTTGCATTTATTGTAATATTTTAACTATGAAGAAGTAAGAAAAATAGAGAAAAGTAAAATATATTGCTAGATTACAGTGTGATTCGAGATTTTGTCTCAAGATGTCAAGCTGTGTTTATTGTACTATTTTTAATTACGAAGAAGTACGAAAAATAGATGAAAGTAAAATATAATACAAGAAGCGATATATTGATTGATTACAGTGTGATACAAGATTTTTGTCTCAAGATGTCAAGTTGTGTTTATTGTAATATGTTTAAGCAGAAGAAATAAGAAAAATAGAGGATAGTAAAATATATTGCTAGATTACACTGTGCTACAAGATTAATGTCTCAACATGTCAAGTTTTATTTACTGTAATTTTTTAACCATATACAAATAAGGAATGTAGAAGAAAGTAAAATATATTGCTGGATTTCACTGTGCTACAAGATTTTTGTCTTAAGATGTCAAGTTGCATTTATTGTAACATTTTTAACCATGAAGAAGTAAGAAAAATAGAGGAAACTAAAATATATTGCTAGATTGCACTGTGCTACAGAATTTTTGTCTCAAGATGTCAAGTTATATTTAATGTAATTTTTTTAACCACGAATAAATAGGGAAAATAGAGAAAAGTACAATATATTGGTAGAAACGATTTATTGCTAGTTTACAGTGTGATACGAGATTTTGTCTCAAGATGTCAAGTTGTGTTTACTGTAAATTTTCAGCCATCAATAAATAAGAAAAATAGAGGAAAGGAATATATATTGCTAGTTTACACTGTGCAACAAGATTTTTGTCTTAAGATGTAAGTTGCATTTATTGTAATACTTTTAACCATGAAGAAGTAAGAAAAATAGAGGAAAGTAAAATATATTGCTAGATTACACTATACTACTAGAGTTTTGTCTCAAGATGTATTTCTTATACTTTTTTTAATCATGAAGAAGTAAGAAAAATAGAGGAAAGTAAAATATATTGCTAAACTTTATTTATTGCTAGATTACAGTGTGATACAAGATTTTTGTCTCAAGATGTCAAGTTGTGTTTATTGTAAAGTTTTAATAATGAACAAATAAGAAAAATAGAGGAAAGTAAAATATATTGATAGATTACAAGATGTCAAATTGTATTTATTGTAATTTTTTTAACCATGAATAAATAAGAAAAATAGAAGAAAGTAAATTATATTGCTAGATTACACTGTGATACAAGATTTTTGTCTCAAGATGTCAAGCTGCATTTATTGTAATTTTTTTTAATCATGTACAAATAAGGAAAACAGAGAGAAGTAAAGTAATATCAAAATAAATTTTATTACTTATTCAAAGTCTAATTATGTATGTTTTTTAGACTGCTTTATATTTTTAACTCATTAAACCTTTTTGTGGAAATTTCTTACATTTTTATCCATTCGGTAGTATAAACTCACGATTTTTCGTTTTGTAAGGAAAATATGACTGCATTCTTCCCTGAATGTATTTAGAGATCAGATCATTTCAAAATCCCAAAGTTCAAGAAATGTTTCTCGGAAACAAGTTTTAGAATGTTTTAACCTCTCAAGTGGATAAATTCAGAAAGAGGAAATTTAATCCACTTCAAGTTAAGAAAAAAATATTTCTACCAGTACATTTCCAATAAATAAGTATTTAAATGCGCACGTATAAGTTGCGACTGAAATAAATTTTGTGGTGAAAGCAATTTATAAATGAAGACAAAATTTTTTAATGCTTTCATGTGAGTCATACTTCTCTATAGACATCATAAGGGGCTGTCTGTATATTATTCTGGATACACGCTTGTATTGCGGTAATATATTTAAATTTTGATTTTGGGATTTTTTAATCTACTTGTAAAAGAGATATACTGACTATTATATTAAGCACAAATAGCAAATATTTAAGGATAAGTGAAGGAACCCCCTCCCCAAGAATATTATAATCGAAAATTTATTTTTCTTTACTATAAGGAAAGTTAATTATTTGTGAGAGACTCTTAGTACTTTTTAATTATATAATAATAGCCTAACTTATCTATCCGTCTGTTCTCGAATTTATGAAGCGGTTGGACCTGGAATGGATAAAAGCATCCATATTGCATCCAAATGTTATAAAAACTTCTCCAGGAATAATTTTTTTAAGTGCAAATCTCTGTGATAATATAAAAAATAAATCTAAAAATGTAAAAATATGAACTAGTTTCTACGTTTAAAGAAAAAAGTTCTCAAGAACTTAGACGGATAGCTTAATGTAATAGTGTAACGTATTGTACCTCAACATAAAAAAGTTACTTAGTTTCGCGTTATTAAGCTTATAAAAATGTTTTAATACATTTATGCACTTTACGAGCAATTACTTTATTGAAAGTAATTATTACGTTATTGATTAACACGTGTCGTCCGCTTTTAGCAAGATACCTGAAACAATGGCTTGACTAAAGTTTAACAGAGAAAGAGGAAGTAATGAGTTAATTTAGCATGCCCCAAATATGCGCTGCAAAATTTTATCTAAGTGCTTATTTTAGAAAATAATAGATATTTAGCAAAGTGTGTTCCTAAGACTTTGCCGGAGACGGATTAACAAAGCGTTGTTCCTTTAACGTAATTGAAAATTAACCACCGTTTTATTACAGAAATTAAAGGGTTTAAAATGTTTGAAAAATCTCAAATGTTTATATAAAAAAATATTTTTCTTTTAAAAATTAGTAAATTCTGAAACACAATAGTGATAAATTCCTTGTAGAAATCGAGTTAACCTTACACTAGTGGTGTCTATTAATAGAAGGCTGGTTTTTGCGTTTTGGTTGATTATCGAATATAATACTTGGTTGAAACAAACATTCCTTTGCTTTTCTAAAGCAGCAATTCTCAAACTATATTGCACGTGCCATGTGAGGGACGTGATAACCCTACATAGGGGACTTGAGCATATCAGAGAATCCCCTGTATAATAATAGCCTAAGTTATCTGTCCGTCTGTCCTCGAATTATAAAGCAGTTGGACCTGGAATGGATAGAAGCATCCATATTAGATTCTTGATCAGTTAGGGTTAGCAGCGGTTGAAATACACCCCTTCCCACTTTCCTAGCTTTAAAGCCATTATTTCAAGCCCTGTTTTCCCCCGTTAAGATCACACGATTGAATTTACCAATTTATCACATGATAAGTAGATAAAAATAACATTTTTTTCCTAGCATTATGACGTCATTCCTTTAACAATATCATTTACTCATTTCTTATTTCAAATTATTTAAATATCGCCTGCATTATTTTCATACGTTTTATCACTGAACTTAGATAGGACATCAATAACTTTCTTTTATATTCGGATTCAATAATAGATTAGGTACATATCTGATAATTTTAAACTTAATCATCAAAATTTTATCACTGGTATAAACGACAAATTCTATCTACCTCCAATGTGTAGTGGAATTGATATTTTCATTCCTTTACTTCCATTAATTACTGTGAAAAAAAATTGGGAAGAACTTATTGTGTTTAGAAGCTATTTATAAAAACATTTTAAAAAATAAAAATATTTTAAAAAAGAATTTATTTCTAAAAAACAAAAACAAAAAAAAAACTAAGGTATACGTAGAAGTAAACACGGAAATTATTGTTCCAAATACATTGTAAAATAGAGGTTTAAACAAATCATTGCGATAGTAAAAATAACTTTTTTTTCTGCTTTATACAGAACATTATACTTTTTATGGAGCCATGCAAGTAGGGAGGGGAAAAATAAATGACCTATACAAGTTTTAGTTTTGTTTGGAG
>CM063509.1:6023756-6033756 GCA_032207245.1 Pardosa pseudoannulata
TAATCCTTTCGTGAGCCGTGAGAAGATTACTTCCCACTTACACTACCTTACAAAACACACCTATGGGAAGCACACAAAACCCATTCTAATTTATTGGTCTTGTTATTAGAACGATGGGAAGACTGATTCCCTCTTCGATATTACTCTGTCACCTATTGTTCGGTAGATTGAATAAAATTATCAGCTCAGTTTTAAAAATTTGGAAACGTGGAGTGAGAAAAACATGGCCCATGAAAGGGTTAATCAAATGAGCGTCCTGGATTTAAAATTCTTTCGATCCCTTTCCCAAAGCTTTCTATCCTATAGATGTAAATTTTTTTGTCTATTCAAGATGTTTTCCGGCTGTCGCCGGCAAATGCCTCCGCGTTTTTCTTCATCTTAACAGTTAAATTCGCTGAGTAAGTTTCTTGTCCCTTGGGAAAATTCTTTCTGTCTTCGCTGTTGGGTGCACCTCTGTTCCAGCAGAGTGATTTTTGCTTTTTCACTTGTATGTCGTTGACTAGTAAAGATGTCCATTTTAGCAGCTCTGGAATAAAGTTTTAATTAGACTTCTATTAAATGTGGTTCTATATAATGTTTTCTATTTAATGTACTCCTATCTAAATATAAATTTAGTTTTAATAACTTTAATAAATTCAAAATTTGAAACTAATACCCGAAACTTTTATTAAGGCATATTAGGAGTGTTTGGTAAACATTTTGTAAGAATCTACAACAGATTTAGTCTCTAGAAACATTTTTAAAAATAAGAAAATTCATGAGAAAATCACTTTAAACACATTGGATTTTGTAATAAATTTTTTTTCTAATTTTTCCTTATTTCTACTTGAAGCGAATCATCCTTTTTTGGACCCCATTTTCCTCACGATATGGTGCCTCTAAGACTGATGCGGCCGTGGCAAATGCCACCTAAAATTAGCGTAAAGAATTTTTATATTGTCATAGTACGATTTTTCCTTTTGAGAAAAAGTAGAAGGCAATTTTATATATAATCTATAAAATTTTCAATAAATTGTAAATTTTTCATTTGGATAGACACTTTATGATTTTTCGAACGTCGCACATAAATTTAATTCTTCGGTGGGTACATATACTGAAATAATGACAATTTGCTTTATCTATTTTAAAATTTCTTTTAATTATAAATTGTTCTTATTTTAAATTGTAATACGAAATAAATATTTTTATGAAGTTTTCAGTTTTCGTAAATGGATTTATTTTATTTTTTAAATGATAGTTGATCACTAACATCACGTGATGTAGTATTTGAAGTTGTTTGGTTTTGCTTTGGAGCGCTACGGTCTACTTTTTGCAACACGAGGGTTAATGAGACGGGGACCTACTTCTTAAAGCCGATACCGAACGGCTAAGAACATCCCTGCCATAGTGGGATTCGAACCCACGAACTCCGGTTCCGAAGGCCAGCACCCTAACCATTTGGCCATCGTTCTAGAAGTTGTTTAAACTTAATATTTACATTATTTTGTGCAGTCCATAATAACTAATATTTAAGATATTTTTTATATGTAATCGTCAGAAATGATTAGAGCATTAAAGAGTTAAAAAAAGTTGAACATTTTATGATAAAATTGAAAAAAGATGTCATAATGAAAATTTTATGTTAGAAAAGGAACTACTTCTCTTTGGAGAAATTTTTAGTGTCAATTGCTTAATTTAATGTTCGATAGGATTTAATGGCCTTCGATTCCCTCAAATAATTCGAATAAAAAAACTCTTTACTTTCGTTTCGAAACAGCCAGTCATTTAGTACTTCTGGAACTAAAAAGAGAATGAATGATTCGTGGAAGTTGGATGTCCTGATATTTTTATCGCTTGCTTCCATTTCGAACAATTTAGCAGGAAAACCGACGATTGAAGAAAAAATTTGGAGTCCTCCTTTGAACATTTTTACAAAAGAAATGGAATTACTGAAAGATTAAAGAAGTTGTGTAGCCTAAAGAAAACATTCCCTTATTTTAGTGGTTAACGGAAGAGTTTAGATGCTCGACAATTAATTTTATTGGTGCTCATTTAGTAGAAAGAACTATCTAATTTGAAGAACTAAAAACTTAGCAGTAATTGAAATTCTTCTCTGTAGAGAGTCGGCATTTGTATAATTTATAAATTTCTTATTTTATTGTAGCGAAATTATTAGAATGCTGTTTTTATAATTCCTATGCACTTATTACCTAATATAAATACTGAATAATGGCCAAATGTGTAGGGAGCTTTCTTTGTTAGCAAAATTCATGAGTTCTAATCCTACTATGACATGAAAAATCCTAGCCGTTCGGAATCGGTTGTAACTAGTAAGTTCCAGGCTCAGTAACACATATGTAAAAAACTATAGTGTAATACTGTATACTAAACCATATTAAATACTTTATGTATAATAGATAGTAAATAAACTCACATAATATAAAGCAAAAAATATATATATACTTTAGCCTCATATAACAAACTATAATAGATAATTTAAGTATAATAGATTGCTTATATCACATATAGTAAAAAAAAACCCATAGCGCTCTATACTAAACCATAATAGATAATTTTCGTATAATAGATAGAATATAAGCTCACGTAATATATAGCAAAAACCTATACTTTAGCATTCTATAACAAACTATAATAGTTAATTTAAGTATAATAGATTGCTTATATCACATACAGCAAAAATCATGCTTTAGTTCTCTATACCAAATCATAATAGATATTTTCTATATTAGATAGGATATAAGCTCAAATATTATGTAGAAAAAAAACTTATACTTCAGCATTCCATAACAAACTATAATAGATATTTTATGTATAATAGAATGCTCAAATCATACAGCAAAAACCATTAACTATAAGCTCACATAATACATAGCAAAAACCTATATTTTAGAATTCTAAAACAAACTATAATAGATAATTTAAGTATAATAGATTGCTTATATCACATATAGTAAACAAAATATACCGTAGCGCTCTATACCAAACCATAATAGATAATATATATAATTGATATCTAAGCTCACATAATAGATAGCAAATAAACTATCCCCCTTTCATTTTATAATAAACCGTAATAGGTAATTTTAGAAAAAAAATCTGACGAAGACATATGAGTTCCTTCTTCCCTATTATATTACTATCATACTTTATTATTCTGTATGATGACTCACAAGAATTATCATTTGCTCATCAAGATTCAAAGATTTAATTTTTTATGGTAACCGTGGTGTCTGCTTAGTGCTCAAGTACTGCCATCTAGTGGAGAACTATAGAGTTAATCTTCATTACATTGAGATTTTTAGTTATACGCATATATCTTTACAAACCAAAGTTTTTCTCAATTACAATACTTCCTTCATTTCTTACAGAGGTGATAAACGGTAAAAAATCGAAATTAATCAATCTAAATAATAAATATTTGTTTATTTTTTAAATAACTTTAAAAGCGTTGTTTATTATTTAAACCAAAACTTTTTTATATCTGAATATTACTTTGTCAATATTTCACTTTGGTTTGATGTAGACCGGTTGCACTAATATCCGTCATATTGAAATCTACTGGGCACAATGCCATAGAGATGTACACTTACAAGTTATGGCAGTCCTAAATAGAAAATTTCAGTATTTTACAGCGAATCAGTTTTGCGCGATTCAATACAAAACGCCCGCTGCAAGCGTAAGTTGGCGGTGAAGTATACCATCATGCCAAGTGTTAAGATGATTGCATCCCATTAAATATAAATAAACATTATGGTTGGAATTGGAGCGCAACTGTTTTGCTACAGGAGGCTTATACAATATTGAAAAACTCTTTATATAGTTTTCCTAGAAGTGTACTAATTTAAGTAAATTAAATTATTATATGCAATTTAATGAATATATTTTCCAAATAGTATAAAGATACTTATTTTAACAATAGAGTTTATTTCCTCCGTTTTATACAGAATTTATAAAAAAAAAAAACTTTGAATCTAAAAAATTGAATCTAATTATAAACAATTCTAAGTAAATCTCAGTTTAGTTTATTGTAATAAAATATGTTATGCATATCAGGCGAAGAAAAAGTTTTAATAAATTTTGCTTCGAATAAATTTTAATTGAAATAACAGAAGATATAGAAGATAACCATAAAAATTTCTTTTAAGAGAGAATATAAGTAATAATTGCATTTATATTCATTTTTAATTTATATCTAAGTATTCGATTCTCATAAAAATATAAATTGTAATGGAATCGAAATATATGCACATATTAATTATAACAATCGTTTTAAACAAAATATGCAGTAGTAATGATGATTATATGTATACATGCATTATACTTTTAATTAAATTATCAAATAGAAAATTTATAATTACTTTAAGTAAACGCTTTTTTTATGCACATATTTTTAAATTTTCTAACTTAGAATAAGAAAAGACATTCATAATGGTAATCTGTAAAAAGTTTTTTTGAAAACAAATTTTAGTTAGCAGAAGTACAATTTATCATTTAAACATTGCATTTAATTTGTATTTAGTACAAAAGTTATCATGTAACTAGCAGTTACATGCTATATATATAAACATATGTCTTACATTTTTTCTTAAACCACGATTACCTTACGCAAGAAGTATTGGAGTGGTCAGGACCTGAAGAAATAAGAAAAATTCAATCAACCAATAAAAAGGCACATTAGTTTGTGCAATGGCCGCCAAACATATTAGCCGAAGAGTCAAATATGAAAATTACAACAATTAAAAAAATTGGGAGCCAAATCTGTCTGTTTAGTAAACTTTTATTCCACTAAATAAGTAGTACACTAAATAAAACTAAATTTCATACTTAATAAATATTTATTAATGATATTGTAACGTACTGGAGATATGGTAGGTGAAGCCGTCAATAAAACAGGCTATATAACTGTTTAATCTGGACTAAATATTTTATTCAGGTGAATAAATTATCTACAGCTATGTACAGGTTTAGAAGATTCTAAATCTTCTGGGATCTCGTGCTGAGATAACATTCGCCCAATTACGATGCGTGGGTACAGTGAAGCTAGTTCTTCTAAATCACTCCAACAGTTCACTAATTAGTGCCGGTACGAAACGCTGACACTATGCTCTCCGGGCTGACAATTAGTACAGTCGTCTTTCACACTAAGGTTCAAACGCTCAGAGTGCGTATCACGCTGGTGTTCGTTGAGGAAACTCGGAATGCAAGACGATCCAAAATGAGAGTAAGGGTCACTCTCAGTGACCTACTTCTATGCACGAAGTAGAAAAATATAGTAAGATAACGGGAATGGGATCCCAAAGTCGAAAGTCGGCTTCTTAGCAAACAGAGACGCTGGCGGTCTCTAAAACAAAAGCAAACTCTGGAAATTGGAGAGCCGAGTGGACTCCTCTCGAGCTCCACACAATAGCTCCGAAAGTAAATCTCAAGAAAAAGCCTCCTTCTTGGCTCAGTCAATCTTCTTTTATAGGGGTCCCGGTTCCCTTCAAGTGATTTTTCCGGAAACTTCCAGAACCAGGATGATGCAGTCTTGTGGTCTCTTCCTGCCTGAATCAGCTGTTCCGTTTCCAGATGTGACCGAAAGTCCGTCTTTAAATAAGCCGACCTAAACAACATAAATTCCTTTTTCGCTACCGCTAACGGGAGCACAAGTGGCATTATACTGTAGCTCTTTTTATAATCATTTCCCCGAGTCTTTTCACTCAAATAGTCTCACAAAGTCTCAGACGCGCTGGCTCCAGCCCACGGACAGTTTTCAATTAAGTCCGGGACCTAGTACACAAACGTTTATTGTTAGGACCACCTGTTTCTCCCTACCGTAATTGTCCGCTGCGAAAGGCCACCTTCCGCTCCTCTTTTGCTAGGGTCATGTAACGGATCATTACAATATTTATTAATGGTAGGTAAGACAAAATGTTCACACTGCAAGTGCTAGTCTGTGATGCCAATTTGTACCCAAAACTACCTTAGCAAAAATTATGCGAGCGCATACTTGTGATACCTTTGTATCACACCTGAGTACGCCGTAAACATACGAACAATTTTAGCCCGTAGCTTGTACATGGCTTATGTTTGCGTTTAAGAAAACTAATACAATTAAATGCGATGTTTGTTACGTATTTTTACAACAATATAAAACTTTAATTACCTATCTATCTTTTAACTTAAACAAAAATTATACATGTTCTCGATTTATAGAAGAATTTTAATTTATCAAAATAAGATGTAATTTTTGTTCTTACGAAGTTTTTTTTAAAAATGAAAATATTATTGCGCCTTCCGTGGATATTTGTGCCAGAACCGCACTTAACCCTTGACTGTTTCATTTTTTTCACGAATTCGTTCCAAAAAATGTTACGTTTTTTTTTATTTCATGTTTTTGTTCATTTTGGATTTGTAAGCTGGAAAACGTTATTAAATGTAATATTTCTTATTATTCTAAACATGTATAACAACTTTTCTACAGGAAACAAAGTAATATTTTCCCTGGAAGTTGTATTTTCTCTCTCATGTACGCCAGAAAGGGAAGTTACGTGACCAGTGGAAAAATCTCGCCAGCGGGAATCCAAGACGATCGCCAAAACGTAGAGTGATTGGGAAGAACATCCTAGGGATTTTATGGCGCCAAGGAACGCTCAAGCTAGACAAAATGGTGAAAGACGGGGAGAGCAAAACGGCAACCCACGGATGGTCAGCGCGGAAGATTCAAGGTGACTTGGACATGGATAAGCCCCATTCCATAAAATAAGGGGTCAGGAAGCCGGCCATTCCTGGCACTCCCTTTTAAATAGAATGTAGTTATACCACACACTCAATTTAACATAATGTAACCTCGAAACATTTCGTTTGGTAATGTAATGTTTACATAAAATTAACCTCATTCTGACGATGGAAACGTTGCAAGTTGCTTCTATATTGAATTAATAAATTTCTACTAAGTAAACACCGTTACCTTCAAAACGAAATTATATTTAAACCTTGAAGGAAATGTGCAAATGATAATTTTGAGAATAACCTATACAATTAAAATATAAAATTGTCTGTAGTGTAAAAAACGTGCCGGTAGGTTATATTGTGTCAATATCTGAATTTCAGTTTTATCTCCGATAGGATTTAAGAGTATTAGATTTTGTCACTGTTTGAAAAACTTTTAAAAACGATAAAAAAAAAATAAGATTTATTTAGGACAGCCAGTCATTTAGCAGTTCTGAGACGAAAAAGAGAATGAATGATTTAGGAGGAGGTCCTTATATTTTTTTTATCTTTTCTTATCCCTTTTCGAGTCCAATTTAGTTGAAACACCCGAAAATGAGAGAAAACTTTTGAAATTCTTCTTTGAGCCTTTTTGAAAAATAAACGAAATTAGGGAAGATTAAAGAGGAGGTTATCTGGTAAAAAGAAAACTTGTTTTTTGATTTCCCTCTTATTTTGGTGGTTTGTGGTAAGCTAAGGCACAATTAATTTTATTTGTACTCATTCAATCCAGAAAGCCCTAATTTCAGGAAGAAGTAAAAATTACCTCAAATAGGATTTTGTTTTATCTCGAAAGAAGAGAGTCGTTTTTCGTCTAATATAAATTACTACCATCCTACAAGGCTAACCATAATTCCCTCTGGGGGTGCAAAACGATACAGTAAAAATGTGATACGAGTGTAGTAAAAATATTTTTTTATTTCCAATACACTGGCAACACAAACATATCTTTAGTCTACACAGACATCCATAAAATCTATAGAAATACAATAATAATACTATACCGACGTACTTTCCCACGACGGTCAACACGTGTATGCACAGCTGTGGAAGAAATTACAAAAGAAGAATTTAGGTGCAGCTGTTGACTTCGAGTTTTAGGGAACCTTGCGGAGATGTTATAGATCTCGAAATGACACAAGTGTAACGGGCAAGCTTTCACAGAGATGTAACCGTGAGTTATGGGGGCAGGGGCTAACACATAATGACAGCTTTCACAAAAGGAGCATTTTAATGAGCTCACATGCCTGCCCGAAGGGGGTGCAGATGTGGGAAAATTTCACAAGCGTTTGGCAAAGACAAAACAGGGGTGTTAAAACCGAGGTGATTAGTTGGAAAAGAGAGTGAAGAAAGAGGAGTCGAAGTAGGGATTCAAGAGTAGTTGGACATCGAAATCCCGTGCCTGCATGCCAGAACTTACGTCCTGTGCGCCCGCACCGAGGTCCTGTACGCCCGAACGCCCTAACCGACATACAGCATAATGAAAGCCCCTGCCTGCCCCGCCTGGTATGGTTCAACGTGAGACGAATAAGAGATGGATGATTTGGGAGGAAGAGAAAGCTGTTCAGAGAGAGACTTCATTGACCCTTTGTAGAAGTCTGACTGGACACAACTATTTACAAGACCATCTCTACAGAGCTGGGGTGGTGGATTCACCGGACTGTGTGTAGTATTAGTCATCCAGTGACTTTGGAACATTTAAATAATTGTGTTGAACCCTCTCAGTATGAGGACATTGTTAAAAAGTATTAGAGAGCTATTAGTGATCTAACTAAGCGTAATTGCTCGGCATTTGTAAAATAATTTTAAAATAATGTTACGAATTTGTTAGTGAACCTTAAATTTAACATGGATCACTATGTGTATCTCACCAAATTGACAAGATACCGGCTCGTTGGCGACAGTTTTGGCAACGTATTTTTGTCCCCAAGTTCGTCTCCAAATATTGCCATGTGTCGCCAAATGTAGCTAAGTTTGGTGATACTTTACAACTTCCGGTTCCGGTTTCTGGAATATTCCAGCAGTTTTTTCGGGCCTATATAAGGCAGGCCTAGTCTCGATTCGAGGAGAATTGTTAATTAGATTTCTCGGTGTATAGAGTACGCACGGTGTGTTATGTTTTACCTGTGGTTCCGTTTTATTTGATGCGGAAAGAGGTACGTAAGCAAACGGCATTCTTCTCGGCTTGTTTCGAGATGATTTTGTGTAAGCTTGATACACGAGTGTGCAGTACCTTAATCTTGATGCCTTTCTGACATTCTATTTTCCAACTGACTGACAATAAATCATTGTTTTAGTGCTGTCTTAGCTAAAGTCCATTCAATCCTCGAACCCAGCTCTGAAGTTCGTAACAATATATTTCTATTGACAATTTTATATTATATATTTATATTTGCTTAGCTAAAATTACGGTCTGATAAGCACTTTTTACTTCCAAAGCTATTATTTCACTGAAATTTGACGATCTTTTCAACACTTAATTTTATGCAGTCCAACTTCGATAACCCGACTTATTATTAGTCGAATAATCCGCTAACTCGAACTGTTAATCACATCCCAAATCATTTCTATACTTTTCTTTAAAAAACTGTCTCCATAACTCGAAGTTAACATCTTCTAAATCGAAGTTTTTGTGATAGATTTTCCCCGGTAAAAAACACAATTCTGTTCAAAACTTCGAATGCCAGTCCACTCGTGACCTTCGAGAACCTTCGATCTCGAAGGTCACGAGCAAGCACAGGGCGCTATTCACATCTTACAACAATACCTGGAGACCATCAAAGGTACAGACAACACCTTATTTAACTGTGTTCAAAAATTAGGTGACTTTGTGAATGCCAACAACCTTAAAAATAACTGCTCTTCTTTAAAAATGAGATTTGCATGGTATGTATACTAATTAATATGGAATGAGACCAAATTTCTTGAGTTTTAAAAATATTGAACCCAATCTTCTCTTGTTATTTACATAGGCTATTAAAAAGTAAATTGCGTACAACTATAGTATTATATGGCACATATCAAACCTTTAAAGCATGCTGACGCATCTTAAGTGCCAGTTGAGAGGAATGGTAGGTAAGTTCGATAACTCGAACTTCTGATAAGTCGAATATTTTTGGGGTCCACTGAGACTTTGAGTTATCGAAGTTCGACTGTATAACGTTTTAAGTCAAAGGTAAATAATTATTAATTTTGGCTGTCAAATCTAAAACAGTTCTAAAGCAGTTAAAATAGGATGTTTGATAGTATT
>CM063509.1:6038756-6051256 GCA_032207245.1 Pardosa pseudoannulata
CCCTGTCAATAATGAGTTGGCCCACCTTTGGCTTGCAACACAGCTTCAAAACACCTTGGCATGGATGCCACAAGTCCTTGGTAGATGACCGGAGACAGATTGTACCAGAAGTTTAAACAACGGTTACTCAAATCTGAGATATTGCGAATGGGTGGTCTTTGAGCTGCCTTCCCATGACATCCCAAATGTGTTCTATAGGATTGAGATCCGGCAAGTTAGGCGGACAGGACATTAACTGGAATTCAGCATCATGTTCCTGGAACCCTTCCAACATAATTTTAGCCTTGTGACACGGGCGTTGTCCTGTTGGAACATTCCATTTCCAGCTGTATTGGGTTGTCAGCTGAGCCACTGTCTGGCTCCGGTTTTGCTTCACCATGCAAGACAGTCTCCGACGACATTTTCTTTGATAGCGTGTGGACGTCCAACACCATGTCGTCTACTGCAGGTTTCACAGCCATTCATCTACTTTGCATAAGTACTAACAACTGTAGATCGCGAACAACCCACGATTCTTGCAGTGTCGGAAATACTTGTTCCCAGCCTTCGAGCCATTACAATCTGCCCTCTATCAAAATCGCCTATATCGGCAGCCTTTTCCCATCACACACAGAAGTAAGTGAAAGAATGGTTATTCAGATTCTCCAGCAGTAGTTAAATACCACTTCCACCTGATCACGTGGTCATAATCACGTGGGTGGTCATAATGTTTTCTGTCTTGAGTATATTTATCCAGAGAATTATATCATTTGATTTATTTGCTGTCTAAAATGACTGTCATCCATTAACATATCCCATATATGTGAAAATATTGAAAATAGTAGTTATTTCGTTAGTAAAAGTAGCTGAAAATAGTAATTGTAATTTTTTTTAATAATCTGTTTCTAACACTTTGATGATGAGAACAAAAATTAAAGAGAAAATTTTTCAATTCTCGGCACATTTTTTCTGAACTATATTCCACGGGCAAGAGGTAAAGAGAAATCCTTTAATCCTTTTATATAACAACTGTAAAAATTTTACCCATTGCAAAGGGCATGGTTATTGCATATTTCCTCTTTGGAATAATCAAGAATTACTCGTATTGCATTGACAGTAACTTTTAAAAACGGAAATTTCACCTTTACAAACATTCATTATTCTGAAGACTTTTGAAAAATATACGCTTTTAAAATTAGCTAAACCAATACTTCTGTTTCCCCCCACTAGTTCGAAAAGCAGAAATGTCTGTATTCCACGCTCTAATGAAGTCTCTCAGTTAAAAGATAAAGAATAAATACTTTTACCTCGAGAAGAAATGAAGATATTTTAGTAGTAAATAGTTTCGGTCAATTTATTTAGTCTCTTTTGAGGGCAATAGTTCTTCGATATCGCAGAGAACAAATCTAAAATAAGTATAAAATCTTAAGATCTTTGATATACCTGCGGAAAGAATGGGAAAGTTACCCAGTAAACCTAATTAAGGAGAAAGCTTGTGGGTAGAAAAGAACAGAACTTACTCAAAAGGACAAAGCTTAGTTAAAAGACATTTTTACTTGTTAGTTCTAAACGCAGAAAACTAATTAAATTTACAAAAAGAAAGAAAAATTGAAATTAAGAAGAAAATGTTAATTATTAAGAATTGCGTTCATTTTATGTCATAAACTCCACTAAAATCATTTAAACTATTAATAATACTCAGAACTTTATAAAAGTATTCTTTTTAAATGGGTGAAGCAAAAGATTTGTAATAAAACTTCTTTTCAAAGTTTATGGTAATAATTGTTGAGTGAAATTTAGTTTGAAATAGATTTGATATGAATTAACAGTTTGTAATTTAAACTTAATTAAAATCTTCAAGTAGAAAATATTGTCGATATTTAGATTTTTTTTAATAATCTTTTTTCATTAATGGGTTTCCCATGGAATATAATTCGTAGTAGGGATTCGGACCAAAAAAAAAAAATAGTTATTTTGGTTAGAACGAAATCCGGACCTGAACAAAAAAAAATATCGTTTTTTTTTTTTAAAGTTCGATATATTTTAAGCCATTACGCTACTGTAACCAACTTATCAATATTTTCTTATTTAAAGTCAACCATATAACTATCTTCCTTATAGGTCCATTGCTTCTCGCATTCCTGTTTTGATGATCCCTCGTTTTTCTCGGTCAATGGGGACCAGAAACTTCCTCGAAAGCTGAAAAACCGATAAGTAGGATTTGACCCTAGGAATTTTCGTGTTTGCGGGTACACGAGTGTTTTGAATAAGTAAACAGTATTTATACTTTACACATTTAAGATAAAAATTACAGCAGTATACGTATTTACTTAAACGTGTCAGTGCTCATTAATAAGGTTAATTACAAAACCTTATAGAGTAATAAATATTGATCAACATTGAATTTCTGAGAGAGGCGAAGAGTCTCGTGTGGTTGGCGGAGAAGAGGCTCTCACTCGACTCGTAGAAGTTTTAGGCTCACTCGGAGACGGGGGCTTCACCTTGGAGAGAAACAGGGTGATGGGTAGTTGTTGTCTTTGTTTTTCGTTTTCCTTCAAAATTCCCCTGTACAAGGACATAACCCCGTCAACGCGATGGCTGAACTCGACAGCTCGAACCCTATTGTATTCAACGTCTTGTGTAAATTATTTTCCTGTTGCACAATTGTTGCGGATTCTCCAGGGTAAGGCCACGCTTTCCAGTTTGTTCTTCGTCTTCCTCTTCCTTTTCTTCCTCACTTGCAGACTTTGTCATCTCGAGAACCTGTGGTATGTACTGAGTCGACTCATCTCTTTGTTTGACATGAAGGGATCCTTTTCTCTCGCGCATTATTGTATTTTTTCATTTTTAAATTTTTATGAATAGTTTGGAAAAACCCGCGAAGCACTGAAGCCGCAAAACATAAAGCGCTAAGTGTCGAGGGAATACTGTAGTACTTTTCCGTGTCGGTTCTGCATGAAATTACTTGTAAAACGCACATTTAACCCTCCGAGTGGAACACATCTAGAAAATAATTCTCCAAAATACGCTACTGTCAGTGGCCAAAGAGTTCTATGATTTTTACCTCCACCCTTTGTCGACTAGAATGGAATATGGAAAACCTAACCTTGTTATTGTCCCTTTACTTCCGGTTATATATTGATATATAAATAGATATTATAGATTGTTAATTTTTAATACACATAAAGCTCGTGAAGTCTCGAATATTGTCCCACAAGAAATAATGGATTCTAAAAGTACAAATAAAAATATTCTTTGAGAGACTTATTTATATTTTTTTTTACGAAAGTCATCCAAGATATTCAAGGGGGGCAATTAGAGATACATCTGTTACCGCAAACGAAATACTTCAAAACAGAGATTTACAAAGCCATGAAAAGCTATCAGCGCCTTTGTGTCTCAGGGGGTAGGGGTGCATCCCTCAAGAAATGTCAGTAAAAGAGGGGTGCAGTTCCGAAACAATCGACCTGACTCTCCTACCTGAAAACTCCATAAGGGAAAGCACTGGCAAAAATGTACATTACATCAATTTTCGGAGCGTTTTTAGAAATCGAAAATTGTACGTTTCGAAGTCATCATTGGTTTGGCGGAATTGTACGTGCGAACCACTTAGAGGGTTAATTCAGTTTGATCTGTAGTTGTCAAATGTGATGTTAATTGCATGAATTCGAATAGTGTACCAGTTAAAAAATGAATAAAATCTTCTAAATTTTGATAGAATTACATTTTTAGTACAGTAAGAATATAAATAACATAAACTAATTTATTCGAAACTTCACTGGAAACCAAAAACCGTTATTTTTGGCTGAACAAAAACCGGAACTGAATCAATGTATTCTCTTTAGCTGAACCGGAAAGAATAAAATTACGATTCAAATCCCTGAATCGAACGGTGATGAGAATCAATTCAAAACCAAACACCAATTTTTTTAGTCGTTCAGTCGGAAAAGGAATCAATTTCAAAAGAGGGACGATTTTGAGCTCGAGATGAAAGATGGCCAAACATCTGCCGTGTTATATAATGGTGACTAGGTAACGTAAAATAGGTTCGTGGTCACAATGTCCTCCAAGTCTTTGAACATGGAAGGCCAAGCCTGGTGGTGTTCTTGGACAATGCTTTTAATTTATAAGGAAAATCCCTTATATAATAATTTCCAAAGTTATATGTCCGCCTGTCCTCGAATTTATGAAGCGGGTGGACCTGGAATGGATAGATACATCCATATTGGATTCTTCATGAGTTAGGGTTAGCAAAATTCAAAGCGATTTCGAAAACGTTCGAAATTCACCCCTTTCCCCCCTTTACGACCGTTTAATGCCATTATTTCAAGCCCTATTTACTCAGGTTAAGAGCAGGCGATAATTAAATTCATCAATTTATCAATTTATAAGTAGATGAAAATAACATTTTTTCCAGCATTATGACGTCAATACTTTAACCGTCTCGTTTAATCATTTCTTATTTTAAATTATTTAAATATCGTCTGCATCATTTTTATACGTTTTATCACGGAACTTAGATATTACGTAAATGATTTTCTTTTATATTAGGCTCCAATAATAGATACATATGGGATAATTTTAAATTACATCATCTATTATTTTTTGTTGGAATGAAAATTTTATCATCGGTATTAACAACGAATTTTTTTCATAAAAGTCTAGGAGTCTATTTTACGGACTCATAAATATCGATCGTTTCAGTTATATATCTTTGATAAATTAAGAAGTTTGTTCATTTGTGTGTTTGTTTTTTATGCATAACCACACGATTTGCTATTGATTCGCTAACTTTTGGATATCATTCATATATACCGCCCAATAATCGCTGTCAATATTAAAACCTCTGCTGTCCATCCTATCACGTAATAGAACAACATAAATGAAAGTTGGCAACTAACATGCGGTCAGTAAAGATTAACAAATTACTGAGCGTGTACCAGATCATTCCCAGCCAAAAAACAAACCATTTTTTTACCTGCCTAATAGGGTACTTTAAAATTCTGAAAAATTAAATCTTTTGATGATACCGTCATATGACGGGCTATATGTTAGTATTTTAAGAATGGACGATGTTGGACAGTGTGCGGGGCAACGTTTGCCGAACGATGGTCGATTGGTTAGGGTATTGGCCTTCGGAACCGGAGTTCATGGGTTCGAATCCCGCAGTGGCATGAATGTTCGTAACCGTTTGGAATCGGCTTTAAGTTGAAGGTCCCGGTCTTATTTACCCTCGTGTTGCAAAAAATAGACCGTAGTACTGCAAACGAAGCAAGCAAGCGGGGCAATGTTCTTGCGTCCGTAGCATCGCTTAAGCTACACGTATTTCTGACGTGTAGTACAACAGCTTCAGAGTTATATTTGGCATAAAGATATCTATCTACGTTATCCACTCCATTGGAAAAAATATCAATGAAAATTTATAAATACATGAAAGGAAAAGTTTTAAAAATTTAATATTCTTAAAGCGTAATTTTAAAATACTCTTTTGAAATTAGCAAAACAAACATTTCTATTACCCATAAACAGTTCATGTAAGTGAAGAAAAATTATTGCTTTATATCTGATAAAATATTTGGTTAAAAAAGAATAAAATCTTTTCATCTCAAGAAGAAATAAAAGAATTATTTAAGTAAATAGTTTAGGCAAAATTATTTTGGAGAGCAAAAGTTCTCGGATATCTTAAAGAATGAATCTCAAATTATTAAAAACTTTTGAACCCTTTGATGTATTCTGGAAATTCACCGAGCAAACCTAATTAAGTAGAGAACTTGTGGGTGAAGAATTCAGAGTACTCAAATTGCTCAAAAGGGGACTAACATAGATAGGAGAAGGTTTCTGACTGCTAGATGTAAAATAATTAAAACAACCAAATGAACTGAAAGATATAGCTAAGAATCAGGATTCTTCATAAAAGAAATAAAACATTTGAAATATTTATTCTTCTTAAAATATTATAGTTGTACTCTTTAAGTAAATCAATTACTTTCTAATAAATGCTTCTAGACATAACATCTTTCGAATATTGTAGGTGGAGCAAAATTTGTAACAGTTTTAATATAAATGGAATGCATGCTATATATCACTGTAAAAATTAACTATATAAATGGCATCGTTATTTGAAGTACGTTTCTTTCAAATAATATAGAATTATATGAATAATATATTAACGGTAACTTTTAAAATGAAAAAAAATTAACTTCATCTCGAATATTTGTTATTCAAAAAAAATGTTTTAACACAACTTCACAACTTCAAACATTTATTACTTTAAAAATACGAGAAAAAGATAATATTCTTCACAATAAATTTCATGAAAACAAACAAATATCCCTGTTTGGTAATCTAATGAATTCTTCCCTTTTTTTTAAGAGAAAAGTACCATATACCCCGAGAATAAATAAAGAAATTTTTCTTATTAAATGGCTTAGGTTAATTCATTTTCTTTTTTTTAAAGAAAAAATGTTTTTGAATTTCATAGAGTACAGACTTGAAATTAATCAAAATGTAGCTTTTTGATATACCTGTGATAAAGATGTCACCGAGTGAATTTTATTAAGCAGTGATACTATGGTTGGAAAGAACAAATTTACTGAAAAACACAAAGCGTATTTAAAGAAGGTCCTACCTCCTTAGTAAACTACTGAATATTGCCAAAAGTAAGGTATCACATGATTAAAGATCAAATCGTAATAATTAATTACACTTTTAAAAAGAAAATTCCAGCAATAAATTTTGAAACATTTCAAATTCGCAGAACATTATAATTGTACACATTTAAATCATGTAAAATAGAAATTTCTCAAGAATAGTACTATGGAATGTAATTTGAAATAGATTTGACATAAATGAAAAGCTTGTAAAAAATTACACGCAATGATATTCGAAGATTATATTTATTATTATTTATTATTATTTTATATAACTCTATTTCAAGTAATAGAGTAATACTTGGATTTGGATTTAAGGCAACTTCTATGACTAAAATGAAACACCGTTTTGAATGTCTATTATTTTCAGAATCATTTTTAAAAATTCACTTTTTATATTAGCAAAAAAAAAAAAAAATATTTACAAGTCAAGTTAAAAAAATAAAAATAAATAAATCTGTTTAGCGATATGATTAACTCTTTTGGTTTAAAATAAATGATACTTTTTGTTTCTTTGGAAAAATATCGAAAATATAATTTTATCAAATAGTTCTGGTCAATTTATTTTATCCTACCTCGGGGTAAAAGATCAAATCTCAAATGAATCAAAATTTTTGAGCTCTTTCATATACCTGCGAAATGACTGTGAGAGTTACCAAATAAATCTAAGTAGAGAGCTTGTGATTGGAGAGAGAAAAAATTTTTCAAAATGTCAAAGCCAAATTAGTAGAGGGTTTATACTTGTTAGCAGTAATCATAGTAATCTAATTAAAATTACAAAATGTTAAGTAAAGAGTATGGATTTTTGTACGGTAATAGAAATGTAAAGAAAATAGTAAGAAAGGGGGGTTTAATAGTTTATATTATTTAATACTATATTATAACCTTTCAATAAAAGACAGTAAATTTTCAAAAGAAATTTAATTCTATATTAACACATTGTATGCGGGACACATACTGATACGTTTTCTAACGACTGATAGTTGAGCGCGGGTCACGTACATGGTTTTTTTGTGGGTACAAAAATAACAGTATATACAGGAAAACGAAGCCGAGTGTTCTTATCTACTACATAGATTCGGAAAAATTGAGTCAAATAAAAACTAGTTTTTACGTCAGTCGATGCGGAACCACAGAACGGGAAGGTCGATTAAAAAAATCGATTTAGATTTTAAAATTAACTTTTTATTTATCCTTGCGAAAATGATATATATGTATATTTATATATTATACATATATTTGTTTTTACATATATATTTGTTTATTTGTCTATTTATATATTTGTTTATATATTTCAATATAAAATACGAAAAGTGGGTTAAAAATTAAATAATTTTCGATCTATTGAGATTTAACTGAATAACTCAATTGACGCTCAAAACGCCCGCACCCGGTACAATTCCGCTGCGAAATGTACCAGCACACAATGTATTAAATCAACCTGCTTGAAAACTTAGTATGTTTTAGAAACATATTTGCAACTCAAATTAAAATTTCCAGGTAAATTATTAGTTATTTGAAAAAAATATCAATTGTTCAGATGACTGTCATCAATTCCAAACATCATAATTTTTAAACATCTGGGGTACTTTCACTTTTTTTTTGCAATTTTTATACACTTTACACGTTTGTTTTTCCTTATCAATTTTGCTTTTTTTTAGCTAGAAAGTTAGAAGAGGTACAGTTCCCTAACGAGAAAGAGAAAAAACGGTATTTCAATTCCGTGCAGCCTGAAATCATTTCGTACAATTTGCCGTTTTTCCAATAGATAGATATACTTCCCCGCAAAATGTTCTGCAGTTTTGCACCATTTGTCGCTATTTCTCGCATACTATAAATGATCTGTGAAATTCAAAGGAATCTGAGGGACATGGAATTCATGACTGTTAATAGAGATAATAATATTGTTGTATTAGTTTATTATATTCATCCAAAAATTATATATTGGTTTTATTTTGCTTTCATTGGAGCAAAAGTGACTGTTATCCATTAACATTTCCTATATAGTGTGTCCCAAAAGGTCGTTTAAAATCTTAACATTCTGGTATGTCATATCATGAGGAACACGATTTATACAGGAACTTGTGTCCGAAAGTGCAAACTGTGACTGCTAGAGGGCAATAATTGCAGGAAAATCGCTGGATCGGTAGAAGCAGAGCGCCGCTATTTCTCGACCTGACTGTCCTGGATTTCTTCCTGTGGGACACGTGAAGTCCATTGTGTACGAGACACCCTAACATCGGATATGGATCTTATAGCCAAGCTGCAGCACGTGTCCGTGACACTCCTGGCCAAATTGAACGGGTTCGTGAATCCATGCGCCGACGTTGTGAAACGTGCATTGTGGCGAAGGGAAACAATTTTGAGCATTTGCTGTGATGTAATCATCATCTGTAGTAAAAATCATATTAACACCGCTGTCGATATCATTTTTTTCTCCTGCTCCACACTCGTGATCACAGCACTCTAGCGGTCGCAGTTTGCATTTTCAGACACAAGTTCCTATGTAAATCTTGTTCATCGTGATAGGACAGACTAACATGTTAAGTTTGTAAACGACCTTTTGGGACACTCTGTATATGTGAAAATATTGAAAATAGTAGTTATTTCGCTTAAAATTTTTATTTTTTTCATAAATATATTCTTAATTTTTAATGATAATAACGAAAAAAATGCAAGAAAAAAAAATCCATTTTTCGCACGTTTTTCTGTTATATATTCCACAGGCAAGGTGTTAATGTAACTGAATATCCATGTAAGTGAATATATTATACTGATTTAATAATACGAAGTAGTTTTAATATTCTTAAAAAGAGTAGCAGTACATTGTAAAATCTTTTAAAAAGTAAACGCTTATCTAATGTATATAAAAAAGATATCAAATTTAGCATAGTATAAAAATTGACGTATGTCGACCAATATACTATTGTATATAGGTCGACTATTATATATTCCGTTAATATTCCGTTATATACTATCCATTATATCCATATACTATTGTATATTCCGTTAAAAAATTAAGTTAGTCGACTTTTGGACACCACCACAACGTTCGTTATGGTAACACAAAACAACAACTTTTTCGAAGACATTGCGTAGCTTTCTATCTTCTAATGACTGTCGCGAGGACGCTATATGGCTTTTAGTCCACACGACATCCATTTCTAGATGTGAAAAAGACATCGTAATAGTGTCTATGTCTCCTTGTTGATATTTTGGACGTCGACGGGATGCCTTATGGAACTTGTGTGTTGTGTGGGTTTGAACTGGTCGAAAAATATACTATTGTATATTGGTAGACTATTGTATATTCCGTTAACTATTATATATTCCGTTATATACTATCCGTTATATCCATATACTATTGTATATTCCGTTCAAAGAATTAAGTTAGTCGACTTTTGGACACCACCACTACGTTCGTTTTGGGAACACAAATAGCATCTTTCCCGACGACATTGAGTGGGTTTTTGTCTTCTAATGACTGTCAAGGGGACGTTATATTGTTTCTAGTCTACACGACATCCATTTCTAGATGTGAAAAAGACGTTGTAATAGTGTCTATGTCTCATTGTTGACATTTTGGACGTCGACGGGATGCCTTATGGAACTTGTTTTTTATGTGGGTTTAAACATATGAAAATTTCGCCAGTGAGAGCAATTTTCTGATATCTGACTATTTCGTATAAATAAGTATCTGCTGTATAAATATATTATTTATTTAAAGAAATTAGCGTGCATTATCCGCAGATTTGCAGATCTTCTGTAATAGCCTTATTTACACCTACAATCCCTCCCTACTTTAAAATGCGTGCTGTTTAAAAGCACATGGGCCATTTATTGTAGCTTCAAGACATGCCGATGCCATATTTATGAATTATAAATGACTCCCGGAAAATGACCTGATAAACGCTACCGAATCGGATATCATGCATTATGCAGCATCTTTCTCAAGACTCAACAGAATACACAAGTAAGCACAATTTGTAACTTTCCATCTTGAGCTGCAACACGTTTGGAATTCTCTTGAGGGTGTGTATGTGTCAGTTTCGAAAAACTTTTGTATTTATGGCGGTGCATGAATAATTAAAATTTTTAAGAAGGAAAGTTTTATTTCCGGATACTTCGATACTTTGAAATCTAGCATGCATTTCTCGAGAATGTACTGGATATTTGCCTCCAATCTCTGCATAAACTATAGAAATAGTTATAAAAATTTTAGATTTACCAATTTCCGTGTTATATATATAAATATATTATATATATATATATATATATATATATATATATATATATATATATATATATATATATATATATATATATATATATATACATAAGTATAACACACACACACATATATATATTATACATATATATATATATGTATATACAGATACATATATATGTATATATACATATACATATATATATATACATATATATATATATACATATATATATATACATATATATATATATATACATATACACATACATATATATATACGATATACATATCTACATATATATACACATATATACACATATATATATAATATATATATATATATACATATACACACGATATACATATATAAATATATATATATATACACATACATACATATATATATATACACATATATACATATATATATATATATATATATATACATATATATATATGCATATACATATATATATATATATATACATATACATATATATATATATATATATATATATATATATATATATATACATATACATATATATACATATACACATATATACACATACATACATATATGTATATATATATATATATATATATATGTATACATATATATATATATATACATATACACATATACACACACACACACATATATATATATATATATATATATATACATATACACATACATATACACACACACACACACATATATATATATATATATATATATATATATATATATATATATATATGTATATATATACATATACACATACATATATATATATATATATATATATATATATATATATATATATATATATATATAGTATATATATGTATAGTATATATATATACACATAATTATAGCATGCATATATATACACATATGTATAGAATAGTATATCTCGTCATATGACAGGTTCAGTAAATTTTTAATTTTCCAGAATTGTAATGTACTTTAAGTGACAAATAAAAAATGGTTTGTTTGTTGGCTGAGAATTATCTAGTACACGCCCATTAATTTGTTTATCTTCATACTCCTCTAAAGTCTACCGATATTGTAAATGCAGTTTAGAATCACGTTGAATTCATTTAGAAAGATAATTCAAGGTTTTCTTAGATACGCCAAAATTATTATTGTTAAGTTCTTCCAATTGTTTTTTCCACAGTAATTAATGGAAGTAAAGGAATGAAACTATCATTTCCACTACACCCTGGAGGTAGATAGAATTTATTGTTAATACTGGTGATAAAATTTTCATTGTAACAAAAAATAATCGATGGTTAAATTTAATGGTTAAATTATCGCATATGTGCCTAATCTATTATTTAAGGCAAATTTAAAAGAATATTATTTACGTAAAATCTACATTCGGTGATAAAACGTATGAAAGTAATGCAAATGATATTTAAATAATTTAAAATAAGAAATGATTTAATGAGACTCTTAAAGGAATGACTTCATAATCCTAGCAAAAATGTGATTTTTACCTTTTTATTATGGGACTAATTAATAAATTGAATCGCCTGCTTTTAACCGGGGAAAATAAGGCCTGAAATAATGGAATTAAATGCTACAAAAAGGAGTAAGTGGTGCATTTGGAATGTTGCTAACCCTAACTTAT
>CM063509.1:6056256-6061256 GCA_032207245.1 Pardosa pseudoannulata
ACAGCTGGTAAATATGTTGAATAGACAGAAAATTGACATCTATAGGACAGAAAGCTTTGGGAAATGGATAGAAAGAATTTTATGCCGAGGGTGCTCCTTTGATTAAGACATTTAGACTCTGGGAAAAAGATTTTAAAGAATTAGAATGGGAGAGAGGAGGTTTTTAAGGAAATATTAAGGTTAAATAAATTTGATCTATTATATATATATATATATATATATATATATATATATATATATATATATATATATATATATGTTGGGGGGGGGAAATCTGCAAAATATTTTGGTTTAGCAAAACCAGTTCTAAACTATACTCTTTATTTTTGTTAATTACATATAGTCAGTAGTTTATTAACCATAAGATGACTTTTTTAAATCTCTCTAGTATTAGTTGTTTTATAATTTTATCATAATACATTTTATTTTGATTTTATAAATTTGGATGCAGGTCACACATTTTTTAAAGTATTTAAAGATATATGCTACTTAAATACTACTTAAATAAAATGTGTTGTCTAAGCTAGATGAAAACTATACTGTCTGTTTTGTTTTACTGTTTAGTATTGTTTTAAGTATATGTATCACATCCAATTTCAGCACACGTCAAAATTTCTGTAGAAGGTATGACGCTACTTAAAAGAACAAAGTACTTTTTATGATTTCAAATTTTCATAATTATAAACTTTTTGATATATCATAAAATAATAAGTTCAGCTTTTTTAAGGATGGATACTTTACAGGATTTTTTAAATGTGATCTAATATAACAAATTATAACTGAAAATTAAAAAAAAAATGAAACTAATGTTTAACGATTTCTTCAAGCTCTTTTTTCAAAAATATCATTTAGTTTTGTTCTTTCTACAAATTATTTTTTCAAAATAATATATTATACAATAAATTAAAAATATGCAATTTTATTGATCACAAAAAATTTCTTAATGTTGGTAAATTAAAAACTAAATTTTATATCAAATTGAACATTTTTTTAAATCTACAAACATTTTAGAGACATAATTTCCTTTTTTATATAATGACGTATATATATTAATCTGTAAACATTGTTGTTATATTGTTGTTTAAATTATTATATTTATATGTTTTATATATAACATAAAACTTTAATTTTAATACAAAATTATTTTAATACAAAAATCTATTACTAACAAAACAAAATAATTTTATAACGTTGCACCCTTATTGATGTTCTTGTTAAAGTAAGTATGACTAATTTAACAAAATTGTACGACTTATAATTTTTTGCTTCAAGCTGTGTATAGAAATAAACTCGAATCTATGTTAACAAAAAAGCTTTTTTTCAAAGTCCGTAATTCCTTTAGACGAAGAAACATTTTAGAATATTTTTCATAAACATAAAAAAAAATGTGCTCATAAATGAAATTTTCTTAAGGTAGCAATAAGATCGCTAAATTATTCAGTCGACTTACTATTTAAAAAAGTCTTTCAAATATGCTAATTTTTTCTTTTTTTAATGCCAAAAAAACTACGAAAATCTCATAAAGTAAAAAACAGACATCTTAAAAGTATATTTAAATAGCTCAGTTTTTGGAATTTTCGAATGCAGATAAAAGGATATATTAAAAACAAGATTACACATTTAAATCGTAAGTATCGGTAATTTCCTTACGATTTTTGTATCTTTTATTAAAAGAAAGATTTCGAAGTCTAAATTTAAAAGAAAGATTTTTTTTTGTATTTCTAGTGAATTCTTAACTATTCAATAATATGAAAAAAAAAAGAATTTAAGTTTTTTTTTAAATTTTGGTAAGGTTATGCAATGTAATTGTTAATTAAAGAAAAAAGAATAAGATTTTGGCTGTCAGGCTTATATTAATATTTCAAAAATTCGGGAAAATTAAATGTAAACTGTAAAAAAAAATGTTCTGAAGAGAAATTTTTTGAAATTATAAAAAATAAGTGTAAAAAGTGTGACCTTTAAAAAACATTTAAACACATCGTTTTAATACGTTTTGTAACATTTAAATGGAATTATAAAGAAAACTCAAAAATAATAACTGTTTAGAAAAAATAAACATCCTTGATTTACAAAGAATTAGAAAACATTTTTTAAAGAAAGATTGAGTTTTTTAATGGCTAAATCCCAAATTGTCACTTTTTAACCAATTCTTTCATAGCTTATAGATGAAGTGATGTATATTCTGTTTATGTTTTATTTAACACTTTTTTCTTGCAATTATTCGGAATTAAATGACTTGTTGGTTAGAGTAAGATTATAAACAATTTTTATTATATGTGTGAAATAATTTAAAATTTTTATGGTATTATATTACTTTCTGGCATGAAGTAAGGAATTATGGTAACTGCAAAAATATCAATTTATAATGAAATCAATCTATATAAAGTATATGATTATAATGAATAATTACAATATTGGTTATCGTCATTGTAGTTTTTAGCTACTCAGACAATACTGTTTTTTTAAGAAAAAAAAGTAAATATTTGGACCTATAAGGAAAGTTAAGTCTGACACATAATTCTGCAATATAATAAATTACTTTATGAATTAGAAAATTCTCTTTTACAGTCCGTATTTCACAAGTAGTAGGAATGTCACTCTGAAATTTTTGAGATACAACTAGTTTTTTAAAGTTATACTTACAAAATGTTAGGTGTGTTAAAAGTAATATCCTGCCGCATCCATGCACTTTTGTAGACGAATTTTCCATAGATTCAATGCCTCAAGTCATTCATTTCTTGGAATAGATGAAACAATGCATTTATAGCCACATCCATCTCTTTTGAATGAAAACGACATCCAAGTAAGTTCTTTTTTAGATTAAAGAATAACTAAAAATCTCACAAAGATGATCAGATGAATACGGTGGATGTTCTATCACTTTAGTTTGTTTATGTGTAAGAAATTCAACTGTTAATCCGGCTGTATGTAAAGATGCAATGTCATAGTGAAACATGAGTCCCCTAACATTTACTTCTTGTAGAATTTGTGGAATACATTTACTGGTATGCCAGTTTGCTGTTACTGTCTTCTGTCCTTCCAACTGGATGCCTTTTACCAATCCAGTACTTCTGAAGAAAACGGCATACTTCCCTTTTTTCAGTGCGTTTTGCCTTTTCACCATTTGGGACCATCTTCAAAGACTCATACTTTGCTTTCTTGAAGCGTTGGAACGTCAAAATATGGTATGTACATTTCATCAACAATACAATTTTAGAAAGGATGCGTTGGCTACCATCCTTTAGTAATTTAAGAGTTTCTTTACAGATTCTGACACGCTCTCCTTTTTGGTGCTCAGTTAGATTATGGGGAACCCGACGCCAAACTACTTTTTCATACGTAATTCTTCATTAATAATTTTGTGTATGACTGCGGATCCACTGTTAAGTTTCTTCTGTATAATTAGATAGGTACAGCGATTACTATCCATTAACACATTTCGTAAGGCAGACACATCATCCGGGATTTCTTCCGATGGCGTCCTTTCTGTGTGTTCTTCAACCTGAAAAAAATGGCGACCTCTGCTCAATTTTTTAAACCATCTGAAAGCAGTAGCACGAGCTGGAGATTCATCGCCAAATGACAACTGCAACCGTTGAAAGCATTCTTCTTGATTTAATCGCGCTTTAAAATCGTAGAAAATCACAACGCGAAAATGTTCTAGCGTCAACTCCATTTACTCTTCTGCTTAAAATTTATTCTACGCTAAACAAGTTGAAGTAAGTCAGTAAAAAATTGTCTGCTGTGTTAAAATACTTTGTATTTTAAAATTAAACCGTTATTTTTATTTTGTAAATTCTCGTCTGCGCGTATCTCAAAAATTTCAGAGTAATCCTCGAAATACAAATTATAAATAATTATATATGGTATATTAAATTATTAGAATATTATATAATAAGAACGCATAATGTTAAATTATGTATTATTTTTAAAAATTATATAATACAAATAATTATTATATTACAAATATGTAAAAATTATAATATAAAAATACACATTTCTGCTTAATCTATATTTTCTTCTGATATTAATATACTTGATTGGCTTAATTTGTTTGATATTTAAAAAGAAATGACCACAAAACTCTAAAGAACACAAAACCCACTAATAAAGGAGAAAATATTATAAAAATTCAATAAATTTGTTCTAGATGATATTTTTTTTTGAAAATATGCTCGATTCAAAACGATGAGTTATAACTGGAGGCCAGGCCAAAAATATGTGCCAAGAATGCAAAGTGTTCCATCTTCTGTTCTCACTAAGAATATAAATCTTACAAAGGAGCAATATTTTATCGAATTTGAAAAACACGCCTCATAAATATTTCGTAAGTTTAAAATCGGCCATAAATGTGTTATGGCACTGATATGAGTGGGATCTATACTGAAAATTTTTCTGAAGAATCTCTTCTATGAGCATGCAACTTATTGTTCGATTTATAATCGATTAACCCATTGGCAGTGAAATTTATTTGAGAACAACTTGCTAAATATGGAAATTGATTTTGCTCGTTATTATCATCAAGTATTAGATAATCTATATATATAAAAATGAATTTGTGTGTGTCTGTCTGTCTGTCTGTCTGTACTCAATAGACTCAAAAACTATGCATCCAATCGCCATGAAAATTTGGGAAATGTTTAGGTATATCCCTGGGAAGGTTTTTGTAAATTTTCAACGTTCGAAATTCATTCCTTCCCCCTTTTTCGAGCATTTCATGTCATTATTCCAAGCATTATTTTCCCCGGTTAAACGCAAACGATTAAGTTTTTAATTTATCGCATCATATCTAAGGGAAAGAAGCAATATTTCTAGCAATGTGACGTCATCCCAAGTAATTGTTTTAAACGCAGTTTTCCTCGGTTAAAAGCAGGAGATTAAAATGTTCAATTCATCACATAATAAATAGGCGAAAATGATATTTTTCTATCATTATGACGTCATTCATTTAAATATTTCATTTATTCATTTCTTATTTTATATTATTTAAAATCGTCTGC
>CM063509.1:6066256-6076256 GCA_032207245.1 Pardosa pseudoannulata
TGCCATTTCCGAATGGCTGTTAGCATTTCTTCATACAAAAGGACTTCAAATATAAGATCTTTGCTTCCCAAACCTGCTATTAACATATCAGCTTAAAATCTGAAGTCTTCTTTTCCGCAGATAACACCGTATGAGATTAAAAAAAAATAAACTTGAGGTGAAACATTTATATAAAATAAATTTTAAAAACGAAATTTAATACAAACAATACACAGCAAAATATTTGAAAGGGAAACTAAATTTATAGTAAGAGCTTTTGCTACAAAGTTTGAGGTTTGGTATTGTTACTTCCTGGAGGTTTGGTTTGGTTTGGAGCACTACGGTCTACTGTTTTGCACACGAGGGCTAATGAGACCGGGACCTACTGCTTAAAGCAGATTTCCGAACGGCTACGAACTTGCCATAGTGGGACTCGAACCCATGAACTCCAGTACGACGATCAGTACTCTAACCAATCGGCCAACTTTCGGCAATGTTACTTCCTGGAGATAGTAACTCTAATATGTTAACTCATATGCAATGGAAAGCAAAAATGGTTTGAGGTGACAACAAAAACAACCACGGTCTAAAAGTATACACCTCAATTTAATGATTACTAACATAAGACATAAACTAAGATATTAAATGTAGCAAACAGAAGTCTAAGGAAATGAAACAATTAGCGTATTTAATGGTCAACAAAACTTAAACCAACCTAAAAACAACGTACCAGCTATGAAACAAAAGTAATACTACCTCCACGATAGAACAAGTCAACCACCAAACGAACAAGTCATCCACTCGGCTAAGCAAACAGAACACTGTATTTAAACAGACTAGGTATGTCCCGGAATGATTCTTCAGAGAAGAGATACTGCAAGAGATAAGATTTAACCATGGAGTCCAGGTTTCTTTTTAGAGCTCAAGGGAGTATTCTTTTTCAACACGAGGGCTAATGATACCAGCATTTGCTGCTTAAAACCAATTCCGAGCTGCTACAGATATCAGTGCCAACAGCGGGATTCGAATTCGGGAACTTCGGTACGAAAAGCAATGCCCTAACCATTCAATCATCATTCGGCAACACATTTATAGAAAATATTCTCGAAATATAGAACTAATTTTACATGCAATGCTGTAGGTATATTTCTACGAAATCCCGAAAACTACCCGAAATATTTTTATTTTGACTATGTAGTCAACCATGGCTTCCAAAAATACAAAAACCTAGAATATAAAATAGAATTACACACACTTCAATCTAATACTAAACGTACGCTTGAATGATTTCCCATCTAACGGTTTTGAAACACTTCCATCACTTATTTAAAGTCGCATTCCATGTATGATAGCGTTATTTTAACATTTAATGAAAAGATAAAAACATTTCACTCTCGAATGATCGTTGAAAACATTCTATGAAGTCATAAAACATTTACCACCAAATGGGAATACCACGTATTGTATTTATCTTTTTTTTTCGATATTATGAACGTTTTTCTGTACATGGAATTATTCGATGGACAATTAGATTCAACAGCTTTTAGATTTTTAATACGTTGACAGAATTCTACACTAAAATTACTTTTGTATTGCTTCTAAATAAGCCAAGCCAAGCATATGTTTTATAAGTAAATTGAAATTTCAAAATGAATGATTTTTTTCTTCAATAAAACCTGGTGGTGGTGATGGTGATGGTGGTGGTAGTGATGCTGGATGGTGATGTGGGTGGCGGTGGTGATAGGGTAGGTGGTAGTGGTGGTGGTGGTGGTGGTGGTGATGTAGATGGTGCTGGGGTTGGTGATAGGAGTGGGATAGGTAGTGGTGATGATGGGAGTGGGGTAGGTAGTGGTGAAGATGGGGGTGGGGTAGGTAGTGGTAGTGGTGAAGATGGGGGTGGGGTAGGTAGTGGTAGTGGTGAAGATGGGAGTGGAGTAGGTAGTGGTAGTGGTGAAGATGGGGGTGGGGTAGGTAGTGGTAGTGGTAAAGATGGGAGTGGAGTAGGTAGTGGTAGTGGTGAAGATGGGAGTGGGGTAGGTAGTGGTAGTGGTGAAGATGGGGGTGGGGTAGGTAGTGGTAGTGGTGAAGATGGGGGTGGGGTAGGTAGTGGTAGTGGTGAAGATGGGGTGGGGTATGTAGTGGTAGTGGTGATTTGGTTTGGTTTGGAGTGCTACGGTCTACTTTTTGCAACACGAGGGCTAATGAGACCGGGACCTACAGCTTAAAGCCGATTCCGAACGGCTACGAACAGCCATGCCTCAGTGGGATTCGAACCCACGAACTCTGGTTCCGAAGGCCAGCACCCTAACCAATCGGCCATTGTTCGGCCGTGGTAGTGGTAGTGATAAAGATGGGGGTGGGGTAGGTAGTGGTAGTGGTGAAGATGGGAGTGGAGTAGGTAGTGGTAGTGGTGAAGATGGGGGTGGGGTAGGTAGTGGTAGTGGTGAAGATGGGAGTGGGGTAGGTAATGGTGGTGGGGATGGTGTGGTGGTTGGGTGGATGGGAGTGGCATCTGGATAAAAAATTTGGTACCGATTTTTACTTACTTTAAACGCAATTTATATAGAAAAGTATTAAAGTATAAGTAGTTATAGTGAATTAGTTGGTTGTTTCGAAACATTAAACACTGTGTAACTCGATAAAACACTGCGTTTTAAAATCTTACCCATTTTTATGAAAAACGCATTAGTAGACAATGCAAACAATTTGAGGAAGTCTGAGAAAAAATGCATGCAAATTAAGATAAAAAATAAATAAATTTTCTCATTAAATGTTTTCCTTAAAATTATTTTTTCTTTATAAAAATAAGTTTAATCAGCACATTTTATTATATGTTCTATCAGTCATCCTAGAAATTCGGTTTAGAAATTTTAGTAAATAAAATCCACTTTAAATGAAGTCATACGAGGCGTTCTATTTTTATTCGTCTATACTTTAAACTAATACTCACATTTGATATTTTACGCTGAAAGATGTAATGACATTTCTTAGAAAAATCCTCAACATTAGATTCACGGACAGAGCCAATTTGACTCATTAAAAATTGGATCACTATAAATATATAAAAAACTTTAATATGACTTTTCAAAAACATTCGTTGGTTTTTTAGCTAAGTAATAAAATATATGTAAACTTTCATTTCTCTTCAACTCAGACCCCTTCATTTCGCATTATCCAATGGGGTATACCTATTTTCACGGTTGTGAGCCAATTGGACTCATAGAATGTTTATAGAAATAAATATAGTAATAAATATAGTATAAAGTAAATATAAAGTAACAAGTATATAAAGTATAGTATAAAATAAATATAGAGAAGAAGTCTAGAACACTTCCATTCCAATGTCAGTGCTACTGACGCACGGAAGAATGGTCAAGTTCGACAATCATGCAAAAGAAACAAATGTAGAAACCATTGTGCTAAATGGAATAGAAATGATTGCGGAAAATGGGTTTGAAAAACAGATTTTATATGTAAAAAATGTTTTCCATGAATATTTCGATAATAAACATTTTATTTAAATTAATTTGGAACTATTTTCTGTGCAAAAAACTTCCATTTTCTTATATGGGTCAAATTGGCTCACTTCAGTAAAAATAGGTATAGGATCAAATTCCGTAAAGCTAGTGTTAATTATACACTGTAAAGAAAAATATCTATGATACTTTCTTACCAGATTAAGTTATTTTGGTCTTGGTCCATAACAAGACTACAAACAATCTATTACATTTAGAAAAATCTGCTTAAGTACCTCATAACAGCGAGAAAGTAAATATACTGAATTGTCGAATAAAAATATATCCTATTACATTAATAAATATCGAATCCAAAGACTCCAATATTTAAATTCTGGTCATTATGAATGAGTACGATCTAGACCAGGGGTCGGCAACCTGTTTGTTCTTAAGGGCGCAATACTAAATTTGAAAAATGGCGCATATTTTACAGATAATCAACAGGTATAAATAGGCATTAAAAAAAACAGATTTTTTATAGCTCTTTTTGTTGGTGTCATATCTAATGATACATATAATTCAGTGTGAAACTTCAGTGTCTTGCAACGAGTTTATAGCTGAAACTATTTCTTTTTTATTTTTAATCAAAAAGTGAATCAGCAGCTTCTAACATGGCTTCTTTCACTAATTCTCCATCTGTAAATGGTTTTTTATTCTTAGCTATCAAATGCTTTATTTTATATGACGCGATCGTTGCTGCTTTATGTTGTTGAAGTGGTTTAGTAAAAAAACTTTGCTGGTTAGTTATTGAACATTTTAAAGAAATAATTTTTTTTCTTCTAATTTCAGAGTTCATTGGATAGTCACTATCAAAATTGGTATGAACGGTCTTAAAATGTCGTTCAATATTACTTTTCTTGGGAATCGCAACACTATTATTATACAACAAATACACTTCCCTTTGTAATCAACGAAACAATATAGATGTTCCCATTCATCGTTAAAATAATATGTTCTTTTTCTTTTACATTTATCCATGAAGGGTTTTGAAAGAAAAGAATTATTTCGGATTACTTGGTAGTTTTAAATGCACGGTTTACGCGTGGTCTATTCGAAATACGATCACACGCTAACAAAAAATACATACGTGTTATTAGATACGCGTAAGGTTAGCAAACTGCTAATCTATGCCCAATCCTAAACTCAACTGACTACTCGCTGTATATCGCCGTTTGACAAGAGTAAGTAAATCGCTCTGGCTATCATACATTTACATTAGTCCAGCGAGGGCGCATTAAAAATCGATCGGGGGCGCCATGGCGCCCACGGGCGCCGTGTTGCCTACCCCTGATCTAGACATTGACAGGAATAGGACTTTTCCTGCATTATTATCAGTGAGAAAGTTTGGAAAGGTACATGAATTACAAATGCATGTGATATTTCCAACAGTTTCTTATAGTTATTTCAGATAAAACTACAAGCTTGTAATATCCCCTATATAATAATAGCCTAAGTTATCAGTCCGTCTGTCATCGGATTTTTGAAGAGGTTGGGCCTGAAATGGATAGACGCCATATTGGATTCTTCATGAGTTAGGGTTAGCAAAATTCAAAAGCGAGTTCAAAAACGTTTGAAATCCACCCCTCCCTCCTTTTTCTATCGTTTAATGCCATTATTTCAAGGCCTATTTTCCCCGGTTAAAAGCAGGCGATGATTAAATTCCAATTTACCACATTATAAGTAGACGAAAAAAACATTTTCTTCTATCATTATGACGTCATTCCTTTAACCATCTGATTTAATTATTTCTTATTTTAAATTATTTAAATATCATCTGCATTATTTTTATACGCTTTATTAAGGAACTTAGATATTACGTCAATAATTTTCTTTTATTTTTGTCTTAAATAATAGACTAGGCACACATATGTGATAATTTTAAATTTAATTATAGATTATTTTTTGTTGCCATGAAAATTTTATCACCCGTATGAACAACAAATTCTTTTCACAAGTCTAGGAGTCTATTTCAGAGACTCATAAATATCTAGCTCTTAAATTATACATGTTTGAAAATTAAGAAGTTTGTGTGTTTGTCTTTTATACATAACCACACGGTTTGCAATCGGTTCTCTAAATTTTGGACATCATTCATATATACCGCCAAATTATCACTGTCATTATTAAAAGCTCTGCTGTTCATCCTATCACGTAATATGACAATATAAATTTAGCTTGGCAACTAACATGCGGTCGGTAAAGATAAACAAATTATTGAGCGTGTACTAGGTAGTTAGTTCTCAGCCAAAAAACAATCCATTTTTGTACCTGCCTCATAGGGTACTTTACACAATTCTGGAAAATTAAAAATTTTACTGATCCCGTCATATGACGGGCTATATGCTAATAGATGAAAAGTGTGATCTTTGCTTTCCATACATAAATTTCTCTCGCAAAGGATAAGTTTTTTCATTTATTTATAACTTCTTGTCTTCTCATATTTGTGATGAAGCAACAGTATTATACAACACTATACTCGCTATCCGATTTTTACAACATATATGCTAGTATATATGCTAGTATATTGGCTATATGCTAGTATATTCATATTAGACAGCTAAACAATCTTTAATAGGCTACAGAGACCTCTCAGGTTTGCAAATTTCACATGATCAGAATGTGTACACATCACTTCAATTCCAGTACTTTCACACTAGGAGATTAAAAACCTTTAAAGCAAACTTTTTTATTTTAAATGAATTTCCTTGAAAATTGACTATGTTATTAGTAGTATTGATATATAAAAATTTGAAAGCAAAATACTAATTAGTTTTAGAATTATTAATTGTTTCATAATTACCTTAATTGAAAATGCTCCAGACGCATCAATTTTGCCTAAAATATGATAAAAAAAATAAACTAATCGCACTCACGTGAAACTAACAATCACATGTAAACACCGTCATTCACAGTTAGTGATGCAGTTAAGTACCGACTTCCATTTGAAGCTAAATAAAATTTCAAAAAATCATGGGGTTTGAAAGAAAAAGATCAGAAAAGGAAGTTTGTTGACATGAGAGTTGTCCTTAAAAAGGGGGAATGGTTTATTTCTTTAATAATGTAAATACCCATAAGCAATGATGAAATGATGGGAATAAAAAAAATCTTTTTGCTCCTTATTCCTATTGATATATTATTTTACTATTCACTAAAATGGAAAATTCGAATTTCGGTCAATTTTAGCCAATTTGGAAGTCTACCATCGGCTTAAGTACCGGTTTCCATTCGAAGCTAAATAAAATTTCAAAAAATCCTGGGGTTTGAAAGAAAAAGATCAGAAAAGGAGGTTTGATTACATGAGTTAGACTTTAAAAGGGGGCTTGGTCTATTTGTTTAGTAATGTAAATACCCATAAGTAATGATAAAATGATGGGAATGAAAAAATTCTTTTTACTCCGTATTCCTAATGATATATTCTTTCAGTATTCCCTAAAATCGAAAATTCGAATTTTCGGTCGATTTTAGCCAATTTGGAAGTCCACCATCGCCTTAAATTACTGAAATTGGCCGGTTGGAAGCGAGACCGTTTCATTTTTGCTACAAGAAGGCTAATAAGAAACGTACGTGTAACTGAAAGGCAATTCAGAATGATTACGAACATCCATGACAGCAGTGAGCTTCGAACCCTTCGAACACCGATACTGAAGAGCAGAGTGCCTTTAATAACTATAGTTATTAAAGATGATAAGCCGAAAGATGGCCGAATACTTAGACGCTGACCTTCGGTACCGGAGTTCATGGGTTCCAATACCACTGTAGCATGAATTTTCTTAGCCGTTCGGAATCGGCTTTAAACAGTAAGTTCCGGTCTCATTAGCCCTCGTGTTGCACTAAAAGAGGCCCTAGCGCTCCAAACTTAACTTGTAAGCTCAGCTACCCCCTTATTATTTTTTAAGAATTCCTGTAATCGTCAACTAAACTAAACTCCTCTGCGCAACAGCCCCTAGGGGGCCAGGGCTTACGGTACCAATCTTCGTGACCAAAGGTCCTGGGGTGCGAAGCATATGTTCCGTTTAGGTGGTCAATCTTACGCGGAACCCCTAGTGTTTAGTTCCCAAGCACGCTTGATCCTCAGTTCATCTACCCACTGAAGGGATGAAAGGCCGAGTCAACCTTGCTTAGCCAGGGGATCGAACCTCGGACCTGTGTCGTGGGAGTGTGAAGCGCTATTCTAACGCCACTGGGCTTCAATAGTCAACTAACAGTCAAATATTTAGTGACAAAAGATAAAGATTTGAGAAGTATTTTGAAAAGGGAAAGGTTCACCAAGTTTCGATTAAAACGTTGTTTATGTAGACCACAATTCTAGAAGCTTCTATGTATGCGAACATTAACTTTTTCTTCTTTTCAATTTTAAATCTGTATAATACAAATTTCCTGTAAGTGCACCAGTAAAAATTTTCAAAAAGTAAATGAAATAATAAATTACATTTATTTTTAATTAGTATTCATTTATTATTGACTTGTGTGATAAGTGACAGAGCAACATTGATTTAAGTTTACTGATTTAGTATTAATATCCAAGTAGTTGATCAATAAACGAAGAACATGTTGATCAATGTCGAGAACAAGTTTAGCTGTTTGGAATAATTTTTAATTTAACACATTGTGTTCGGGTACATTTCGCAGTGGAATTGTACCGGGAGCGGGCGTTTTGCGCTTCAATTTAGTTATTGAATTAAATCTCAATAGATCAAAAATTATTTAATTTTTTGACCAACTTTTTGCATTTTATATTGAAATATATAAACAAATATATAAATAGAAATATATAAATAACAACCATAAGATTATTGTAAACTAAAATATTTTTAGTGGATAAGTTTATAATAGTATCGTAAATATGAAAAATCAAGTAGAAATAGTAGTAAATAGATTTAATTTTTTCGAATTATGGTGTATATAAACATTTTTACATTCTAGGATCTATGTAGTAGACAAGAACATTCGGATTTGTGTTCCTGTATATACTGTTATTTTTGTACCCACAAACAAACCATGTTGCACACTAACCCGTACAAGTACGTGGCCCGCGCTCAAGTATCAATCGTCAGAAAGCGTACTAGTACTCGTCCTGCATACAATGTGTTAATATATCACCTCCCAATTACAGCATGTTTTCTTTTTTCAGAAAATTACACAACTAATGATTTGAAAAAGAAATTACAATTGTGCCAGAACTCAAGTATTTGTTGCATTTCGAAATATCTGTTCAATTAATTTCATAAAAATGGTAAAGCACTATTTATTCTTTATAAAGTTCAAGCTAATATGTGGTTGATATTTACGAAGAAGATTATTTCTGAAATGATAGCTGTTGCAATCTATTTTATTTCTCAACAAATTCTTTACAGAGAGGTGACAAACTTTCAACAATCTCTGAACAAACAGCATATGTTGTTAATATACAGTAAAGAAGAAATATTGCGTGGGTAGTTTTGAAACGAAGATTATGGAAAAATAATATTCTTTTTTTGAATTTGAATAAGTTCTGCTTAATCTTTCTTTTAGATTTAGATGGAAAATAAAGTTTTTTGTAGAGACGTAGTATGTTTATTGATTCAGATTTAAATAGAAAAGAGGAAAATGTGAAGTGGAGCATAAATATATTTTTTGAAGATTTTCAACATTTATTAACTAACAATATTACAGAAAAGAGTAAAAATTCCATTATACCACGGTGTTTATAAACTAAACCCAAAATTTTCTATGATTATTTCTTATAGTAAAATTAAATACAGGTATTGTTTAACAATTACTATATGGATCTTAAAATTACTTAGTCAAGATTACTTCCCATTCACAGACTAGTGGTTCTAAAATTTCTCTATTTTATAATTATCTTTAAATAACCTTATTTAGCAGTTTAACTAAGTAAGAATTAAAATCAAGCAATTTATACATTCGAAATACAGTAAAAGATCAATATAAAGACCCCCCTGTGGAACCAACATCATGTGGTCGTTGTAACGAAAGGTCGTTGTAACAAATTGAAAAAATAATAAAAAAAAATTGAGCAAAGAAATGATGCAACAGTACATACCTAGAGAACACTTCTATTTATTTGTATTGTCATTACTGAATTTTTGAAAAATTCTTTGATTGACGCCTGTTTCAAGTTCATTTGGGAATTTTTCATTGTCACTGATTCCCTATCCGTTAGATTTTGAAGGAATGTTGACCACCTCTTACAGTAAAATACAGATAAATTCATATAGCAGTTGTTTATATCAATAAATATTTAACTAGTTTGAAACAAGTCAGTTAAAAGTCGGCAAGTAATGTAAACAGCCCCTTACAGTAAGGTACTGATAAATGCACATAGCAGTTATGATTTAGAGGAGTGAAAAAGCCTACAAATGAAATCTGTAAGATCGTAAGACAGCAGTTACGGGTTAACTCCTTCCGGTAAAATGACGAGTCTAGCTCGTCATTAGTTTTACATTCCATACCGCACAATGACGAGCTACACTCGTCATGCAATTAAAGTTACTGTTAAATATGAT
>CM063509.1:6081256-6091256 GCA_032207245.1 Pardosa pseudoannulata
GCCTCAATCATACGCTCCCTACTGCAGTGTCGTAAGGAGAATTTTTTCAAAGGGGGGGGGGGTAGTTCATAATTTCCTGAAACTACTAAAATAAATTCGAGTATGTATTAAAGCACTATAATTTCCGTAATTTAGACAGCTAGACAATTTTGACTTTTTATTCAGACAACATCGTTTAGTTAATTTTTTTTTAATTTAAGAGCATAATTTTATTTTAATAAGAAGTAAAATATTTTAATTTTTTTAAAAAGTAGGAATTAATCAAGCCAGAAAAAACTACTCATAATGTAACACCTACCTAAATAATAACTGTATAAATGTGAATATTCTATAGAAAACCAATGAATTTGACAAAAAAAAATAACTTACCAACAAATAGGAAATTAAACTAGTATACAAACACGCTAAAAAATTATTGATTTATACAGTAATAACCAAACGACGGGGTTTTTTTGCAAGCTCGTTTAAAATGACTTCTACAGCTGGGGTAAATTGTCTATGAATATTTAAGAACGCCAATCCACTCATTCTATTATTACCAGTTGAATTGCTTAAATTTGTCTTTAAACGGCGTAAAGTAGGAAAGGATCTTTCGTTTTCACTCGTTGAAACAGGTACAACGATCCCCTAGTTCTAGGATTTTGAAAATGTTTGGGGTTACATCTTTACTGCTCATTACAAGAGCATCGCCCCAGTTTTTGGAACCCTACCTTCGTCTTTACTAATCCTTTTTAATCTTTTATGCCAGTTTTAGTTCAGACTTAAGGCTTTCTTTAAGGGTATCTAAATCTTGAGCATAAATTTCCACTAGTGCTTCAAAAGCCCTTATGTTTAAAGGTTGACAAATGAAAGGATAGGCAGGAAGAAGGCACTGAAATCCTTTCAAAATATTAGGATGTGATACGAATCTTAAGTTTAATTGTGTTATAAAATTTTCTTTAAATAGAATAAATACGGAATAAATACGCAATAAGGGGGGAGGGGTTTAAGGGGGCGAGGGGGTTAAACCCCCACCTTGCTTACGCCCATGCCCTCCAGCCTATTCTATCAGTAGCGCCTTCTCTAAACGGTTGACTAAAACCAAAAACTAAAACAGTTGGAATTTATAACTGGTCTAAAATCCAGCATTGTACGACATGGTCTCAGAAATTCTCCTGATACATTGCGGTCAACTGTAGAAAAATAGATGTTGTGAAAAATACATAGCTTTTTGATTAATGCAATGAAATATAAAGATGAGCCTTAAATTTTTAACTTGTGTGTGCCTTATGTTTTTGCTTTCGGAATGCGTATAAAAAAAGATCTACTGCTCAAAATACTTTTAAAAATTAATATTTCAAAAAATCCGAAGTATATATTAAACTTTCAATGAAATATTTTTGTCAATACAAATTACCTGTTCATCATTAAAAGCAATTTTGTTGACATTTGGCTGAGAAAAGTTGCGCCTGACTGTAGAGGATCGGCATGATTCTTCAACGATTAAATATTTTAATACCCATTTATTATAAAGTAGAATAAATTTAATTATTAGCAAACATTCACAGGAAATATTAAGATTGATAAAAAATATTGAATTATTTTCTCAAACCCTTTTTATCGTTTCATTTGAAGAACATAATTTACAAATTTCACACTTCGAAACATATTAAACTAATTTTTATTTTAATCGATTTAAAATAAACAGTTAATATATTCTAAAGGATCATACTTAAAAATCGAATTTGAGTTATCAAATATTGCAGCAATATTTGCTTTATAAAGCGATTAATATTATTAAAACTAATAATTGCATCCAACTGTGTAGTAAGAAATACACAAAAAGTTACTTTTGATTCGTAGTCTTTGATTTTGTAATTCAAAGAGGCAGAAATATCAAATATTGAGCCACATTTTTTTTCCAGATGAAAGTAAATAGTTGTATTAATTTATATTAACACCGTTCTGTGAAATTAATGAAATAATATTTTTTGAAATTCCTGTGTAAACATTATTTTCGTTTAGCAAATAAGATCTTCATGTTTGTTGATAGTAGAAAAAAGAGCTAATCCATTACATCATAAAACATATTTATGTAAGATTTAAATATGTTTGCCATATTTTCGTAATATGGATATGCATATTCAATTCCTATTTCAGCATTAAAGTTATTTGAGAAAATAACGAGGAAGATTTTCATACCAATTAAAAAAAATTAGACCTACACCCATATATGTGTGTGAGTGAAATGTGTTTTTATGAAAGATGATTTCTGTAGGTTTGTGGTTTGGTTTGGAGTGCTAAGGTCTACTTTTTGCAACACGAGGAATAATGAGACCGGGACCTACTGCTTAAAGCCGATTCCAAACGGCTACGAACATCCATGCCACTGTGAGATTCGAACCCACGAACTACGGTACCGAAGGTCAGCACTCTAACCAATCGGCCATCTTTCGGCGATGATTTCTTTAGAGTTAGGTAAAAAAAAAAATTATACATACTAGCTTCAAAGTGGCGACTTCATTTCCGGCAATAATTTGGCAGTCAATCCAGATTCATTGTCTTATTCGCCGCACGACGAACGAATGGTTAGAGTGCTGATCATTGGAACCGGAGTTCGTGGGTTCGAATCCTACCGTGATATGCATGTTCGTAGCCATTCAGAATCGGCTATAATTAGTAGGTCTCTGTCGGATTAACCCTCGTGTTGGAAAAACTTGTGTAGATGAACTGAGGACCAAGCTTGCTTGAGAACTAAACACTGGGGGTTCCGCGTAAGATTGACCACCTTCCCGGAACATATACTTCGCATCCTAGGGCCCTTGGTCACGTAAATGGAGATTGGAAGTGTAGGCCCTGGCCTCCGAGGGGCTGTTGTACCCAAACGTTTAGTAGTTGGAAAAACTTAGACCGTAGCAATCCAAACCAAACCGAACGATGGCCGAATGGTTAGGGTGCTGGCCTTCGGATCCGGAGTTCGTGGGTTCGAATCCCACTACGGCATTGATGTTCGTAGCCGTTCGGAATCGGCTTTAAGCAGTAGGTCCCGGTCTCATTAGCCCTCGTGTTGCAAAAAGTAGACCGTAGCGCTCCAAAACCAAACCAATCATTTTGCGGTTCCAATTGTTAATGGCAAATGAATCTTTGATAATGACTTTGTGACTCTGTACCACGTTGAAATAGCTTACAAGCAAAAAACACCATGAAAATCGGCGAGCTATGTCAGCCAACGAAATTCTTATTTGCCTCGGGCTCTTTTGCACACTGTTTCCACACTAGATTCACCCACACACCTATGTACACTTACGCATACAACGTTCAAGATTTGCACCTTTGTCTCGAAGCTGTGGTTTTGCACTTTGTCCAGTTCTTTCCATGAAAGATGCAGATCTTCCTCTTATTTTTAACGTCTTGTGTGTGGAATATATTTGAAAAAAAAAGTGCCAAGAATGGAATTTTTTTTCTTTTTAATTTTGTTCGTTATTATCATCAAAATGTTAGAAATAGATTATTTAAAAAATAAAAAAATTAAATGAAATAACTACTATATTCAATATTTTCACATATATGAGAAATGTTAATGAATTACAGTCATTTTTATTTGGAATATAGTAAAATATATCGAATGTCATAGTTTTGAAGATAAATATAGCAGATTACTACAACAGTATTGCTATGGATAACAACTGTCATGAATTCCCTGTACCTCAGATTCAATTGAATTCCACTAATTCTTCACAGTATTCGACAAATGGCGCGACACTTCTGATTATTTCTCGGGAAAGTACCTCTATCTGTTCGGAAAATGATTAATTGCATTTATTGCATTGCAAGAACTGAGTTTGAACTTCACGGAATTGAAACGCGTTTCTCTCTTCCCCGAGTTAGGTCGAGCGTCACAGGCAAGGGGTTGTGAAGATCCCCGTTTGTCCAGAACTAAAGACCGGAATCAGCTGATTTGAAGCTTCCTATGAGAATTCATCTTAAAAAAAACTAGCTGTCACCATAGCTGGAGTTCCCAGGTAATTGGAATCGTAACTGACCTAAAAACGATTAACAGAACAGTAACTGACCCCGACGTATAAAAAGCCTAGAATTTTTCGACATTTTCTTTTACGTAGGTGCTTTGACCTCGTGGAGACTTTCCGGTCTTATAACCGGAGACCGCTTCCAGTACAATTCCGCTGAGAAATGTAAACACACACAATCTGTTAATACATACGTTTTGTATGTATACTGCGCTCTGTTTTAAATATCAGTGAAGTTTTTCACTTAAAAAAATTACTGCCTAATGCGGTTGAATTATGCACGGATTAATTTATAATTAATGTAGATAAAAGAATAAGCATGTATTGGGAAAATAAGATTTATCTAAAATTATGCCAGCATAATTCATCAAAATATGTTTCAATATAACGAATACAACTTCTGTAAAATATCTTAATTTCCATATGTATACATGAATAAGTATACAATGCATATATGTGTGTACTTATATATCAAAGTTATTTGGAAATTTTTTAATTTATTAATGTCCTAATAAATATTTTGTCTTAAGGAGGTAATTTTAAGTTCTGAATTGAAATAATTGATTTCATTTTTGTAAATATATAAAATAAATATAACATTGAATGCTATTCACATATACATGATTACAAATAAAAGCTATTCACATATACATACTTACATATCAAAGTTATTTGGGAAATTTTTTATTAATGTCCTAATAAATATTTTGTCTTAAGTAAGGAGATAATTTTAAGTTTTGAATTTCAATAATTGGTTTCATTTTTTGTAAAGAGTGTGAGAGTGCAGCTATGTTTGACACAAGTTTTGTGAAACTGATTTGCTCGCAGCACTCACACGTTGTGGGTTGAATACCCAAGTTTTTTTCGCGACTCCAGGAAGCGTGTGGTGTGGCCAGTAAAAATAATTGCACTTAAACTTCACCAAGTTTTTGAGAATTGTTATTGGTCTCCAGGAGGCGATTCAGGACCATCCTATATTCCGGTCCTTCTGGTCATACAAAACAAGGAACAAGAAACACATCACACAGGATAATGGAAAAATATATATTGCCTATAGAAGAAACGAAAAGAATATTCTATACATTGGCAATGTTTTATAATAGCATATAGTGCTTTTTTATTTTTTTAATTTTTTATATATTTTTTTGCATATTTCCTTTATATTTGTTCATATTTGAACATTAATATATATCAATGGTTATTATATATACATATTAAATATATAAAGCAATTTTGGTTATAAATGACTTTGAAATAACAACAGCAATGTACTATTATACAAAATATATGAAATAAATTAATGCTTATATAACTATCTCTCTCTCTCTCTATATATATATATATATATATATATTATATATATATATGTATAATTATATTTATATATATATATTATATATATATGTTATATATATATATATATGTATATATATTTATATATATAATATAATATATATATGTATATATATATGTATATGTGTTTATATGTGTATATATATGTATATATGTGTATATATGTTTATATATTTATATATATATATATGCATATATATATGTATGTGTATATATGTGTATATATAGATATATATATATGCATATATATGTATGTATGTATTTTATATAATATATATATATATAAATATATTTATATTATGAGAGAGGTAGTTATATAAGCATGTATATGTGAATAGCATTAACTGTTTAATTTATGCTTTTTACAAAAAATGAAACCTATAATTATAATTATAATTATACATACATATATATATATATATACATATATATATATACATATATATATAATCAATGTATCTATTATGGAGTTGAACCTAACATATTCATACTATATACTTTAAAATATAGTATCATGTATTTATCTATACAAATATTGAAATTAAATCCTGTGAATAGACATGCCTGTGTGTATATAACTCCTATCAATAAACGTAGATGTCTGAAATAAATGGAAAAGCTGAAGTCATTATAAAGTTTCATCATATGTTGAGATATATCAGGTTTAAGAATCATGACAGGAAATAAACTTGTTTCACACAATCTTCATACTTTTTTTACAGTTTTCTTCATAATAAATCAACATTTATATACTTGACTGACAAAAACCACATGAATGAATCCTATGAATGATATATTCACTGCATATACATGTGATCGATATCTTGTAAGACCTTGCGTGTATCTGATAAAATGGCAATTTAGGACAGTCCAAATATATTACTACTTAATAATTATTTTTATGATTTCCAATTTAATTATATCTTTGTGAGTTTATCTAGACCAGGGATGGACAAACGTTTTCGGCCGCGGGCCAAATATAAAAAGAAAATAATTTTGACTGGCCAAGTTAAATTTTTCTAAAATTTTATAAACAATATACAAGTAACTAACGGCTTAAATACGTTAATGAGACGAATAAAATTGCGATTTCATTTTTAAAAGTTCTTCATACTGAAGTTCGAACTGAGATGTACTGATTTTAACGCTTAATTTGACAAGATGTTTTTTCAAATATCGATTAAAAATATATTTAAAAGAATAATAATATCAACAATAATAATAATTTAAATAATAATAATTAATAAAAATAATATTTATTTAATATATTATATATTATCGATAAAAATATATATTTATTATACAGATTTTATTTATCTGACTGTCCGTTGTAGCGGACTTAACAAAATTGAGGGTTAAGGAACGATGCTAAATTCTCATCTGTCAGACTACTTCTGAAATTATTCTTTCGAATGTTCAGAGTTGAAAACACTTGTTCACATATAAGAAGCAAATAGACCGCTGATTTTCTGGACGTGAGATAATAAATTTGGGATTTAATATTTTAGCAAAGTAGAAAAGAAGATGGATATAGAATGTATAAATATATATTTCTTTTAATTTGCCTCGGACCGGCAACTTAAAATTTTATCCTCGGGCCTGATAAAACCTTCCGGCGGGACGGAGTTTGCCCTTCCCTGATCTAGACTAATTAGACTGTTCGTAAAATTCTGAGTACAATATTCTGTTAATCTAAAAGAAACATTTTATTCAGTAAAATTTCGAATCTTACTAAGAAGTTTGGTTATATAGACTATAATTATTTTATTCTGTAATATTATTAATCTAATTTTCTGAATACGCACATCTTGACTAATGATTGTATTATGTAAAATTCTAATTCTAAATAAATTCTAAATAAGTTCCAAATATATTACAAATGTTTTTGATGAATAATTTTATGATTTTGAATTTAAAAATTTATCTTTGTCAGTTTATCTAGACTAACTAATGTGTATTCTGTAAAATCTGAGTGAAATTTTCTGTTTATTTAAATTAAATATTTTATTCAGTAAAATTTCAAATCTTACTAAGAATTTTGGTTATATAGACTATAATTATTCTATTCTGTAATGTTCTGAATACGCAGATCATGACTAATTATTGTATTCTGTAAAATTCCAATTCGAAATAAATTCTAAATAAGTTCCAAGCAAATTATTAATATTTGATAAATTACTTTATGGTTTTGAATTTAAATATGTCTTTGTCAGCTTACCGAGATTAACTATTGTGTTTTCGTAAATTTCTGAGTAAAATCTTCTGATTATCTGAAATAAATATTTTTTTCAGTAAAATTTCGAATCTTAATAAGAATTTTGATTATATAGACTATAATTATTCTATTCTGTAATATTCTTAATCTAATTTTCTGAATGAGCACATTTTGACTAATTATTGTATTCTGTAAAATTCTAATTCGACATAAATTCTAAGTAATTTCCAAACATATTACTAATATTTAAATAATTTGATGATTTTCAATTTAAATATATCTTTGTCAGCTTACCTAGATTAACTATTGTTTTTTCGTAAAATTCTGAATGGAATCTTCTGATCATCTAAAATAAATAATTTTTTAGTAAATTTTCGAATCTTAATAAGAAGCTTGTTTATATAGACTATAATTAATCTATTCTGTTTTATTCTGAATCGAATTTTCTGAATATGCCCATCTTGACTAATTATTGAATTCTGTAAAATTCTAATTCTTAATAAATTCTAAATAAAATCTAAATAAATTCCAAATATTTTACTAATATTTGATAAATACTTTTATGATTTTTAATTTAAATTTGTGTTTGTCATCTTATCTAGACTAACAACTGTGTATTCTGTAAAATCTGAGTGAAACCTTCTGTTTACATAAATTATATACGAAGATTAGTCTGAAATTTTGAGATACAACTAGGTTTTTAAAGTTATACTTATAAAATGTTAGGTGTGTTCAAAGTAGTCTCCTCTTGCATCAATGCACTTTTGTAGAAGAATTATCCACTATTAAATGCCTCATGCCATTCATTTAATGTCATAGATGAAAAAATTCATTTATAGCCACATCAATCTTCCCACTTCTTCTAAATCAAAATGACGTCCAAGTAAGTCTTTTTAGATTAAAGAATAACCAAAAGACACACATAGCTAGATCGGGTCAATACGGCTGGTGTTCTATCACTTTAATTTGTTTATGTTTAAGAAACTCAACTGTTAATCCGGCTGTATGAGGAGATGCATTGTCATGGTGAAGCATGAGTCCCTCTAACATTCCCTTCTTGTAGAATTTGTGGAAGACATTGAGTGGTATACCACTTTGCTGTTACTGTCTTCTGTCCTTCCAATTGAATGGCTTTGACCAATCCCGTACTTCTGAAGAAAACGGCGTACATCACTTTTTTTCAGTGCGCGTTGTCTTTTCCCCATTGTCGGAGTGGGATCATCTTCAAAGACCTATACTTTGTTTTCTTGACGTGTTGGAACGTCAAAAATCGGTATTGACGTTTCATCATCCTTTATAATTTTAGAAATGATGCGGTGGGCACGATCATTTAGCAATTTAAGAGTTTCTTTACTGATTCTGACACGCTCCCCTTTTTGGTGCTCAGTTAGACTATGGGGAACCCAACGGCAAACTACTTTTTTCATATGTAATTCTTCATTAATAATTTTGTGTATGGCTGCCGATCCAACGTTAAGTTCCTTCTGTATATTTTGATAGGTACAGCGATTATCATCCATTCACACTTTTCGTATGGCAGACACATTATCCGGGATGACTGCCGACGGCGGCCTTCCCGCATGTTCTTCATCCTGAAGAAAATGGCGAACTCTGTTCAATTCTTAAAACCATCTGAATACAGTAGCACGAGCTGAAGATTCATCACCAAATGCCAATTGTAACCGTCGAAAGCATTCTTCTTGATTGAATCCTGCTTTAAAATCGTAGAAAATCATAGCGCGAAAATGTTCTCGCGTCAACTCCATTTTCTCTACTGTTTAAAATTTATTCTACTCTAAACAGTTGAAGGAAATCAGTAAAAAATCGTCTGCTGTGTTAAAATACTTCGTATTTTAAAATCAAACCGTTATTTTTATTTCGTAAATTCTAGTCTGAGCGTATCTCAAAAATTTCATAGTAACCCTAGTATTTTATTCAGTAAAATGTTGAATCTTAAGAAGCTTGGTTAAATAGACTATAATTATTGTATTACGTAATATTCGGAATCTAATTATCCGAATGCGCATATCTTGACTAATTACTGTCTTCTGTAAAATTCTAAGTCTAAATAAAGTCTGCTTATATAAATTAGTTATAGGTTTCTGTAAAATTCAGAGTCTGCTTATTTGAATCCGTTCTTTAATCTATACTCTTGTATTCTATGGAAATCTGAATATAATTAGCTATGTTGTAATTACTACTATCTATGCAATTGTTTTTTAATTGATATAGTCTGAGCATGAGTTATAATTAAAATGCAATGTAGTACAATATTCTTGAGAGTAGCGCTCTCTTCACCATTCTTACGTACCTTTTATAATGCTACACAAACGCATAAAGCTAGAGTGTTATAAAATATCTTACAGCACAGTCAAGCGACATCCAAACACCGATGAAGACACATGTATCCCGAACAGGTAAGTAA
>CM063509.1:6103756-6108756 GCA_032207245.1 Pardosa pseudoannulata
TAAAATGATGTTTTATTCTGAAATAATAAAGTATATTCTACTTTATTAATAGATTTATAATATATGATTTATAATTTATTAATAGTTTTATTATTAATTTTCCCGGAGAAGTTTACAAAAATGTATTTGAAAATTTATTTTAAAAGTATGTAGAGGGAGAGGAGAATATTATAATTATGTATAAAAAGTGTTTCACATTTTTTCTGGTTAACACTTGGCAGCTGAGGTAATAGAACACAAGAGCTTCAATATGGAAGGTTTTGAAGACCAAAATATAAAATGATGTTTTATTCTGAAATAATCAAATAAAGTATATACTAATTTATTAATACATTTATAATTTATTAATAGCTTATATTATTAGTTTTCACGGAAAATTTTTACAAAATGTATTTGAAAATTTATTTTAAAATTATGTAGGAATGAGAAAATTATAATCATGTATAAAAAATATTTCACATGTTAATTGCAGCTAAGGTAATAAGTGCTATCTACTCAACATAATCCTACTGCTTAAAGCCGATTCCGAACGGCTACGAACATCCATGCCATAGTGGGATTCGAACCCACGAACTCCGATTCCGAAGGCCAGCACCCTAACCATTCGACCATCGTTCGGCTGCTAAGGTAATAGAACACGAGAGCTTCGATATGGAAGGTGTTGTCGAACAAAATATAAACTGATGTTTTATTCTGAAACAATAAAGTAAAGTATATGCTATTTTATTAACAGATTTATAGTTTATAATTTATTAATAGTTTTTCTTATTATTTTTCCTAGATGGGTTCACAAAAATGTATTTGAAAGTTTATTTTAAAATTATGAAATGGGGGGGGATTATAGTTATGTATAAAAAATTATTCACATTTCTTTGTGGTTAACACTGGCCAGCTGAGGTAATAGAACACGAAAGCTTCGATAGGGCAGTTTTGGGCCAAAATATAAAAAGATTAACACTTGCCAGCCAAGGTAATAGAACACGAGATCTTCGATATGTCAGGTTTTCGATATGTCAGGACGACCAAAATATAAAGTTTTGTTTTATTCTGTAATAATCAATTAAAGTATATTCTACTTTATTAATAGATTTATAATTATAATTTAAAATTTATAATTTAATAATAGTTTTTATTATTAGTTTTCCGGAAAAGTTTACAAAACTGTATTTGAAAATTTATTTTAAAATTATGAAGGGGAGTTGAGAAAATTAAATTATGTATAAAAAAATGTTTCAGATTTCTTTCTGGTTAACACTTGCCATCTTAAATAAAACACGAGAGCTTCGATATGGCAGATTTTGACCAAAATATAAAATGATGTTTTATTCTGAAATAATAAAGTAAAGTATATGATAATTTATTAATAGATTGATATGGATTGCTGTCCGTATTGCTCTGAAAAAGTTCGCCAAAATGCTGCCAAGTTTTATCGCCATCCGTTGTAATTGGGATTCATTTGGCGTGTTCATAAATTGTTATTGTCTTAGCCAAAGTCTATTCAATCAATGAACTTTACGCAAGAATTTCGTAACAATACTTAATTTCGAAATTTGTTCAAAATTGTTATCTGTAGGTACATTCTTTTTCTAAAATTAAAACTTTCTAAGAAGTCAGTCACGAAAAATACACCACACTAAAAACATAAACATTTGCTGTTGTCTTTTCTTCCTAACTAAGCTTTCGCCAATTATTAGATGATACCCAGCTAAGATAAGGGGAAGTTTTCGTAAAGCTCCTAATTTCTCTTGTTTTATTGATAGATTGAATTTAGCCTAGTGAATAAGATCGCTAGTTAAAGAAGAGAAAATAATCTTGTTATATGATTGTAAGAGTGATCTCTACTTAAAAAGAAGAAAATGATTTAAATCTGGTGGTATGAATGGTACATTTCTTTACAGAGATCACAATGATTCGATTTCTTAAGTTCAGCTATCAATATTTTATCAAAAGAGATTGAAAAAAGAATGATTATGGAAAGATCGTAGAGACTTAGTTGTGAAGATCAGAAGATTTATTTTCTATTAAGTTTATTTTTCTAAAATAATTGAATTAATTTATTAATAGTTATTATTAGATTTCCTATAAAAGTTTACAAAAATTTATTTGAAAGTTTATTTTTTATTATGTATGGGGGGTGAAGAAAATTATAATTATATATAAAAAATGTTTCACATTTATTTCTGGTTAACACTTGCTAAGTAAATAGAACATGAGTGCTTCTGTATGGCAGATTTTGACCAAAATGTAAAGGGATGTGTTATTCTAAAAAATCAAATAAAGTATATGCTACTTTATTCATATTTATAATTTATTATTTATAATTTGTAATCTATAATTTATTAAGTTTTTATTATTAGTTTTCCCACAAAATTTTACAAAAATGTATTTGAAATTTCATTTTAGACGTATGCAGGGTGAGGGGAGAAAGTTTGGATTCTGGATAAAAAAAATCGCTTCACATTTCTTTCTGGTTAACACTTGCCAACTAAGATAACAGAACACGAGAGCTTCGATACATTTTTATCCCTTTGTTTGTGACGCCCGAACTCAGTTCGAAGAAAGCAAATGTGCCCATTTTGGAATGCCCGACCTGAGTTTGGGCGAAAGAAAAAACGGTATTTCAATTACACAAAGCTCGAAATCAACTCGTCTAATGCATAATATTTCATTGTCTATTTTCCCAGTAGATTGAGATATTTTCCCACGCGACAGTTTCGCGTCAATTGTTGCCATTTCTTAGATATTGTAAAGGATTTGTGAAATTCCATAGAATCTGAGACACATGGAATTCGAGACAGTTAATAGGGATAATAATATTGTTGAATTAGTTTTGTTTTATGTATCCAGAAAATCCTGTCATTTGATCAAAAATGACTAATTCAATAACATGTCCCATACATGTGAAAATATTAAAAATATTAGTTATTCGTTTAAATTACTTTCAAAAATAATTTATCTCTAACATTTTGATGATAATAATAAAGAAAAATAAAGATAATTTCTTTCACCTTTTTGGTATGATTTTTCCAATATATTACACAGTTGAGGGGTGAAGGAATATTGCTAGACTACTCAATTTTTATCAAAGAGTCTCGTATTTATCGAAAATTTTTTGTATGCTATATATTTCATGTAAAACTTTATATATACTCATAAAAATATCGTTAAAAACTGAAATTCAACATCATCTGTTTATTTTAATAATATATTGCATTAATAGTATATAACATTTTATTTATAATTAAATAATTTTAAGTTTTGATAGTTATCTCTGTTCTTTTTAAACAATCTAAAAATAATTGCTTTTATAGAAATGGATTGCAAGGATTAATAGCTAAAAAGTTTTAACTTGCATGAAAGTCTATGAGAATATTATATATAAATAACTATATTATTTTATTTTTGTTATATTGTTAATTGTGTTGTTCATTTTATGGGAATGATCTCTTTTCAGGATTGTTTACATTTCTGGAATATAATATAATCTAAAAACTAATTTAAATTTATGCACTTAAGGAAGTGTCTGTGCATTTTTTCAAATCTATACATTTTGTTGTATTTTATGAGAATAAGAATCCTTAGTACTTTTATCGATTTTCGATGTAGCACTCCAAGTCAGTTGCATAAAATTATACACATATAATTATCCTGTAAAACAAAAACCAGTATTAATAATTGTCCCAGATAGCAAATTTAGTTTTCAGCAAACTCGTAGCAGTCTTGCTTGGCAAGCTTGGAAACTTGAAGAAAGTCTAGCCTGACTAGTCTGCAAGTTTGAAACAAGAGTGCAGCAAGTCTAAGAATTTTGGTTTGATTCAAAGTTACCATGGCAAGGTTGCTACAGTTTTGCAGCAAAATAGCGTTGCAAAGGAGTGGTCGCTTATGTTCTATATAACTTGCAAAAGTTTTGCTGCAAGTTTGTGGAGTCAAATTCGTTGTGAGTAGTAATTTTATAGATTTTTGATATAGTATTCCAAGTCAATTGCATAAAATTATACACATATAATTATCCTGTAAAACACAAACCAGTATTAATAATTGTCCCAGACAGCAAGTTTAGTTTTCAGCAGACTTGTAGCAGTCTTGTTTTGCAAGCCTGCAAACTTGAAGCAAGTTCAGCATGACAAATCTGTAAGCTCGAAACAAGACTGTAGCAAGTCTAAGGATTTTCTCTTGCGTCAAGGTTCTCATCACAAGGTTGTCAGAGTTTTCCAGCAAAATAGCGTTTCAAAGGTGTGGTCATTTATGTTCCATCTAACTTTCAGGAGTTTTGCTCAGGGAGTCAAATTCGTTGTGAGTAGTAATTTTATCGATTTTTGATATAGTACTCAAAGTCAATTGCATAAAATTATACACATATAATTATCCTATAAAACACAAACCAGTATTAATAATTGTCCCAGATAGCAAGTTTAGTTTTCAGCAAACTTGCAGCAGTTTTGCATTGCAAGTCTGCAAACTTGCAACAAGTTCAGCATGACAAGTCTGCAAGTTTTAAACAAGACTATAGCAAGTCTAAGGATTTTCTCTTGCTTTAAGATTTTCATGACAAGGTTGCTACAGATTTGCAACGAAATAGCGCTGCAAAGGAATAATAGCTTTAAGTTCCTTCTAACTTGTAGGAGTTTTGCTGTCAAATTTTATTTCAATTTGCTGCAAAAGTTTATCGAGTCAAATTTGTTATGAACATATATTATCCAACAAAAATCAAACTTGCTAACAGTACGAATGCTATCTGGGATTGGCTACTAATCCTTCAAATTGGCACTGAAAAAAAAAAAACAAAAATTGATTTATTGAAATGATAGAATATCAGTTTAACTGGTTCGAGTTTTTGGTAAAATCTACGTTGGTCTCCAAAGCCAATTTATTTTTTTTCATAAATTTAAAAAGAAATAAGACTTAACCGCATTTCATACATAACAAAACTGTTACACAAGAACATGCAAGTGCCAAAATAATATAAATCAAAATATAGACACAGCTTGATCAGTAGAAAA
>CM063509.1:6118756-6128756 GCA_032207245.1 Pardosa pseudoannulata
ACACTTTCAGTTTAATTATGGCCACCCGGTATATATATCAAAACTATTTCATTTAAAACATCAAATTATTTCATTTAAAATATCTCTAAGATTACCCATTTTTCTTTCATGTTTTCCATATCTTTTTTCCCAGCCACAAAATCTCAGAATTAAAAAAGTGTTCGTTGCTTAAATTCTGTCAAACCCATTTCTCAAAGCTAACTCTGTAATGCATGCTAATTTTCTATCCATTCACCACATTTTACAGTTGACCCAAGAAAAGGGGTTCTCTTTCCCAATGATCTAAGTCCCTTTCTGACGGTTAATAACGCTGAATAAGCTGCTCTCTCTTGGGAATATCTCCGGTTCATATCTCGCTGTGGGGCCGACTTCGTAATAGAAAGTGCTTACGTATTATTCTTTGCTCTGTTCTTGTTGGAGAAAGATGTCTTTTACTGAGTCTTAAATGAATTTTCACCATGGACTTCACTATTAGTGATGTATCTGAGTTATGTTCAATGAAGTCATGTCTGTTAACTTCTTAGGCTCTCTCATTGCTTAGTAAATGTTCTCTCTCTCTCTCCATGTAAGAAAGATTAAAATTTAAATATTCAAACTAAATATTGATTATCTAGAATCAGCAGTACAGTTAAAGTTGGTTCCTGCAAAAGTTAATGAAATATGTATAGATGTATAGAATTTCACATAGTTACTCAATCACATTTATTAGACTAAATATTTCAAGTCTATTTTACAATTAAATTTTAATTTTAAGTGATTTTGAAGAGGTCATTTTAGTTTCCATTTAATATAACAAAATAATTTTCATTGTTACAAGTTAACACTTGGCATGCGGGTATATTTAGCAGCCCACTTATGCGTGAAGAGGGCGTTTTTTCGTGAATTGCGCGAAAGTTCAGTGGTTCAGTAAAATCGCAGTCAATCGAAAACTACTATGTTTTTATAAATGAAACGTTTTTTATTTTACACTTTAATATATACTGCATGATTATTTAACAAGAAAAAAACACAATATTTTTGCGAAATCACAAATAAACGATTTTTAAAATTAAAATCCGATCATCAGTCAGCACCTATTCCTTCATCACTCTCTTTGTCACGACGGCTCATTTGATCACTTTTGCATTCAACAATAAAACACAAAGCTTCTAATTGACCAAACACGACTTGTACGTTCTGGAGCTAGGAATTCGATGGAAGACGAAATAACGCAACAAAAGACCGAGTCACCCGACAATCGTAACTTGTGGACAGAAAAATTGCAAAGCGTTACATAGCATTCCAAAAAACATATACATATAATTATACGTATTTAGTTGATTTGTGATGGTTAACGGGTATCCACCACAAATCTACTCAATACGTCTTTTTACGTTACCCGCGCTCCAGTGATAGACTGCAAAAAACGTAAAAATACGTTCGCCCGCAGGGGAAGAGTTAATTTTTTTTCTTTTCTCCGAATAACCAAAAATAAAATCATAAAACTGTAAAAATATTAATATTTCAAACTGTTATTTTATTGTTAAAATATTTCAATACACAAACACATATAGTATAATGTATAATCTTCTAAATTATCTAGCGCTTTTGGTTCATGAAATGTAGTCTAAGGCCATCTTAAAAACATCTTATAAATGATCGGTTTTGTGTACCATGGTCATTATCACTAATGAGGAAGAAAGCACAAATAATTTCTATTTATATCAAAGTTTAAGTTTCGTAGTAATGCATAAACAACGAAAAATAATTCATTCTTTTACGCAAATAAAAGATCTTGTTTAAAAAGGGACAAATTTTAATTAACAAGGGAACCCGAAAACCAAGTCATTAAAATATAAAAAAATATTTTTCTCTCTCATTTTTTATACACAAAAAATGTTTTTAATGTGTAAAACATTTAAATTATTTGTAACATTATTTTATACAGCTATAATTTTCATTTGCAGAAAATACATACACACATATACATATATATACATATACATATAAACACACACATATATATATACATATATATACATATATATATATACATATATATATATACATATACATACATATATATATACATACATACATATATATATATATATATACATACATATATACAAATATATATACATACATATATACAGATATATATATATATATATACAGATATATATGTACCGGGAGCGGTCGTTTTGTTCGTCAATTTAGTTATTCTGTTAAATCTCAATAGATCGAAAATTATTTAATTTTTATCTAACTTTTCATATTTTATATTGAAATATATAAACAAATATAAAAATACAAATATATAAATAACAACAATAAGTTTTTTGCGAAAAAATATTTTAAAAAAATATTAGTGAGTAAATTTATAATAGTTAAACATCAAATACATATAGTAGTATAAAGTTTTAATTTTTTCCCGTTCTGTGGTTCCGCATCGACTGATGTAAAAACTAGTATTTATTTGTCTAAATTTTTCCAGAATCTATGCAGTAGACAAGAACATTCGGCTTCGTTTTTCTGTATATACCGTTGTTTTTGTACTCACAAATAAATCATGTTGTTACACTAACCCGTACTAGTACGTGACTCCCGCTCAAGTATCAATCGTCAGAAAACGTACTAGTACGTGTCCCGTGCTCAAGTATCAATTGTGAGAAAAAGTATTGCTACGTCACCCGTACTCAAGTACCAGTCGTCTGAAAACGTACTAGTGCTTTACCCGCATACAATGTGTTAAAAATTCTTAAAATTCCATATATGCTTTATTCTATGAGTCAATAATAACTTATTAGAGATATTCATATACTTTCAGCAGAAAATATAGGCAATTAATGGGTTATACTTAAAAACTTGCATATATTCTCTCTCTCTCTCTCTCTGTCTGTCTGTCTGTCTGTCTTCTGTCTGTCTGTCTGTCTGTCTCTCTCTCTCTCGCACACACACAAGCACACAGGTCTCATGACAATTTTAATTTCTCACTGACATTGCACATTTTTGTTGCACAAATTTCTCCGATGTCGGGCGAAATTAACAATAAGTAAATATGCATACTCACATTTCCTCTCCCATTCTCCTCCTCTATAACTCCCTCTCATTCCCTCCCTATATCCCTCCCTCTTTCATTCCCAGCCTCCCATTCCCTCCCTCCCTCTCTCTCTCTCTTTCTCTCCTTCTCTCACTCCCATTCTCCTACCCTCCCTCCCTCCCTTATATCTCTCCCTCTCTCACTCCCATTCTCCCTTCCCTCCCTCCCTCCCTATCTCTCTTTCCTTTTCTCACTCACTCCCAATCTCCCTTTCTCCCTCTCTCCCTTCCCATTCATCCTCACTCTGTCACCTGTCTCTGTCTCCCCCCCTTCTCTGTCTGTCTGTCTGGATCTCTCTCTCACACACACATACATACATACAAGCACACAGGTCTCATGACAATTTTAGTTACACACTGCCACTGCACATTTTTGTTGCACAGATTTCTCTTATAACAGGCGAGGGTAAAATAAGTAAATATGCATACTAAAAAGACCTATAAATAAGTAAAATTAAATCGATTTATTCACGATTATATTAAAATTCGTTCCACTCATTCGTATAATGCGTATAAGGCAGTATCTATAGATTTAACTACCTTTCATAAAGAACAATATAAATGGGCCAAATCTGTCACCCATGAAAAAAAAAATTTCTATCGTTCTTCGAAGCTAGAATTATTGTCTTATGTTGTTTAAGCATTACTCTATTCTAGTAATAAGTAAGAAAATAGTGTATGTCAATATTTACTTTATTTTAAATATAAATGAGATCTGAGGAGTTTTCATATAGTTTAATTTCATAAAAATCGAAACAGTACTATTTATACCTTTTACATGTTCCGTCTGACATAGAATATAATATCGGATAAGTAAAATGGCGCCATCTAGTGATATCATTTAGCTGCACTAATCACATTTTATTTGAGAGGAAAATATCTTCTCACTTATGCTCTATTCTTAAAATAAACGTCATGCAATCCATACTAGATGTTTAAAGATACAAAAATGTTTTTCTGAAATACAATTTATGTCATATATATGAAATCGTTTAATCGTCCCGTTTAGTTCTTTTATAGTAAAAAGTATTGAGACTATTATTGATTTACCCATTTAAAGAATATGAAGAAGAAAGGGTGTTATAATGTGTCAGTTTGATCAGAAAATTAGAAAATTGATTTTATGGTTTAATTCAATGGTTAAGAAATAAAGATTTACGACTGAAGGAAATTTGTGTTGTCTTTAACTAGTTACAATTTTTTTAAAGGTAATTTTCTGTCCACTCGCCACATTTTATAGCTGTCCCAGGAAAAGTGGTTCATTTTTACAATGATTTAAGTCCCTATCTGGCGGATTAATAAAGCTGAATCAGCTGCGCTCTCTTAGGAATATATCCCGTTGAAATCTCACTGACTGAGACCGACTTCGTAATAGAAAAGTGTTTATGTATCATTCATTGCTCTGTGCTTATCGGAGAAAGAGATGTCTTTTACCTAATCTTAAATGAAGTTCCAATCCGGACTTCACTGCTAGTTAAATGACTGAGTTATGTTCAATGAAGTCATGACTGCTAACTTCTTACACTCTCTCATTGCGCAGTAATTTACCAATATAGAAATACCAATTTTTTAATACATATATATTTCTGTACATGTAATATATCAAAATTATTTCAATATTAATTTCAATATTAATATATTAATATCTCTTTAAAAACCTCCTATCTCCCATTCTAGTTTCTTAAAATCAATTTTCACAGCCACAAAATGTCTTCATCAAAGGAGTGTCTTCGACTTGAAATTCTTCCAACACTTTTCAAAAGCTTTGTGTGCAATATATGTCAAATTTCTGTAAGTTCAACATATTTTTCAGCTGTCGCCGGCCAATGGCTCCGTTTTTCTCCTGATCTAACAATTAAATTTTGCTGACTAAGTTTCTTGCCCCTTGGAATAATTCTATGTGTCTTGCTTTGGGGTACACCTCTGTTCAGCGAAGTGTTTTTCGTATCAATCTCTTGTGTACTGTTGACTGGCAAAGATGTCTTTTTAGCAGTTGCTCAATAAAGATGTTTTTCTCAAAATTGTTCTTCTTTTCAATGTGGCTCGACTTAAACATTATTTATTACTGCTAGCTGATTAAGCTTCTACTTACACAATAGCCCGGGCAAGTAAAACAAATAGGGCAATAATCAAATGTAATCTACAGTTTTAGAATTTCTAGATTACATACATATACTTACATACACACACACACACACACACTATATATATTTATATATATATATATATATATATATATATATATACATATATATATATATATATATATATATATATATATATATATATATATATAATATATATCGTGCACCAGTGTTAAGGCGAATGTAAAGCAGTCATTGATAATAATAAGTTTATTAAATCATCGTTTCATTTAAAGCAAAATTATAGCGCCATTTTCATTTATTCAGGTCGAAGACATTCGTAGAGAGTGTGTTGACAGCTCCATGTCGATGCTCTAACTGACTTTTATCTGTTTGCAAACTCATCAGATTTCCCAAAATGGTTCCGGATGACCAAATTATCCTAAAAGCTTACTCGAGCGTCGGTCTCTTTCTTTTATTTTATTATTATAAAAGAGTTCCCTTTTTAAAGTCGTTTATAACTCACGTAATTTTTAACTACCCTTTTTTTAGACCTGACAGATATATATATATATATTATATATATATATATATTATATATATATATATATATATATATATATATATATATATATATATATATATATATATATATATATATATATATACGGCGAAAAATTAAATCCGCCGGTCGCAATAAATTATTGTAGCCCCAATTCTTTTTACTTGCCCATGCTACTGGGCAAGGAAAAGCCTAAGCAATTAGTGTACAAGTAATAAAGCAGTAGTACCTTAATTAAAAGAGAACACGCAATTATGAGAACAACTTGAATCTTTTATTGAGGAGCTACAAAACAGCCATCTTCAACAGCCAACGGCAGACAAAAAAAGGAAATCGACACACGTGCCGGAACAGATGTGGACATCAGCGCGAGATGGAGACGAAATATTTTCCAGAGAAAGTACCTTAGTTGGAGTTAAAACAGGAAAAAGGGAACGTATATCGGATAGAAAAACGGAGCCATTTACTGGGGGCAGCTGGAAAATGCTGCGAGTGGTCAAAAAGTTTACATCGACTGAAGAATATGCTTTGGGAAATGGGTTGAAATAATTTTAAATTCAGGTCACACCTTTAACTAATACATTTTGTGGCTGCGAAAATATATTTTAAGCAATTATAATGGGAGAGAAGAGGTTTTTATAAAGATAATTTAAGTACAATAATATAATATATTACAAAAAATTGAGTATACCATGATAAGGTTTTTGCCCCAAAGAGTGTTCCGAACACATGTGTTCCCCTGTAGACGTGAAACTTGCAGGAGTTTCATTCAGTTGTGCCTATTTTTAGTTCCTTATGAAAATGGAAGGATTTAACAGGGTTAACAATGATATCCGCATATATTGCTAGAATGATACAGAAAAGAGGGAATCGAAACCGAAAATAACTTATTTACTAATACTTAATAACTTAATTACGTTCATTAGTTTTTAGGATAAAAATATCATTACACACACAGACATATATATATATATATATATATATATATATATATATATATATATATATATATATATATATATATATATATGTAATGAGTAATTTGTCTATCACAAAGAGGAGATAATTTGTAGTCTCAGTTTAAATCGATGTCAAGAGGGAAAACACTACCAAAACGAAGAAAAAAAAAACGAACAGGGTTTATTGGAACAACTTCTCTCATGAACGTTTGTCGTATAAACACGTACATCTTGATTTCATAGTTGTATGGACCAACCAATGAGAAGTTTCTTCAGTCAGGAGAGGAATCCGATGACATAGTTTATGCGTCAAGAGTCATTTAAAGCTCTTATGCATTAGGAAGCTTGGCTGCTAGAAGTCGCGAAATTGATAGGAAAAAAAAGACATCCACCAAGGGTGCCAATAAAGGATAGAATCACTATAAAATTTTCAGATGGACATAAATACGTTGATTAATATTTTAGCTAAAAAATATCATTACCTACTACCCTTCGAACTAAAAAGCATTCATTATGATACTATCCTGTATTTTGTTTAACATAACATAAAGAGGTCTATTTTATATTATAATTGTTTTAAGTCATAAATAAAGGTCTAACTTTAAAAACAGTTAAAGTTTTGTTATGTTTTAATTAAATTTATCATATTTTAATGAATATTTTAGTGAATATATAATTTTTATCAAGCAGTAAAATTTATATTACACAACGTGAAAAAAATGAAGATCGTTTCTTTACTAAAAAATAAATTTTAAGATGATTAAATAAAATCTTATTTTTGATGTGTAAAAATGAAAAATATCATTTTAATTTTGAGAACTTTAATTATGTTAATTACAAGGTATATATTTTATTTTACACCATGACGAAGGTTATTTTTTAATTTTTCTTATTTCTTAACAGTTTTTAGTCTATAACTGTTTAAAGTAGGTGATATATCATTAAAGTTTACAGAGCAAAATATTTTTCTTTCATTTTGATATAAAAATTTAGCTTGTAATATATATATGCTTAAAAGTATACATGTGTGTGATTTTTTTTCCAATCTGTTCATATGTTCTATGATGTTAAAATTATCTGCTAGAAATCACAAAAACAAAGAATTTTTAAAGCTTAAAATTCTTTATAAAACTTTTATTGAAATTGATGTTAACAGTTTATGATGAACCAATGAAATGACATTACAATGGGTATTTTCTGTCTATGGAAAAGTACTATGTCACATATAAGTATGACATTTAACTTTCTCGGGACTATTTCTAATAAAGATATTTTTATTTCATGGCAGAATTTCATCTCTTTAAGGGAGGGCACGTAGTTACTGGATAACACGATAAATGATGGCAGCATTATTAAATCATGTTTAAGAAAGCGATCCCTTAATCTCCCGATCTCCAGTCATCAACAACAAAATGTTGCTCCCATCCATCTCAATTAAGAACTCTTTTCAAGTAACACGAATACAGATCTGAGATTACTGCTTTTATCCTCTCCTCAATCCCATACCTTCCATATTTTTATTTGTGTATATATATGTACGCATATATACATACATACACACGTTTATATGTATATACATATATACAAATATATGCACACACATACACACACATACACACACATATATATATATATATATATATATATATAAATATATATATGTAATATATATTATATATATATATATTAACTTTAATATTTCCTTAAAAAACATTTTCTCTCCCATTCTAATTCCTTAAAATCTCTTTTTTAGCCTCCAGATGTCTTAATGAAAGGAGTGTCCTCGACTTAAAATTCTTTCAATCCATTTCCGAAAGCTTTCTATCCTATACATGCAAATTTCCTGTCTATTCAACACGTTTTCCAGCTATCGCCGGCCTCTTTTTTCTCATCTTCACAGTTTAAATTCGCTAAGTAATTTTCTTGTCCTTGGGAAAATTCTTTCTCTCTTCGCTCTTGAGTGCACATCTTTTCTACCACAGTGATTTTTTAGTCTTTCTTTTGCCTGTCTTTGACTATTAAATATGTACGTTTTAGCAGCTCTAAAATAAAGTTTTGATTAGACTTGGGATGTCCTCTTTCAATTGCCCGACTGCATATTTATTACTGTTAGCTGATTAGGCTTTCTTTTTGCCCTGTCGCCTGGGCAAGTAAAAATAATAGGGGCTATAATGTCCAGCAGTTTTATATTTATTGGGTTACACACACACACACACACACACATATATATATATATATATATATATGCACACACATACTCATATATATATATATACACATGCATATATATACATACACACACATACATATATATACATATATATACATACATATATATATATATATATATATATATATATATATATATATATATATATATATATATATATATATATATATATATATTTCAGCGGCGAGCCATGGGTTCTAACATCCTCAATAAATTAATAAATTCCCACAAATATTGTATATATATATATATATATATATATATATATATATATATATATATATATATATATATATATATAAACCGGAGATAATATTTCCACTATATAATGTTCTATATATCACAATATTGTGTGTCTTAATATATTATGGACTTATAAATCTATGAAATGTTGCCAGTTTATAATACATAACAGAGGATATAATATACAATGTATAATAAATATGTATAATATAATATATATTGTAATGTATTATATAATAGTTTATATTACTTATTACGCTTAAAAGGAAGTACGTCAGCTAGTTATTTTTTGGCTACACTAAGATAACGATTTTGCATTAATTACTTTCAATCTGCATAAGATTGGGTAGAATTAGCTTGAACCATTTAGAAATATCTTAAAACTACGAGGGTGACTGTTGTACTCAGAAAAATAACTTTATCAGTAGAATGGAATATTGCTAGTTCATAAATTGTGTTTTAAAATATTTGAAATAAAAACAGCATAAAAGATTAGGTAATCGATAAATAATAATATACCATAAATAACAATATGATATACCAGGCTTAATATAAACATGCAGAGAAATTACTTTTGTTTAAATGTTTAGGGTTTTTTTCCTGTTTGAGACTAGGGTCTACTATTTTTATCACGAAATCTAATGAGACTTAGACTTACTGCTTAAAGCCGATTCCAAATGGCCACGAACATCCATGCCAGCCGTGGGATTCAAACCCGTGAACTCAGGAACCGAAAAGTAGCTTTTTGCCCTTCAGCCATCATTCGGCTAAATTTTCAGGAATAAACTATCTTGCAAATCTAGTTTCTGTTTCCCTATTTTAATAGAAAAATGATCTATAA
>CM063509.1:6133756-6156256 GCA_032207245.1 Pardosa pseudoannulata
AGCGCTGGGATTTTGAGTTCCCATGGCAGATTTCCGATGTTCGATTATCGAGCTGGGGGACTCAGCTTTCAATAAGTAGACAAATTGATGACCAATTATGCTTGGAAACTAAATACTGGGGGTTTCGAGTAAGGTTAACCACCTAATCGGGACGTATACTTCGCACCTCAGGGCCCTTTTTTTTAAAGGAAGATTGGCACTTAGGAAGAATCACAGTTCCGGGGGCCGGCCACCAAGATTTTCTCCATTTTTGTAAAAGTGATCGACAAATTGTCGCCAAATGATTTTCACAATTTGTGCCTCGTTTTGTATTAAGTTTATACAAAACGAGGCACAAATTGTGAAATCCAATTGTGAGTCCAATTTCAAAGCATATTTTGAACAAAAAAAAAGGTTTGAAATTTTGTTAAGATGAACACACATTTTAAAAAGATAGAAAATAAAAAATAGATCAAGGTTTGCCACAAAATTGGGTTCTAGAATTCGGCAAAATCGCCCACACTTGGCGTGCCCACTGAACTAGGTTCGGCGGGCCCCTTGAACTGGGATTTAGCCGAAATGGAGTTTCCTAAATGTTAATGAATCACTCAACATATTGCCAAACCAAATAATGAATATGAAACCAAATAATTAATTGAAGTATAATTTTTAATTTTCCAAAATTGATATGTATCCTGCAGGTAAAAAAATGGTTTGTTTTTTGGCTGAGAATTATCTGTTACACGCTCAATAATTTATTTGTCTTCATACTCCTCTAAAGTCACCTATACTGTTAATTCAGTTTAGAATCAAATTGAATTTATTTAGTCAAACCGTGTGGTATTTATAAAAAACAAACACAAAAACTTCTTCATTTTCAAAGATATATGACTTAAACGATAGATATTTATTAATCTGTTAAATAGACTCCTACACTTTTATGAAAAGAATTGTTTTTGTTAATACTAGTAATAAAATTTTCATTGCAACACAAAATAATCTATAATTCAATATAAAAGGATCACATATGTACCCAATATATTATATAGGCCAAAAATAAAAGTAAATTATTTAAATAATATCTAAGTTCCGTGATAAAACGTGTGAAAATAATGCAGACGATATTTAAATAATTTAAAATAAGAAATAATTAAATGAGATGGTTAAAGAAATGACTTCATCATGCTAGAAAAAATGTCATTTTTACCTATTTATTATGTAACATATTGATAAATATAATCGTCTGCTCTTAACCGGAGAAAATAGGGCTCGAAATAATGGCATTAAAGTGCGAAAAGGCGTTAGGGAGGGAATAAACTTTACTCTCTTTGAATCGTGCTAACCCTAACTCATCAAGAATCCAATAAGAATGTCTCTATCCATTCCATGTTCAACCGCTTCATAAATTCGAGGACAGACGGACAGATAACTTAGGCTATTATTATATATATATATATTATATATGGGATACATCCGATATTCATAATCGATAAGTAAATATAAAATTACCACATATGTACCTAATCTATTATTTAAGCCAAATATAAATGAAAATTATACATAATATCTAAGTTCAGTAATAAAACGGGTGAAAATAATAATATATCTAATACTTAATCCAAATATTAAAGGAAACTATTTAAGTATTATCTAAGTTCAGTGATAAAAGTTATTAAAATAATACAGACTACATTTAAATAATTTAAAATAAGAAATGATTCAATGAGATGGTTAAAGAAATGACGTCATAATGCTAGAAAAATATGTTATTTTTACCTATTTATTATGTGATAAATTTAATCACATGCACTTAACCGGAGAAAATAGGGCTTAAAATAATGGCATTAAACTCTCCAAAAGGGGGGAAGCGGTATATTTCGAACGCTTTACTCGCTTTGAACCTTGCTAACCCTACTCATTAAGAATCCAATATGGATGTCCCTATTCATTCCAGTTCCAACCGCTTCATAAATTCGAGGACAGACGGAGAAATAATTTAGGCTATTATTATACAGGGGATAATTTAATAAAACGCTTTTTAACGCCTATAGTACCTTTATGATAACAGATCGCTGATACATTTGATGAAAATATAAAATATTCAAGCAGGGTTATAATTTAAACCGTACTCAATTTACTAAATTTATTTTGATAGTTATACAGGAAAAATATATCATTACTATCTGCATTGTTATCTTCCTTCATTCTTTTCCTTCAGGAAAATTTACATTTATCAATAAACTAGTAATTTTTTTTCTTTAATAACATTTGCTGTCGAAATCTTTCATCGCTTTCAACGGATATAAATATTTTGATTAAAATATAGCAAACTCCTGAAGTTTATTTAAGAATAATCTTAAAAACGCAATTCATTTGGGATTGAGACGAGAAAAATAAATGGATATTCCACATAGATAGTTCATACAATTAAAATTACATGCGTATATTTCAGCTTTAGAATTTTCAAAATAAATCTTTAGTTGATCCAAAATCAAAAATATTTTGTTCATTAAAGCTTATTTTAAATACAAACTGTATATTCTGTTAAAATTTGTAAGACAAATTTAACAAAATTATATATTGTTCCGGATGGAATTGTATTTGTTACCGTATGTTTGTATTTTAATTTTAAGAAAACAAAATTCCACTTATTAAATGGAACCTACAAGAAGAAGAATTGTAAGCATGTTTTTTCAAAGGCATGATATAAAGGCATAGCATAAAATTAAAATATTTTTCACAATGTTTTATATAAAATCCAATTTTAGATTTTTAGTCGTAGAAGTAATGAAGTAAAACTGTTCTATAAGGAAAGACAATTGCTTAAAAACGGAAGACAGTGCTTCACTTAATGTGATCAGTTTGGGACAGTGATTTTGATAAAAATAACCGATTGATAACAATAAACGATGTGCAAAGTTAGATAAATTTACCCCAACCTTTAATTTGCACTTATTAAATTTCAAAACAAAATAAAAAAACACACTTTATATTATCCTGTAATTATGTATATTATCCTTTAAAACGTATGAATTGTATGCATAATTAAAAAATTGATAAACTGTTGACTGTCTAAAATTTTTCTAAGAACTCATTGATAAATTGTTCGTTATCATAATCAACCTGTCATATCGAATTAAAATTTCGATCTTTTGTTTTAACATTAAATCTTTTTGTTTTCTGGCTTCCTTATCGACAAACTGAATGTCAGCGAGCAAGGCATAAAATGGGAATACGTTCCTTCTCAGTTCTGATAAGAATGCGTTGCCTTCTGCTTATCGGAGAACCACTGACCATCTGCAGGGTATGCGTATTTCTGAAAAAATTCAGGAACGTGTAATGCCGCACTCCTTTGTTCATTCCCTATTTCCCTAGTTGGAAGAGGGAGTATTTTCATATATTCAAACAACAGCGAATTAAAAGAAATTATGGGTTCCTTCTGAATACATTGTGAATATTCTTTTCCCAGTTAAAATGAGGTTCGAAAACGGATAACATTAACCGATGTAATGATCACACAAAACGATAATTTTAACATACAAATGAATAGAGAAAATCGGGACTCAGTGATTTCGATAACAATAAGCGATTGATAACATTAAGCGGAGTCAACTGTACTATTAATTTCGCTGAATACTTAAATCACAATCTGTGTTAATATATTGTACTTCTAAGCATATTTGCTGGGCAGAACATAGTACGTTTGAGATTGTCTTTTAATTTTACTTCATTAAGCATACATTAGGAATTTTCAGGGTTTACAATAGTATTTGGTTATTTCCATTTGAAGACAGGTTTTGCTAAACATTCCTGTATTCAGTGTTTGACAAGGGAATATTATATCTGATGAATAATTTACTTTTGGGCTACAACCTTCTATAGTAGTTTGATTAACTTAATATTTTATGCTACATCAGACATAGATATTTTAGAACTTAGTTCATGAACTGGCAATATTCCATGCTATTGATCTAGTGTATATAGTATGAGTGGTCTTGCAGATAATTTTGAGATATGGCTAAAAGGTGCAAACTAAACACTGACCATAGCTGATAAAGATTCAGTATAGTATTTTCTTGTTTCATATCAAATGGTTAGCTTAATCTAGCCAAAAAATAAAAATAAATAAAAATAAACCAGAGTGCTGTCTTTTCAGAACACGTTCATTCGGAAAGAATATTTAATGTTTTATTTTTAAAATATTTTAGGTACTAGCATATAGCCCGTCATATGACGGGATCAGTAAATTTTTTAATTCTCCAGAATTGTAAAGTACCCTATGAGGCAGATTAAAAATGGTTTGTTTGTTTGGCGTAGAGGCTTACTTTGACGTTGCTAGTCGATACACACGTTCGCTGTGACGTCAGTTTGACGTCAACTTGATGGTTTGTTTGCATAACGTCCGCAAGCTGACGTCAAAGTGACGTCACAACGAACGTTCGAACAAACTCGCAACGTCCAGAGAATTATCTTGCAACAATTAATATATTATTCAATTTAAAATTATTACATATGTACCTAATCTATCCTTTAAGCCAAATATAAAAGAAAATTATTGACATTTTCTTTTATTAAAAGCATCATGGGAATTAAATTTAATAACAATATAAAAAATAATACTTATCTGTTAGCCGCGTACGAAAATAAATCGCCAATTGCTGTGAAATAACGTTTTTTGAGCAATATTTTATTTTATTTATTTACTAGCATATAGCGGGGTCAATAAAGTTTTTAATTTTCCAGAATCATAAAGCAACTTATGAGACGGGCAAAAAAATTGGTTTGTTTTTTGGCTGAGAATTATCTTTCAACAAAAATAAACGATTAAAATTATCGCATGTGTACTTATTCTATTATTTAAGCCAAATATAAAAGAAAATTATTGACGTGATATCTAAGTTTAGTAATAAAACGTATGGAAATAATGCAGAAAATATTCAAATAATTTTAAATAAATTATTAAATGAGCTGGTTAATGGAATGACGTCATAATGTTATTTTAGTGATAAAGTATGTTTAAGTGTTGTTTAGTGTTAAAGTATGAAAATGTAACATAGTATTAAATTTCAAATATTGATTATCTATTTATGCTGAGAGATAATTTAAAACTGTTAAAATAACTTAACAGAAAAGTCAAACATCCTTACAAATCGTAACACTGCATCTTTTATTAAATTATTCCAAAGGAATGAGTTTGTAAATCCTGTCTGCTTTATATACAGAGAATTAATCAGTTAATGTAAGACTAAATTAATTTTTAACCGGTGATATCTAAGTTGGAGGAAATATGAATTAAGACTTAACTGTAGTTATTTTGATTGGGGAGGAGGTAATAACTCGTATTTCATAATGGAAAACGAAATTTGACTGTCACTTGAGTTTCCCAGACCATCTTGGAGAAATTGAATAGAATTTTATTAGAAATTCAATAAACTGTCATCAGGTCAGAACTAACTTCACGTTTGATGGGCATGACACTTTAAATTTCGAAATTGCCATAAATCGATATCGAACATGACAACTTTAAAGTGGACGGTTAAAATTTCAGGAGTTTTCACAATCATATTCACTTTTAACTTATTACAATACTAATAATTACTTTTGTGAGATTCATAACGACTGAAAATTTTATGATAAATAAATATAAATGAAATAATTTTTGAAAAAACGTATTTAACTATATTGCTTCACAGTATTATTTACATTTACATAAATACTAATATTGTGGTTATTTGTAAAGAACACAATTTCTTGTAATTAAAATTCTAGTACGGTCGTAAAAAATTAACTATATTTGTGGTAGAAATTCTTTAAAAATATTTATGAAAATATGTTTAATAACGAATACCATAATAAAAATGTAATACTTATAGACAATTGTTAGACGTAACTGAACCATAATTAGATATAAAATTATATGAAAAATAACTAAATGTATTGTCTATAAACACTCATGAGCCAAAACATTATGACCACCCCTACATTTTGCAATGAACTCGCCTGGATGACGTGGAAGGCACGTAATGAGGTGGAAGTGGTATTTAACTGCTGCTGAAAAGTATGAAGAATCATTCTTTCACTTACTTCTGTGTGTCATGGTAAAGGCTGAGGATTTAAGCGAGTTTGACAGAGGGCAGATTGTAATGGCTCTAAGGCACGGAACAAGTATTTTCGAAACTGCATGACTCGTGGGTTGTTCGCGATCTACAGTTGTTATTACTTATGCAAAGTGGATGAATGACGGTGAAACCAGCAGTAGACGACAGGGTATTGGACTTCCACAGGATATCAAAGAAAAAGGTCGTCGGAGACTGTCTCGCATGGTGAAGCAAAATCGGAGTCAGACAGTGGCTCAGTTTGTCATTCATCACGCAGATGGACGTGTCAGGATATGCCGTCTTCCAGTCGAACAGTTGCTTCCTCAATGTACAGTAGGTCATACACAGGCCAGTGGTGGCGGTATTATGCTTTAGGTGACGTTCTCTTGTGCGTCTGTGGGACCCATGTTTGTGGTAGAGAAGACCATGAATGCTACAGGGTATCTGACCATCATTGCGGACCAGTTGCACCCTTACATGGCCTCTTTTTCCAGCTGGAAATGGAATGTTCCAACAGGACAACGCCCCGTGTCACAAGGCTAAAATTGTGTTGGAGTGTTTCCAGGGACATAATGTTGAATTCCACTTAATGTCTGGGTACCTTACTGACCGGATCTCAATCCGATAGAACACATTTGGGATGTCAAGGTAAGGCAGCTCCGAGTTGAAAAACCACCCATTCGCAATATCTCGGATTTGCGTAACCGTTGATTAAACATCTGATACAATCTGTCTCCGGCCATTTACCAATTACTTGTGGTATCCATGCCAAGGCAGGTTGAAGCTGTATGGCGAGCCAAAGGTGGGCCAAATCATTATTGACAGGTGGTCATAATGTTTTCGCTCTTGACTGTAGAAGTGTTTATATATTTTACAAAGACAAATGAGTTTATACTACCACTTTATAAGTTTTTAGCATAAGTACTTTTAAAAAAAGCTTCAAAATGCTAGACAGTAAAAGTACTGTAGTATATAGTATTCTTAAGTGGACTGATATTATAAAATTGTTATTATAATTTTAATAGAAAAGGAACCACCCTTTCAATTTGTGTCATTCTTTCTTAAATTATTCAAACCGCAAGAATTTGTTAATATCTTCTATAGAGCAAACTAATCTTTCAATATAAGGCTAAATTAACTTCTAAACAATAATATCTAAGTTGGGGGAAATAGGATTTAAGAATTAACTAAACTCCCGATATAACAATCAAGGGGGATGGGTGGGAATAATTCATATTCTATTATGAGAATCGAAATTAGGATGGTAGTTGAATTTACCGGACTATCTTTGCAAGTTTGAATTAAATTTTATTAAGTGTTCAATAAGCTGTCACTAGGTCGGAACTAATTTTGCATTTGACATAATTGACATTTTCAATTTTGAAATTGAAATAAATTAATCTCTAAGATAACAACATGAAAGTGAATAGTCGCTGTAAAGTGAATTTTTGGAATATTTTAAATTTTCTCAACCTTATTGTTACCAATTAAAATGTTACATATTTTTTTTGTGTGAACTGCATAACATTGGCATTTTTTAGTATAAATAATTATGGATGGAATAGTTTTGAGATACGTACTGAAATATATAACTGCTCATTATTGTTTTAACCTATATAAGAACTGACATAGTTATGGTTATTTATAAAGCATTTAAATTCATAAATTTATTATTTTCGTTCCAGAATTTTTAATAACTATGTTTACAGAAGAATTTTTTAAAAATATAATTATGAAAGTTTGAAGTTAATTCCTGAATATCAAATTTTAATTACAGTTTTAGTAGAAAACATAGATATTAAAATATTAAAAAATAATTAAAAGAATTTGTTATCTAAAGTTGTGTAATCTATAGATATATAAAAATGAATTTGTGTCTGTCTGTCTGTCTGTACTCAATAGACTGAAAAACCATACATCCAATCGCCGTGAAAATTTGGGAAATTATTAGGTATATCAGTAGGAAGTTTTTTGAAAATTTTTAACATTCAAAATCCATTCTTTCTCCCTTTTTCGATCGTTTCATGTCATTATTCCAAGCATCATTTTCCCCGGTTAAACTCAAACGATTAACTTTTTAATTTATCGCATCATAACTAAGTGAGAGAAGCAATATTTCTAGCAATGTGACGTCATCCCATGCAATTGTTTTAAGCGCAGTTTTCCTCGGTTAAAAGCGGGAGATTAAAATTTTCACTTTATCACATAATAAATAGGTGAAAACGATATTTTTTATCATTATGATGTCATTCCTTTAAATATCTCATTTATTCATTTCTTATTTTATATTATTTAAACATCGTATGCGTTGGGTGTATCAATGCAATTTGACCTGTAAATTTAGATATAAAGTGATTAACTTTCACTTCTATGTGACGCAAATTACAGCATTTTTATATGAGAACTAATTTTAAATTTAATTCTTGGTTCATTTTTACGTTACAATGAAATGTTTATGAACAATATTCTAACAGCCAAAAGTACAAATTTCAGTGACTCTCATGGACAAATAAAAACCTATCATTTTATATAGTTATTTTTATATTCATATGGTTGTCGATATGAATGTGTGTTTCTGTTTCATACAAAACCATGTGGTTTGTCATAAATTTCCTTAATCTTGGACAACATTTATTAATACCACCAAAATTAGCACCGTTGTTGTCAAAACCTCTGATTCCTATTCTACCACGTAATATACAAAATCTGTTAACTTTGCTAATCAACGTACAATAGTAATAGAGTAATGTAATTTAGGGTTAAACTTATATTTTACCATAAAAAAGTTTGAGCAAATTTAATATAAGATACAAATTCGATTATAAAAACTGAATAATGTTATAATACGCTTATGATAGAAATATATATAAATATGCCAATGACTCGAACTGAACTGTGGCGAATTTAGAGAGTTATGCACGAAAAACAAAATTTTTGTTTAAAAGTAATATATTAAGTTCAATGTAGCGAAGAACACTTGCTAGTTATTAATAAAGGTAAAATGTTACATATAAATATTAGCCTATACTATCCCTTTATACTTCTTAAGCATGTAAGGACGGGTACATCATGCAAGAAACTTTCTTTAAATTGACGGATCTAGACTGAACAGCTATTAAATTGTGATGCCCCTATTAATAACATGTAGGAACATCTTTAGACCTTAAAACCTCCGAGATCCGGTGTGGCATCGACTCCATAAGGTGCTGAAAGGTAGTCTGAGGTAATTCGTATCAAGCTCTCACCAACTGCTAATTGCAATTACTGCACATTGCAAAGGGGTAGCGTGACAAACCAAATTTGGTTTACCAGGTCAATAAGTTGTCATAACATTGGCATTTTTTAGTGTGAATAATTATTGATGGAATAGTTTTGACAAACGTACTGATGTATATTGCTTTTAATTATAATTTTAACCTATATAAGAACGGACATAGGTACGGTTATTTATAAAAAACGTAAATTCATAAATTTATTATTGTCGTACTAGTATTTTTAATAGCTATATTTGCAGAAGAATACTCTGAAAATATAATTATAAAAGTTTGAAGTTAATTCCTGGATATAAAATTTTAAATATAGTTTTAGTAGAAAACATTAAAATATCACAAAAAAATAGTTAAATGGATTTTTTATATAAATTTGTGTAACTATTAATAAAGGTAAAATGTTACATATATATATATATATATATATATATATATATATATATATATATATATATATATATATATATATATATATATATAAGAATATACTATCCCTTTATACTACTTAAGCATTTAAGAACTGTACATCATTCAAGACACGTTTTTTTAAATTGACTTCGAAGACTGATCTAGACTGAAAAGCTATTACATTATGATCTCCCAATTGATAACTTGTAGGAATATCTTTATCCCTTAACCCCTTCCAGGTTCATTTAATTTTGGGATTATGGGTAAAAAATGTCAATTTGTTACGCTTATTGTCATACATAGTTTTGTAAACATAATAGCATTATTCGCATACAAAATTTCCTGAACATTAATGTAAAAAAATCGATGCAAATAAATGAGAAATTTATTTGTATAGTTGGCTTTCTGTCCGTCAGAAATCATTAGATTTTGGAGTCAATTCACCGTAACTATAAATATAAATCTTAGAATACCTAGATTTTATCTTCAATTCAATTTTATTTATATCCTATGCTTTTACATTAACGATTATTAAATTATTAATCAAAATTTGGTCGTGTGTGATACAATCGAAAACACGGTACTGCACAGAGTTCAACATCTCAATCTGGACAGTAGAACCTTGTTTCTCTACTTACCTTCTTCCCTCTACTGTCTCTTGCCTGACGATGGTCGAATGGTAGAGCGCTGCCCTTCTGTACAGGAGTTCGAATCCGCTGTTGGCATGGATGTTCGTAACCGTTCAGAATCGGCTTTAAGCAGTAGATCCCGGTCTCATTAGCCCTCGCGAGCAAAACAGTAGACCGTAGCGCTCCAAACCAACAAACTACTGTCTCTCTTTGAGCAGTAAATAATCTAGTAAACAGAAAAGTAAACAAAGGTATTCCAAACCATAAAAAGCACTTGTGAAATAATTCGGGAAAGAGTGATTGCACAGTGTAAAATTTCACAGTGCCCGTGCTACACTCGGGATGATCCAGGATGGGACATTTCGCCTGCCCGAGTTCAGCTCGGGAAAAAGCGGGAAGAGATTAAAACCTCCAGGGATCCGGTGTGTCATCGACTCTATAAGGTGCTTAGAAGTAGTCTGAGGCAACTCGTACCAAACTCTCATCAACTGGTCCTTGCAATTACCTCACATTGCAAAGGAGTATCGTGACCAACCGAATTTGGTTTACCAGGTCAGACCAAAAACGGATTAATGTCAGGGGGATTTGGAAGCCAAGACATGACTTGGAAGTCCCTGGGATGTTCCTCGAATCACTCCTTGACGATTCGACCCATACAATACCGAATCAATATATAAAGCGTTGCATGTATGAAACTTTTCACCTTATAAGATTATACATATATATTAGCCTTAAAACATAAGGTTGTATAAATACTGTTATATTTTGTAATCTGACAGATATTTTAAAGCTGTTTTTATAACTTTAGTAGAAAACCCAAATATCCTTTCAAATCCTGTCACTATATGACTTTAAATTTTTTCTTAACTTTTCTTTTAAATTTTTTAAGCTGTATTTAACTAAAAACGTATTATAATTTTAACAGAAAAGTCAACCAACTTTTCCCATCGCGTCACATTATGCCATTTAAATTATTCCACACGAAAGAATTTTTAAAACTCGTCTGCCTCTTTATAAAATCAACTAATGAATTAACATAAGACTAAATTAGTTTCTAACCATTAATATCAAAGTTTGAAATACGAATTAAGTCTTAACTATTACGACAGACATTTCCATGGGGAGGGGAGGGGATAATTCATATTTTATTATGAGAAACAGAATTTGACTGTCATTCGAATTTCGCGGGCCATCTTAGCGAAGTTGAATAGAATTTTATTAGACGTTCAATAAATTGTCACGAGGTCGGAACTAACTTTGCGGTTGACATACTTGACACTTTAAATTTCGAAATTCCAGTAAATTGATCTCGAAGATGACAACTTTAAAATGGACGGTCACGGTAAAGCAATTTTTGGGAACATTTTAAGTGTTTTCGCGATTGTAATTTATTACATTTATATTTAATATTGATCGTTTCATTAGCTTAGCCTTTATGTCGTTGTAAGAAATACTCGTGCATTTCGGTTTTTGTTATAGGACAAAGGTCGATGAATTTAAATTTTTCATTTCTTCATGGTATTTTTACAATAGGAATATATAATATTTATATATAAAATTTTTCTGCCTGTGTGTCTGTAATAGAAATATATCTTTGAAAAGATCATTATTAGAAACTAAATTTTTATATAAACTGAAGGTAACCATATTTTAACTAAAATATATAAACTAAAAATCTTTAAATATTTCACATTTTACTAAGCATTTAAAAATTGAAAATTTATTTTATATATCTTTATATACATTCAAGAGCCAAAACATTATTACCACCTGTAAATAACTAATTTGCCCCCCTTTGGCGCGCAATACAGCTTCAACCCGCCTTGGCATAGATGCCATAAGCCGTTGGTAGATGGCCGGAGAAAGATTGTGCCATATGTTTGAGAAACGGTTACTCAAATCCGAGATATTGCGAATGGGTGGTCTTTGAGCTCTGAGCTGCCGTACCATGACATCCCAAATGTGTTCTATCGGATTGAGATCCGGTGAGTTAGGTGGTCAGGACATTAAATGGAATTCAGCATCATGTTCCTGGAACCACTCTAAAACAATTTTAGGCTTGTGACACGGGGCGTTATCCTCTTGGAACATTCCATTTACAGCTGGAAAAACAGAGGCCATGTAAGGGTGCAACTGGTCCGCAAGGATGTTCAGATACCCTGTAGCATTCATGGTCTGCTCTACCACAACCACGGGTCACAAAGATGCCGAAGAGAACGTCCCCCAAAGCATAATACCGACACCACCGGCCTGTGTATGACCTACTGTACATTGATTGAGCAATTGTTCGCCTGGAAGACGGCGGACAGTGTCCTCCGATACTGTTCTACTTGGTCCTGCATTGTATTGGTTTGTCAGCTGAGCCACTGTCTGGCTTCAGTTTTGCTTCACTATGCGAGACAGTCTCCACCGACCTTTTTCTTTGATAGCGTGTGGACATCTAACACCATGTCGTCTACTGCTGGTTTCACCGTCATTCATCCACATTGCGTAAGTACTAACAACTGTAGATCGCGAACAACCCACGAGTCGTGCAGTTTCGGAAGTACTTGTTCTGAGCCATCACAATCTGCCCTCTATCAAAATCGCTTAGTTCCGCAGCCTGTCCCATCACACTCAGAAGTAAGTGAGAGAATGATTCTTCAGACGTTCCAGCATTGGGTTAAATACCACTTCCACCTGATCACGTGCCTTCCACTTCATTCAGACGCGTTCATTGAAAAATGTAGGGGGTTCATAATATTTTGGCTCTTCGTTGTATAAAATTCCGTGTGTTTGTAAGTGAATTCCACCTAAAGAACTGGACTGATTTTGATGAAATTTTATGTATGTAATTCGGTAATAAGTGGATTCGGTAATGGTTTAGACCCACAATTTAATCTGATAGAATTTTTTAAATTAAAAATCCAGAATTGGACATTTATTGAGATTATTATAATGCCGCTCGAAACTTCACTGTATGTGTATCTGTGACGCAGTGGTCAGTGCAATGGGCTAGGCCACGAGGAATTCCAGGATCGAATGCCTGTACAGGCGATGTGCGAATTTTAATTTACGTTTCTAATGACTGAACGCGTGGTGGCATCAAGTATTTTTAAACTTATCCTTACTTTTCTTTCAAAACGGTCCAATTTAAAATTTATTTAAAATCACTTTACAATTTTTGGATTTACAGCTTTAAAATAGCATAACCTCTGTAGGGTCGTCTAGTATTGTTATACAGAACATAGAAGATGCTGCAAAATATTAGATAAGAATTGCTATGAAATGAGGACTTCAACAATGTTTTAGTTTTTCCATTTTATCTATAGAATCTATATAGAAACGAAACCATCTATTTTCACTTTGGTCAAATACTATTTATATAAAATAAAAGTAAAAAAAATTATAACATACTTTTCCAAAAATTTATATCATAAAACCGACGTTCTGGTTAAATAAATATGCACATTATCTTTTGCATTCTTTCTTTAATAAAAGTATTTTACTTAAAGAGATCTTAAGAAATTTCAGCTTCTAAAAGTATACATCAATTAAAATGTTTCCAAGAAACTTCATTAAATCTGAAAAGTAATTTAAATGCTTTATATATTGTGAATATTTTTGGAATCTAGAAAAGTAAAGGGAAAAATGAAAATTTTTATGATAATGACATACATGTGATTCTCGATTTAGGAGTTTACATTGTTAAATAAAATTTGATCTTTTTTTGAGGTGATTTGTTATCCGCGTAAGAAGATAAATTATTTCCAGGAACTGAAAAGAGATAGATGATTTTATACATTATTTCAAAACTTGGAATTTTATATAAGCAGAATATTTAACTTCTTGATTTTTTAAATTATTTATCATCTTCTGTTATTTAAAAGCTTTTAAATTATATTTAGAACAGTTTTAATGATCGAATAGTATTTTTAATTGTCGAGATCATATTAACAAATGCAGTGTTTCTATATTTTTAACTGTATAAATACTGGTGCTTTTAGCTAATAAAACTACAATATCAAATCTCAACTTATATTGCAGATTATATAAGGGTTTAAAAACATTTTTTAAAATTTAGTTTACTGTAAAAGAATTCGTGAGCGAAAAATACACTTAATATTGTTGTTTGGTTTGGAGCACTACGGTCTACTTTTCCGAAACTAGAAGGCTAAAAAGACTAGGTTCTATTGCTTAAAGCAGATTCCGAACGGCTACGAACATCCATACCACAGTGGGATTCGAAGAACTCTGGTACAGAAGGTCAGTAGTCTAATAGATTTTTAATGTATGATTTGAAACTATAATTTAGTTTTTAGCTCTAAAGATTATTTCTTTGCGAAACGGACTTATGAAACTTGTAACTAATAATTAAATCCGATTCCGTCTAAGAACAACCCCGCATGAAGTGAGATTCGAACCCGTGAATATCGTTACCGAAGAGCAGCGCTCTACCTATCGTTCGATGAGCAAAACTCCAATTTGCATTGAATAAAAGTTTAAGTATTGTTTACATTTATTTTAATGAATTTATAATATTTAAAATGTAATTCATAATTTAAATTGGATTTGTTATTTTCTACGCCCATAAATATTTTATTACAATTTGTTCCTTACAGGAATTTTTTAAACTATTTAATTAAACTATTAATGTTGTTTTCATATCCAAAATGTAAATTTCCTAGGAAAGAAAGGCACATAAGTATTGTAAATAGATAATTTCCCGTCTTTAAATGCTAAAACAAGGTCTTCGCATTACAATTTTAAAATAAATCTATACTTCTCTTGCTTTGGATAAAAAAATGCTTTGAATGTATTTAAATATTTTCATTTAGTTTGCAAGTCTTATTTTCCATCTCTTAAATAAATTTATTTTATCACATATATGTTGTTTTATAGGGCAATCTTTTGCTTCCTCAATGCTTCTAAATTATGAGAACACATTTTACTTCTTTGTTTTGTCCTAATGAGTAATTTTGGTCTACTATATTGTGGTTGTTACTAATCCCAGATTGGCCAGCACAGCTAGAAATCTCCGTAAGTCCAAAAATACATAAAAAATCCAAAATGAATAGTTAATCCCGAAGGATCTCGTCGTGTTTAAAGTTCGGGCAAACTAAAATATGGGCCGGAATCACCCTATCAGCCCCACACCAATGGCACTCGAGAAATATATTCTGTCCCTGCTTGAAAGTCAATGTTCTCACATGGCCACTCATGAAGCACGAGAATGCTGTCTCATATTTTATAGGCAAAAGCAGAAAGAAGCCGCTCGGACTTCTTTCAAATTACCACAGGTGATTGGGAGGAATCCTTTCAAGTCGGCTTGCTTTCATCTTCCTTAGGGAGGTTTGGTTTGGTTTGGAGTGCTACGGTCTACTTTTTGCAACATTAGGGCTAATGAGACCGGGATCTACAGCTAAAAGCCGATTCCGAACGGCTACGAACATCCATGTCACTGTGGGATTCTAACCCACGAACTCTGGTACCGAAAGTCAGCACCCTAACCAATCGGTCATCGTTCGGCCTTCCTAAGGGAAGAGATCTCTCCAGGGGCGTACGCAAGGAGGGGTTAGGGGTTTAATCCCCCCACTTGAGCTCAGACAAAATTGAAAAAATAAAAATTTTAGTAGAAATTATGCGGGCTATTATTTTTTAGAATTATGAATACCCTCTTAAAAATTATGAACCCCCTTAAAAAAATTCTGCGTACGCCACTGGATCCCTCTATATGCGAGAGCCCACCCCTTCCTCGACTACATGGTACCTCCCATAGTAAAATGGTCCACAAATTCCGCGGCGTTTTGTGGGTGAATAATTAAAAAGGTGTGTGTCCCCTAATTTTTAGTAAAAAAATGAATTCCTATAATTAATAACTTTCATATACTCGTATAAAAAAAAGCTTGAAAGTAGAACATAAAAAAGCCTGAATTGTAAAGAAGTAAAAAAACATCTTGCATGTTTGCAAAATTTTTGCATTTCGTTTAACAAAGTGCAAAAAATTTAACAAAAAACAACTGATAACGTTAAAATTTCAACAGATCAATCAATATACTTACCATCGTCATAATTAACACGACAGCCCACGGTGGATCAAAGCTTTCTGCTGAGCCATGATTGTCAGTCAGTTTTTCGTCCGTGCTAGTTCTTTACTTCCGTTGATTTCAAATCTGATTCAGTTGAGTCAATCCAATGAATTTTAAGCTATCTTACTTATAGGGCTTGGGGATGAAATCTTTCATTACCGGATTCCCTTAGTTCCTTCTTATGACATATCAGATCAGTTCATTATCTCACAAGTTTTTTACTGTATTGTGCTCTCTACAGGTTCTGAGGAGTTATCAGCGTAGTTGAATGGAAATCACTCTTGAAAAGTTGCGTGTGGATGACAGTAACATTAAAAAATGAAGATAAGATTAACTAATAATAACAAACTGTATTAAACACCAAATAACTCCTGCATTCCTCACCACATCACTGGAACTCTCTGTCTACATACACAGCCTTCTGCTGTTCTTTCAAAGTGAAGAATGACTGTCTGAATGAAAAGCCCACGAGATGGTAGTAACCGGAACGAGTGCAGACTTATGCCGAAATACTAGTTTAATAAGTGAACGGCGGTTAACTTGATTTAACAGCAACTCGGTTAGATTAAGTAGATAGCGAAGTCTGCTCGGTACAGTTGTATAAATTTCAGAGATTATACGTCGTTGCCAAATGCCATTTTCTTTTAGACACTACAAGGGCCTGTCTCAGCAAAGAAGTCTTTTAACAGCAAGACGTTTAACAGCTAACCGAGATTAATCATCGTTTAAACGGAAAATTTCATCTCACGATTGGTTGGGGCCATGTATTAATCTCGATTAGCCTTCAAAGGACTTTGGTGATTCCGTTCTGGTTTTGGAGCGCTACGTTCTACTTTTTGCAACACGAGGGCTAATGAGACCGGGACCTACTGCTTAAAGCCGATTTCGAACGGCTACGAACATCCATGCCATAGTGGGATTCGAACCACAAACTCCGGTTCCGAAGTCACACCTTAACCATTCCCATCGTTAGGCGACTTTGGTGAGACCGGCCCTAAAACAAATTTTCGTTATACTACTTAAACGCCCTTTCTTTCATTTCACATAAACCAAGTATGCTTCTAAAGACCATTCTTTTCGAAAATTGCGATCATATATTACTAATATTATTTAAAAATAACTATGTAAAAAAAAAAGAAGATATAGTTAAAAGATTAAAATGCTAGCAGACTACAAATTACTTCCCAGTTTAAATAAATAAAATGCATGGTCATATCCTAAATGTAGTGCATGCTTCACAAAACGGTCGTAATAAGATAATGCGATAGTACTTTGCAGGAGAAATGGATTTTGAGCTTGTTTTATTATTTAGAAATAAATTTGAATACATTAAACTTTTAAAAGAACAATTGTTATTGCTCTTTATATAAGATATTATAAGCATAAGCATAATATCACATATTGGTTTTGTGCCAAAACTCGGTAACATTATCATGGCAAATCACAGGCACTTTTAGTTATTCGGTTTCTTTTGTATAATATTAGAATAAGAAATAGTGTAAATTCTACACGCCAAGCCAATAAAATAAGTAAATAAAGAATGTAATCGCTTAGATATATATTTGTGTGCCAAACACTCAGGTAACAAACCTTACCTATAGTCAAATGAATACTATGTAAAAGACTACTTTTTAGTTTATTCGGGTTTCTTTTGAAGTATAATATTAGAATAAAGAAATAGTGTGAAATTTTAACTACATCAGCCTATTCTTTAATAAAATAAGTAAATAAAGAATGTAACTCTTAGCTTATCAACTTATATCAGTTCTTAGCCTATTGCAGTAAAATAAATAAATAAATAAGTCCATTTTATATATTGTCTCTGTTTTAATTTTTTCTTATTTATTATTAACTAAAAATACACTATATTGCCAATAATGACCAGTCGCTTACGATTTTAGATATTTTGTTGAATATCTAAAGAAATACATGAGTAATTATTCTGAAACGTTAGGGGTGTAAACAAGATGGTAGACGTCATATATTTCAGCTAAAAGGTTTTCCCGAAACTCCATAGGAGACCGTCAACAAATTGAAGAAAAACGAATATGTTTTGGATAATCCGGTAAAAAGTAATGTACTAAAAGCGTAGAAGCTTTAGTACTTGATTAGAATGCTTCTGGTAATAATCTATGTTCATTGTTATGAGGATAGCATGTATACTGGTGGAGAGATTAAGATTTTTATAAAAACAATTCCAAATTTCTGCAAGTGTTTTGCTTATAATTTGCAGAGTTCTCAATATTAAAGAATGTCATTTTCAGTACACATAACAAACAACATCGTGCGCAATACCCTGCAATTGGATCTAAAAAATAATAAATATTGGATGTAAAATGAGAAAGTTTACTAAATAAGGTTTTAATGCGCATTCACGAATGCAATCAAAATATTATATGTTTAATGTATTATCTAAATGTATAGAGCAAGTCTGAACAACACAACTTGTAAATTAATAAAATGATCGTGGAGAGTATAAGCTTGAAATCCGTTGTTTCCAAAGAGAAGCAAAAAAATGAGGAGCTGTATCCAAATATAGTTTTTGTATAAATACAAAATATCCATATAGTATATTGCGTACAGCAGTACCCATGTTTCTTCTGCAGCCTGAACGAACATTCGTTCTTATGACAGCCTCGACTTTAAAGTATCATGCAGCGAAAAAAAAATAGTACATATTTACCCATTTACTGGAAAGAGAATTTCAATAACATTGTACCAAAGTACTTTCCCATGGTGGTCTGCACGTGCATGCACAGCTGTGGGAGAGATTTCCTGGAGGAATTTGGGACTCCAATTGTGCACGTCTAGTTTAGGGATCCCCGCAGAGAAGGTATAGATCACGGAATGGCAGCGTAACGGCCTAGCTCGCACAGAGACGTAACCGTGAGTTATGGGAACAGCGGCTAAAAAGTAATGTCAGTTTGAACAAAAGGGGCTACTTTAATGAGCCCACCTGCACTCCCGGAGGGGGTGCAGATGTGCGAAAATTTCCCGAAACAAGCGATTGGAAAGGAAGAAAAAGGGGGCGTTAACACCGAGGTGAGGAGTTGGGAAACGAAGTTAAGGAGAGGAGTTGAGGTGGGGATTCGAGAGAAGTGGCACAAGAATCTAAGCCCCGCTCACCAGCACCTACTCATCTCGTGCGCCCGAACACCCGGACCGACTCCACGCATGAGGAAAGCCTCTACCTGACCCTCTGTACCAACTGAAGGACCGACGCATCGAGTGAGAAAAGCTCCTGCCTGCTCAATGTGCCTGTAATGGAGGTAAAGATAAAATAATATTTACAGTCACTTAACTTAGGCCTCTATTACTGATTTAACCTTGTGATTAAGTAATAACGCATTATAAATAGAATTGTAATAATTATGGTGTAAATATAAGACATAAATAATTGATGATTAGTATACATGATAACGAAGGATCTATTTGTAAATGAATGTACAGAATAGATGTCTGAATCTCAGTATAAAGTATTATATTTTTACTGTGTTTTCCCCTTGTAAACGAACAGTGGTGTAGAGGTTGTAAGTACATTACAACAAACATACAGACCCATATCTTTTTCTTAGCTGAAATATATAACGTGTACTTAGCTGAAATATATAATCGTGTAGTTTTCTAGATGTTCAACAAAATGTCTAAAATCGAAAGTGATCTGTCATCATTGTCTATATAGTGTATAACAAGGCTTGTAAAGAAATTGTAGTATAAAGATTACTACTAGTAGATTATTAAAAACAATTACAACATATTTATTTATATGTCATAATATTTCAGAAGAATACATATTTAACAGTTACTATTTAACAAAGCATGTTTATATATTATACCCCTCTTGCATTCTCTATGAGTCTATTAAAAGGACAAAAGAACAGGATTTAAGCATAGATTGTTCTAAATTTCGTGGACATTCCATTGTCTACTGTAACGACAAAAGGGGTCCCAAACATTGATTTCAAGAAAAAAATCTTTGGGGAAGAAGGGAAATATAATCTTGAAAAATTTCAGTCTTATAAGTAGAAGCTACAAATATTCAAGGCCCTTGTGATCTAAATGTAAGTATGAGTATGGAAACTTTTGTTATATTTCTACATATTGCATTCTAGAAACCCCCTCCCACATTACAATTGTCTTCTACGAGATCAATTTGTTGCGTTCCGGAAATTCAAAGTGTCAAGTTTGTCAAACCGACAAGTTAGTTCAGACCTGATGAAAATTTATGAAACGTGTAATAAAATTCAATCGGACTTCACAAATATGGTTCGGCAAATTCGAATGACAGTCAAGAAGTTTCGTTTCTCGTAGTGAAATACGAATGATTCAACTGAAATGAAACATTGGTAGTTGTAGTTAGTCTCAATTTATGTTTCCCCCGATTTAGATATTATTGGTTAGAAATTAATTCTGATCAAGCAATAATAAATTACTAGAAAGTTTTGCCGCGCTTCTCTACGGTGATTTTAGGTACTCTAAACATACAATCATACAAAAGTTGATATAATCATATAAAACTATATTTCTTTTATAATCTTTTGTTATCCTACAGAAGATGATAATATGAATTTTGTTATCATTTGGTGGTAAATTTAATGTTAGTTACTCTATGATTTATCGGGTAGATTTGTATAAAAAACATAAAAATGAAAACTCTTCTTAATATCAATAAATAAAAATAACAAAATACATTTTTACATGCTAGCGATTAAATTTCCATCGAATTTGTGTTTTATATTAAATTTGCTGAAACAATTTTTAATGATAAAATATCAGTTTACCCCTAAATTATATTACTGTATTTCTACCGTACGTTGATTAGCAAGGTTAATAGATCTTGCCATATTACGTGGTAGAACAGGAAGCAGAGGTTTTGACAGCAACAGTTCTAATTTTGTTGGTATTAATAAATGTTGTCCAAAATGAAGGAAATTTATGACAAACCACATGGTTTTGTACGAAACAGAAAAACACATTCATATCGACAACCATATAAATATAAAGATAACTATATAAAATTATGTTTTTTTATTTGCCCATGAGAGTCACTGAAATTTGTACTTTTTATTGTTAGAATATTGTTGATAAACATTTCATTGCAACGTAAAAATGAACCAAGAATTAAATTTAATATTAGTTCTCATATAAAAATGCTATAATTTGTGTCCCATAGAAATGAAAGTGAATCACTTTATATCTCAATTTCCAGGTCGAATCGAATGGATGCTACGCAGACGATGTATAAATAATATTATAAAAAAGAAATGTATAAATGAGATATTTAAAGGAATGACGTCATTATGATAAAAAATATTTTCACCTATTTATTGTGTGATAAATTGAAAATTTTAATCTCCTGCTTTTAACCGAGGAACACTGCGCTTAAAACAATTACTTGGGATTAACGGAATGACGTCACATTGCTAAAAATATTGCTCCTTTCACTTAGTTATGATGCGATAAATTATAAAGTGAATCATTTGCGTTTAACCGGGGAAAATAAGGCTTGGAATAATGACGTGAAACTCTCGAAAAAGGGGGTAGGAAAGGATTTCGAATGTTAAAAAATTTCAAAAACCTCCCTAGGGATTTACCTAATAATTTAAGAAATTTTCACGGCGATTGGATATATGGCTTTTGAGTCTATCGAGTACAGACAGACGAAAATTCATTTTTATATATGTAGATTAGTTACCTCTTATAAGCAGATAGACAAGTTTTGAAAATTCGTGCCTTTGGATTAATTTAAAAGACATACAGTTAGCTAAATTTATATTTCATTAGCAACATTTTCTGCTAAAGTTATTATAATAGAAATAAATTTAAAAATATCAAGTTGCTTAAAAATACGACAGAATGATATGAACTGGGATTTTTATAATATTTTGATTTTTTAAGGTATCCGTCTACATTCGGAGCATTTTTTTAAATATAGAAACTAGTTCATGTTTTTACATTTTTAGATTTATTTTTTATATTATCATAGATAATTGCACTTAAAAAAATTATTCCTGGAGAAGTTTTTACAAAATTTCTAATAAATGAAGAA
>CM063509.1:6156356-6158856 GCA_032207245.1 Pardosa pseudoannulata
TTCATAGATCAAAGGTATCTAAAAATCACTTATTTTTTTTGTAATTCTGGATAATTTCAGTAGTTCCATATATAATAATAACCTAATTTATCTCTTCGTCTGTCCTCGAATTTATGAAGCGGTTGTACGCGGAATGGATAGAGGTATCCATATTGGATTTTTCATGAGTTAGGGTTATCAAAATTCAAAGTGAGTAAAATTTATTTTCTATATATCCCAGGGGTGCTCAACCGAAACCGTTGGTTTGCAGAAAACAATTTACTGAACTGAGGTGGGACGAACATATAAAAATAAAACAACAAATTTATCAAAATATGCATTTATACAGTGCCACCTGCGACTGTGCATAAAAGTTGTGTTATACATATATATATATATATATATATATATATATATATATATATATATATATATATATATATATATATATATATATATATATATATCATAACTACTGCGACATAAACATTAACTATACTGTATTTATAATCACCCCCAACACCTTACCTTCCTCCCTAATCATGAGGGTTAAAATATTACTATTATATTTATACTATAAATATATATTGTAGTATATTCACAAGCACTACCACATGTGTTATTTTAAAATTAATGTGAGAATTATTTTTGTATTTTAGTAGAGATTTTGTTAATATCAACGGATAATGTATTCGACGCGTATCGTAGCTGATGGGTCATGTTTTTATCAATCAACCTGTTGCGACACTTTTTTTTACGAGGCATAATTTAGAAAAAAAAATATTCGTAGCGATAAGTAGTTCCGAATGCTGATACGCCGAACGATGGCCGAATGGTAGAGCGCTGCTCTTCGGAACCGGAGTTCGCGTGTTCGAATCCCGCTGCTGGCATGGATGTTTGTAGCCGTTCGGAATCGGCTTTAAACTGTAGGTCCCGGTCTCATTAGCCCTCGTGTGTAAAACAGTAGACCGTAGCGCTCCAAACCAAACCAAACCAAACCAAACCACATGCTGATATAATGCACATTGCTAATCGTCTTGAATTTGGAAATTTATCTTCGGTATGAATTTATTCGAGTATGTATTTATTTATCCTTTAGAATTAATGATAACTACATAATAGCCATAAATATAATTTTTAACTTTCTTTCTATACAACGTTCACTGACTGGTCGGTCAGAGCACGTACAATTAACGCTAGTCAGCTGGTTGTATAAGTAATGGACGATTGACAGATTATTCTAGAACACTCAAATTTCAACGTAACCTGTCCAACCCTACTCAAAGACCAGGTTTACGTTGGTTACTATCAAGTCTTAACGTACATAATATGTGATATTTATGTACGATATTTAAGTGTGATATTATGCAAATATGAACAACTAAAATTCTATGTTTCAAATATATATATAATCAAAATTTCTAAAACTATATTAGACAGTTCAAAACTCCAATTGGTCCTCGGGTTGGGCATGCCTGATCTATCCGATTCTAAAATAAATTGGTATAAATATGCTTCATATCACAGCGAAAATTACTGTCGACTTTAATACGTTCGAATTCCAACCCTTCAAAAACAGCATTTTCTCTTAGCATTATGACGTCAATCCTTTAACCATCGCATTTACACATTCCTTATTTTAAGTTATTTAAATATCGTCTGCATTGTTTAAAAATAAAATTATAAAATAAAATATATTTCGTTAAATTCTAAAATGTTTTATTAATTATAAATCAAAACAAGCGGAATGAATTCAAAAGAGGAAAAAATTACCAACTAAAGTGATCAAATACACTTAAGTATGTATATGAATTTACACCTGCGTATAAATAAGTCTTTAATACATCAGAAAAAAAACAGAGATATCTCAAAATTAAAAGAAAATTTAGATGTTTCTAAAATGTTTTAATTAGATTTTATACAAATCATGAGTGTGTGCAAACAGATTTGTAATTTCCTAAAAAAGATATTACGTTCTCATATTTCTTGAAAATTAAACTAAATTTTAATGCATTTAAACAGTCACTAAATATACATAAAACTAGAAGACTATTTTCTTGCACAGTATTCTCTGCATTTTTCTTGGAATATACCCATCCAGAGCTATTTGAAAATGATTTTTTGTTAAGTCTATCATAAGACTATTTTTTCTTGAAAATAACCAGTTGAATAATTGATTAACTATCAATAATGTTTTATAAATAAGTAGTACCCTTAATATTTCTAAACTGATCGTTATATTCATTTATCTATATTATCGTCAGAACTGAGTTAAGGCGTCACAGACAAGCGGTTAAATTCAACATTTATATAAGTTAATTATTTAAAATTAAACAACGCTTCAGACACTGCTTCACTCATTTTGCAGTATAAATACTGTAAGTACTTTAAAACTTTAAGATTGTAAAATATATAGAGTTTAGTGATAATAACATTAGTAGAGAACGCCGAACATTTGGAATTTAAAATGCACAAAATTAATCCTCGTGGAACATTTGAAAATTACTAATTCCTGACAGAA
>CM063509.1:6163856-6171356 GCA_032207245.1 Pardosa pseudoannulata
GTTTTTGTTTAAGAAACTCAACTATTAATCCGGCTGTATGGGAAGATGCATTGTCATGGTGAAGCATTAGTCCTCTAACATACATTTCTTGTAGAATTTGCGGAAGACACTTTCGTAGATGAATTTTCTACAGATTAAATGCCTCAAGTCATTCATTTCTCGGAACAGATGAAAAAATTCGTTTATAACCACATCAATCTCTTATTCTGAATGAAAACGACTTCCACGAAGTTCTGTTTTAGATTAAGGAATAACCAAAAGTCACACATAGCTACATTAATTGAATACGGTGGATGTTTTATCATTTTAATTTGTTTTTGTTTAAGAATCTCAACTGTTAATCCAGCCGTATGTGAAGATGCATTGTCATGGTGAAGCATTAGTCCCCTAACATTCATTTCTTGTAGAATTTGTGGAAGACATTTAGTGGTATACCAGTTTGCTGTTACTGTCTTCTGTTCTTCCAACTTGATAATTTTGACCAATCCCGTACTTCTGAAGAAAACGATATACTATTATACACTAAACAAGTTGAACTACATGAAAAACCATAAATAAACAAATAAAAATGTATAAAATTATAAAATTGGATGCTTGATTGTCCAAAAATTTTTTTTACTTTCTTTTTATTTTGTTTTTGATTTCTACTAACTCTTATTGCACAATGGTTTTAAATCTTATTTTATTTCATTGCATAGTATAATTCTTTCTTCATTCATTCTATTTTACTCATTCTATTACGAGCCAAACTCAAACAACCTAATTAATTTTTCTCTTCCACCGTTTACTGTTTTCCCATCTGTACCCAGTATCAATACTTTGTGTGTAAAATTACCTAAATATCTCTGATCTAGAAAGCTTGACCTACGAAGTTCAGACACTCTAAATTTCTATGAGCTTTCTGCGGTCTATCTTATCTCTATTTTAACACTAGATTTACAGATGTTGAGACTATACCTATTTTTACTGAAGTGAGCCCATTTGACTCATATAAGAAAATGGATTTTTTTTTTTTTTTTTCAAAGAAAACAGTTACAAATGAATTTAAATGAAATGATTATTATAAAAAAATTCATGGAAAATATTTTTTACATATAAAATCTGTTTTTGAAACCCATTTTCCGCAAACATTTCTATTCCATTGATCACAATGGTTTCTACATCTGTCTCTTTTGCACGACTGTTGAGCTTGACAATTCATCCATGATTCAGTAGCACGAATTTCTGTCATTGGAATGGAAGTGTTCTCGACTTCTTCTCTATATTTACTTCTTAGCTCTTCAGCCGATTGGAAAATTACCCAGGCCAGAATTGAACAATAAATTTCATGTTATGCAATTAACTGTTAAACCATTCTATGAGTCCAATTGGCTCACAACCGTGAAAATAGGTATACCCCATTGGATAATGCGAAATGAAGGGGTCTGCGGGGAAGAGGAATGAAAGTTTGCATATATTTTATTACTTAACTAAAAGCCAACGTATGTTTTTGAAAAGTGATATTAAAGTTATATATATATATATATATATATTTAGATATATATATATAATATATATATATATATATTTATATTCATATATGCATATCTATATATATGTATGTATATATATACATATATATATATAATTTATATATAATATTTATATATATATAATATATATATATATATATTTATATATATATACATATATATACATACATATATATATATATACATACATATATATGCATACATATTTATATATACATACATATATATATATATATATATATATATATATATATATATATATATATATATTATAAACATATATATATATATATATATACATATATTTTATACTATGTATATACATATATATTCATATGTATATACATATAAATATACATATGTATATACGTATATATATATATATATGTATATATATATATATATATATATATATATATATATATATATATATATATATATATATATATATATATATATATACATTTATATATATATGCATATATATGTATATATATCTTGAAGAATATATATATATGTAAGTTATAAGAAATAAGATACACGATTCATTACTTAATACCAAAATACTTGGAAATGCTTTAAATTTCCAGAAATAGAAGGAAATACTTTGAATTTCCAGAAATAGAAGATTTTTTTTTACTCTTGTCTTTTAATATTCTATTTTTATCAAATGCGCATGAATAAAAGGCTAAATGAATGCAGATTTTATGAATGAACAATCTAAAATCTTCGGACACACTTGATACTCCTAAATCAGGATCAGAGTCTAGTTCAGCTTTTTATCTCATTATTTTGAAGAAAAATTTATTCCCTAAGGAATAGATTTGGAACACTCAGAGAAAAAATGATTTTGTAGTATGGAATCGACAAATTTGATATGTATAGTTTGACACAGATGAAATGTGCTCTAAAGAAAAAAAATCTGATTATTTTAGTGTTAAATAAACTTGTTATTGTTATCTATAGTTTTAATAAAATATTCAATTGAAATTTTCTTGAAGAACTTTCTATTTGAGTAAATTTTGATATATACGAAGAGGTAATGTAAAGGTTTTTACTAAAATATATTTTTATGAATAACTAATAACATTAATTTTGTTACTAAAATATTTTATTTTTATTATTTCCACTGCAAGGACTTACATATTCGCCTCTACAACGTCGCGGTCATTTGTTGACAATTTTATAAGGGTTTGGTTTGGAGTGCTACGGTCTCATTTTTTCTCCAACACGAAGGCTAATGAGACCGGGACCAATTGCTTAAAGCCAATGCCGAAAAGGTACGAACAACCATGCCACAGTGAGATTCGAACCTATGAACTCTCGTACCTGAGAAGCCATAAAAGTATTTCTTACTTTTTGTTGCATTGAAATTTAGTTTAATTTTAAGTAAATACAATAACTTAACACTTTCAAAAAATTACAAATCTAATTGCGCACATTTAAAATATATATCCTCATAAAAAAATTGGCATTTTTGATAAAGGTAACGTAAATAACTAAAAAAAATATTTACAGGCAGTACTAAAATTATAACAGAAAAAATTTTAATATTTCTTTTGAAAGCGTCACTGTTTCAACCTAAAAAGAATTAATAAAACATAATTACTAGCCTTAAATTACTGAGTCAGTGACAAGAAAAAAGTTTATAGAATATTAAATTTAATATAATTTATTCCAAAATCCAATAAAAAGAAAATTCGAGGAAATTTCCAAATTAACGTATTGTATAAATTATTCATTGGTGATGACAACTTGAAAAATAAAAATCTAGCTGGATATCAACTAAAAATTCAGTCCATTAACGTCTTATATTACTTGATTTCTCCTTATGTTCAGGGAGAGCGTGAACTTGCAAAATTACACGTCTGTCGTAGTATATGGATGAATTCATTATCTAAAATACTTAAGCTTCCAGATATAGCAGACTTTTTTTACATTTGTTTTTTTAACGTCAATCTATTTACGATACAATTTATAAATAAATTAACAAACAGTTTAGAAATATTAAGGGTACTCCTTATTTATAAAACAGCATTGATAGTTAATCAATTATTCAACTCGTTATTTAAAATAAAAATAGTCTCACGACAGGCTTTTTTAAAAAATCATTTTTAAATAGCTCCGGATGGGTATGTTTCAAGAAAATTACTTAGAATAATGTACAAAAAAAATTAGTCTTCTAGTTTTATGTATATTTAGTAACTGTTTAAAGGCATTAAAATTGAGTTTAATTTTCAAGAAATATGAGAAGGTAATATCTTTTTTAGGAAATTACAAATCTGTTTGCACACACTCATGATTTGTATCAAAACTAATTAAATCATTTTAGGAATATCTAAATCTTATTTAATTTTGAGATATCTATAAAGATGTTTTTTTTTTCTGATGTATCAAATTATTTTTTATATGCAGACTTAAACTCATATACATACAAAAGTGCATTTTATGAATTTCTTTGGTAATTTTTTCTCTTTTGAATTCATTCCATTTTTTTTGTTTTATAATTAATAAAATATTTTAGCATTTAAGGATATGTATTTTATTTTACTTAATTTTATAATAATATTGAAATTTTAGGAGAAGCATACTTGCACTAAACTTCTTTTAGGTTTGGTATGGTTTCGACTGCTACGGTCTACTTTTTTTGCGACACGAGAGCTAATGAGTCCGGGACCTACTGCTTAATGCCAATTTCGAACGGCTACGAACATCCATGCCAGAGTGGAATTTGAACCACGAACCCCAGTACCGAAGGCAAGAACCCTAACCATTCGGCCATCATTCGGCACTTCTTTTAGAATGATATTTCCATTAGAACCATTAACTGTAAAAAGGAATTTCCCTGCGTGTGTCTCCCGAACTCAATTCGGGCAACGTAAATGTGCCCATTTTTGAATGCCCAACTTGCGTTTGGGCAATAGAGAAACGGTATTTCAATTCCGCGACATCCAAAATTAGTTCGACCAATGCATAATATTTAATCTGCCATTTTCCCAATAAATAGAAGGAGATACTTTCCCGCGATGCAGTTTCGAGCCATTTGCAGTAGCCATTTCTCGGATATTTTAAATAATTTGTGAAATTCAAAGGAATTCATGACAGTTGATAGAGATAATAAACTGTTGCATTAGTTTATTATATTTATCCAGAAAATTATGTCATTGGATTTATTTTGCTGTCTCCATCAAAAATTGCTGATCCTGTCATATGACGGGTTATATTCTAGTTTATAAATAACAGAAATTCCTTAAAAATTTTGTTGATTGTTTATAAGACTGCCCTCTACGAACTATCAAAAGGAAAACTTGTTCTGTGAGAACATAAAAATTCTACAATCTATTATATCGAGATATCTAATAAGGTAAGCCAGGCATTAAATGGTTAAAGGAATTTCTAATTTCGAAGTATTAATACAACATTAAGAATGAAGTTTTAAGTATATTAACTTTAACTTAATCCCTTGCTTGTCTGTTTCACGTACATCGTACGGGCGCTGTTAAATTGCCTTTAATGATTTGCCCGTACGACGTACGGGCAATCCAATTTTTTTCATTCTCTTTATTTGTATTTACTAAATGTATTCTGTTTGGTTTAAAAGCAGGGGCTTTGTGATAGGTTTTGTATTACTCTGCGAGTTTTTATCTTTGAGTTTTTTTAACTGAACCAAAGAGGCTTTTTGAGGTAATTCCACCTACAGAAAAAGAAATAAAACCTGCAAACCAGTGCTATGTGTTATCACTAAAGAAAAATGACAGCGGCAAAAGAATTAGAAATGATACTAGGTATTTTTGTCCGGATTATAACTTTGATTTATTGAACTAAATCTGATCTTTTAAAAAACAGGTTAAGTAAATGTATTTGTAGTATTTGGATTCGAAAATAGTTGTGTAGTAATGGTAATGGAAAATATTTGTATTTTTTATATGCAAAACGGTAAACTTGCTTCCCTGTCTGGCTTACGTGAGAGAAAAAAGACAAGTTGTTATGTCGTAAGTTGTTATATATGCTTAAAATAGTTAGAAATATTACATTTAATAGCATTTTCCAGCTTACAAAAGAAAAATGAACAAAAACATGCAATAAAATAATGTGACATTTTTTATATCGAATTCGTGAAAAAAAAATGAAATTTTTAAGGGGTTAATCTATTCTAAAGTGTAATAACTAAACACATTCTTGAAATTTCCATTTAGGGTATCGTATAGAGTTTTCATTAGTGACGGCATTTCAGGCATGATTATAGTAACAATAAGTTACATTCGGTTCAGCTTTTTTTTTACCCCTTCTCGTGAGACATCGTCAAACACATACCAAAACAGGACCGGTGTGAAATAGAAAGAAACTTCTGACTTCTCCCAACCAATAGAAGGACCTGTTGGTTTGGTGGCTTTCTGATTCCTCCGTTCTTGAAAAGGATCCCTGTTTTCTCTCCTCGGGGCAGTCGGATTTTTTTAGTGGACCTGGTTTGTACCAAAGGAGAGAAGAGGATGAACGCTGTTGGTATCTCCGGGATAGACATTTTTTGAAGCGACATAAGGAAAAGGAAAATCAACGCCATATTGTTTTTTAGAGCCGGAGCCGACTCCAGAGCATTCGAGAGCATTTTCTGCGAATTTTTTAACAATTTTAAATTTTTAAAAATTTTCTTGTGCATTTTACACTTTCAAGTTTCTGAACCTTTAATGTTTCAGGTTTACAGAATAAAACAACTATTTTATTCAGTTTAGTATAAAATGGTAGTTTCTAATATACCTGGTGGTCATAATTAAACTGACAGTGCTCACAGTGTTCTGTAGCGCGATCTATTTGCGAGAATGACGCCACGTTTTGTAGGAAGATTAAAAAAAACGGGGAACGAAGGATTGCGAGAAAAACAAATTAGCTACAAATGCCACCGCTAGGATTATATTTGGCGCTGTGTAATGGAAACTAGAGTCTTAAAAAATGCAAATCAATACGGAATAAAATTACTTTTTATTATTTTATTTTAATTTAATTTCTTAATTGTGCAAATAGATTTAAAGTGAAATTTGAATAAAGAAGCGTACGTGATATTGCAGATCACGAGGCTTAATCTTGTGTTTATGTAGATTTTAAACTTTTATAAAAGTGTTCCCATACTGCACTTGAATCAAATCAGAAATTGTGCATAATAAAAGATGATTTTATTCCGTATAAATTTGCATTTGTTAACACTCTTTTTTCTATCACACAACGCCAAATATTCCCCTAGTTGTGACTTTTGGAACTCATTTGTTGTTTTTTTCGCTTAATCCTTCGCCCCCCGTCTTGTTTCATCTTCCTACAAAATGTGGCGTCATTCTCGCAAATAGATCCCGCTACAGAACACTGTGAGCACTGTCAGTTTAATTATGGCTACCTGGTATTTTACGTGTCCCAGTCACCTTTATCGAACCCGAAAGATCTTAGATCGGTTCGAGTCCCGAACCCGCAACTTGTTCAGTTCCTAGATAGCTGCCTTTGCAGACTACGCTAAATCAAATCAAAATTAACCTTGATGATTAGTGTATTTTATTTATTTATTTTTCATTTGATGTATATTTACTACTTTATATATTATACTACTTGAAATGACAAAACTAAATAAATTTTCCAAAAATTTAGAATTAATAAAACACTTGTATATAATTCTTTCTCAAAGGAATCTGAAATTTTCTTTTGTGATGAACTGAAAAAGACTGCTAAATCAATGTTTATCAGGGGGCAAATAATAAAGAATTTCGATTTTTCGAATTTTTAATTTTACCGATGTTTTTAAAATTAGAATATGTAATGTTATTACATAAAACGTATAACACACAAAAACTGATAATAATGCAAGATAAAAAATAGAATAACATTTCATAACAAAACTCGAGACTATTTGATAAAACTTGAGTGTAACAATATGTTACATTCGGTTCAGCTTTTTTACCTCTTCCCGTGAGTATTCGTTGAGGACACA
>CM063509.1:6176356-6178856 GCA_032207245.1 Pardosa pseudoannulata
ATGTTACAATTGTTTAGTTTATAATGGAATAGGGGTCAGTTCCCATAAATATTTACCATTTTTTATATACTAATTGTAAATGTATTTCTGTATATATATATATTAGTTGTTTATTTAGCTTAAGAGTTAGCATTTTTAGCTATTGTGTTTATAACGTGTGCGTATATATATATATATACACACACCCTAAAGAGCCAAAACATTATGACCACCTGTCAATAACGAGTTGGACCTCCTTTGGCACTCAACACAGCTTCAACCCCCCTTGGCATGGATGCCACAAATCCTTGGTGGATGGCCGGAGACAGATTGTGCCCCATGTTTAAGCAACGTTTAGGCAAATCCGAGATATTGTGAATGGGTGGTCTTTGAACTCCGAACTGCCGTCCCATGACATCCCAAATGTGTTCTATCGAATTGAGTTAGGTGACAAGGACATTAGCTAGAATTCAGCATCATGTTCCTAGAACCACTCCAACACAATTTTTGGCTTGTGACACGGGGCATTGTCCTGTTGGAACATTACTTGTTCTAAGCCTTCGAGGCATTACAATCTGCCCTCTATCAAAATCTCTTCGATCTGCAGCCTTTCCCATCACACACAGAAGTAAGTGAAAGAATGAGTCTTCAGACTCTCCAACAGCAGTTAAATAACACTTCCACCTGATCACGTGGCTTCCACGTCATCCAGGCGAGTTCATTGTAAAATGTAGGGGTGTTTATAATTTATTGACTCTTGAGTATATATATATATATATATATATATATATATATATATATATATATATATATATTGTATCCGTGTATAGTTTTTTATAAGGGTATGTACGTTATAATTATAAATGAGGAAGAACCTGGGTAGTATAGAAAAGTTTATTCAACCTATTATTTGTCCTTTGTGAAAATAATGGGGAAAGGTATAGCTATTAATTTTGATGTGCTTAGGTTAATGAAGCCATAGGTTCAGGTAAGTTACGATATAATAGAATCTTTCAATGAAATCATACAACTGCAGTCTTCGTGATCTTTAGGAACTCTGGGAAAAGTATGGGTTTATAACTGAATAGAAATAATGTATATAGAACAAGTGATTAACTTTTTTCCATTCTATTTTAACTACTACCTGTAAATATATTTCGAAATGTGTATTAGTTATCTATTTAGCCAAGATGTTTGTGTTTATTAAATATTGTATTATATAGTGTAGGTAGTAGTTCTCAGCGTAATAACTGAATTGTATCCGGAAGGTTAAAAGTGTAGTTGTAGTTTACGACTATCTAAAGAATTGATTATTTTGAGTTATAAATTATACTGGGATAACTGTTTGTATATAATATAAAAGTGTGAACTTAAATAGGCTTCTATTTCAAAAATTTTAAAATAGATTACAATTTTAATTTTTTATTAAAATAAAGAATGACAAAAGCTCTTTAAAACTACAAGACAAGAATTTATATAAAATGTTCACATAATTTAAAAATATTATAGTCATAACTGTAAAGAAATTATTAATAGTAGTAGCCGAGTAGATGGATGCAGATGTTCACTTATAAAATAATCTTTTGATTAGAACATAAGATAACATTAAATACACAAATTCTCGTAGGGAAAAAGTACACAAAACTCAGAAATATTTTGATGATATTATCTACATCACAATCCTAAAGGAAAAAGCGTCGAAATCTGTGTTCCAGCTCTTTTATTGACTATTGGAAGGAGAGTGGCTTTAGGAAAGATGTCATTCTGTTAATCAATCATGTTCTTTTATTTACTTCTAGTTTATTCTAGAACATATAATATCTCAACAATACGCGGGAAAAATGAATCAACGGGGCTAGAATTCTAAAATCAAGGTGCCAGGAACCGAGTGTTCGCGGAATCATTATGAAAAATGTTCTGTAGACTTTTTCAATAAGGAATCTAGATTTTCAATGGAAAACAGAAAACATTTAAGTTGGGATTTTACTATTACACACACACACACACACACACACACATATATATATATATATATATATATATATATATATATATATATATATATATATATATATATGTGTGTGTGTGTGTGTGTGTGTATATATATATGTATAAATATATATATATTACAACGTGATTGCTCTCACTTTACAATTACCTAGATTAAAAACTTTATCTAAAAATGAGTTTTTTATGATTTCCATTTCATGTTTCACGAAATGCTTTTACCTCGAGTATGGTGTGCTGGATATATAAATGACATTTGAAGCTCATTTTATAATCGGGATTGTTCTCGATAGTTCCAGATTGTCCTTTTTTAGATTATGCACTCATCTATCAACTTTTCAGAGAAGTGCTTCTCGTAAAAAGAGTAGATTTAACAGAAAAATTCCGCTAAATCTACAAATATAAGTGTTTTATGTATAAGTATTAAATTCATTTATATACTATGACAGACTTGTAATTTTGTGTCAGTGAGAAACGTAAAAGCCAGTAAAAAAAACTTAATCATATTGATCAA
>CM063509.1:6188856-6201356 GCA_032207245.1 Pardosa pseudoannulata
TAATAAATAAGTTTTTTGTGATGAGGGAGTTATATCATCATATAAAATTACGAATAAAAATTATGTATAAAATTATATAATTCACAACTTGTATGTAAAAAATGATTATATAATTTAAATATCGTAATCATTTTTGATAAAATTAGCCATAGGAGCTCTTAAAATCGATATTATAAAAAAATACCATTACTATTTAAATTAGTTATCGTCATTAAAAGAAGAACAATTTTGTTCCATCTTTTGAATAGCTATTGGGCGTGTACACATTATAAAAAGTAAATATTATGTAAAAATAATAAAATACGCATATCATTTTTAGTCAATTTGGTTTCACTTACCGTTCCTTTATTTGTATTTGAGGATTTTCTTAAATTTAGTGAAATTGATATGTTTTAAGTATGTACTAGAAAAATTGAAATGTTTTAGTAGAGTAGCATTTTGGAAGAATGTAAAATCCTTTCAGACACACTTTAATGATGTAATATAAAACTTTTTAATGCTATGAGAATTTTCTGTGCAAATATATAGATAGCATCAATATATTATATAATATATATATATATTATATATATATATGTTAATATATATATATATATATATATATATTTAATAATATATAATATAAATATATATCATAATATACATATTTTATACATATATAAATATATATATATATATATATATATATATATATTTAATATATATATATATATAATACTATATAGTATATATATATATATATATATATATTTTTATATGTATATATATATATATATATATATATGTGTATATATAATATATATATATATATATATAATATCGTATAAGTATATATATATATATTTTATATATATATGTATATATATATATATAATATATATTTTGTGTATATATATTTATATATATATATATATTATATATTTATAATATATATATATATATATATGTGTGTTTATATATATATATTGTGTATATTCTCTATATATATAAATATGTGTATATATATAAAGTGTGTGTATATGTATATATATACATCTATATATATACATATACATATAAATATACATACATATATATATATATATCTTATATATACGTAATATATATCTATATAAATATATATATATATAGGTATATATATATACATATATAATATATATTGTGTGTGTAATTATTGTATATATATATACATACATATACATATATATATATATACACATATATATACATAAGTATATACATTATATATAATATTATACTCATATATATATATATATATATATTTATATATATATATACACATATAAATATATATATATATATGCTTATATATATATATTATATGATTGTGTATATATATATATATAACATATAATATATATACATAAATATAAATATAAAATATATTTATACACATCTATATACTAATATATATATATATTATTTTATTTATATACATAATTTATACATATACATTACATATCATATATAGCACATATATATATAAAATATATATATATAATATTATATATAAATAATATATATATATATATAATATATACATATCTGTATATGCATATATATGTTGTGTAAATTTCATATATAAATATATATATATATTTAATATATATATATATATATATATATATGTATAACATAGTAATATCATTATATATGTGTATATAATATATATATAAAGATTTGTATATGAATATATATATATATATACATATATTATCATATATAATACATATTTTATAATATATATAATATAAACATATACTTAAATGCTAATACATATATATATACACATATATTAGTAAATACATAAATTTATATATACATACAAATATACATATATATACAAACACATATACCATAAATATACATACATATATATAACACATATATTTAGTAATATATATACATACATAATATATACATACAATATACATATATACATATATCTAATACACACATACATACATATATATACATATATTATTTATATACATTTTACTACATACATACATATATATAATACATATATATAATACATACATACATACACCATACATATATATACATATATATATATAGCATATACATACATACATATATAACATATATACATATATATAATATATATATATAAAATATTTTATCTATATATATATATATTTATATGATATATATATATACATACATAATAAATACTTATATATATATACATACATACATATACATTATATACATCATATTCTATATACATACATACATACATAAATATACATATACTATACATAAATACTACATATATATACATATACATACATACATGACAATCTATGTTTATATATAATACATACATACACACATAATACACACACATATATATATATACACACAAACACACACAACACATATATATATATATATATATATATGTCTTTATATATTAAAATATATACATTATATATATATATATATATATTTTATATAATATATATATATATATATATATATATATATATAATGTTGCATTCCAAAATATGATTCTTTTTCTACGCCCACAAAGTGGAGATATTTGAAATGCAACATGGTTAAAAAAGTTTTTTAATTCTAGTTAATATAATGAGAAGTATATCAATAATTATAAAATTATACGTTAATTAAAAAATCTTATAATTGGATACATGAATGAACAAACCTGGAATGTATCTACATTTCTTGTATCTTTAAACATTAATTTCTGACATCTATATTAATTTTTAAACAATGTATCAAAAGAGAATTTTTAATACGTTTTCCATAAAGGTGGATTTTTATTTCTATTTTATATCTAGCTCATGAAAATAACACCATTAATAAAATATACATACTTCTCTCGATTCTGAAATTTAATTTTTTATTCATTGGGAATAAGGTAACATAAATGCATGTTTTTCTTAATTACTTCAGAAATTTGATTTCAAATTATCAAACAGAATTTTTTATGTTTTGTTTACCGATATAACATTTCGTTTCATAGAAATTTGTTAAAAATACTAAAGTTTGGATAAATAAGTAAATATATAGTAGTTATCTATAATAAAATTTTAATTAGATTTATCAATTTTTTGTGGTCAGTTTATAATTGAATATATAAAAGAAGGTGTTATCATACTGTATTTACCAATTAGAGATTTAATTTTTTGTCATTTCCTACCGGTAATTAAAAGGATATGTATGGAATATTAGTATAATGAATAAGTTAATTTCACCTGTATCATATTTAATTTAATTTTAATTAATAAGGGATATTGAATGTCAGTTATATAAAACTACATAAAAAACTTGTGTTTTAAAGCGTATGAAATTTGTGAGTAAATAATTAAAAAATATTGTTTTCAGCTAAAAGAAAATGAAAATTTTGTTGTTGTTTAAACTTGTCTGAATTAGAAATATACTTTTTTAGTGCTTAACACTAGATTTACGGATATTGATCCTATACCTATTTTTAATGAAGTGAGCCTATTTGACTCCTACAAGAAAATGGAAGTTTTTGCAAAGAAAACAGTTCCAAATTAATTTAAATGAAATGTTTATTATAAAACAATTCATGGAAAACAATTTTTACAAATAAAATCTGTTTTTGAAACACATTTTCCACAAACATTTTTATTCCATTTATCACAATGGTTTCTACATCTGTTTCTTTTGCATGATTGTTGTACATGACAATTTTTCCGTGCGTTAATAGAACGAATTTCTGTCGTTAGAATGGAAGTTTTCTCGACTTCTTTTCTATATTTATTTATACTTTACTTTATATTTACTTTATACTATACTTTATATTTACTTTATACTATATTTATTATTAAATTTATTTATTTTCATATACATTCTATGAGTCAAATTGGCTAACAACTGTGAAAATAGGTAAACCCTATTGGATAATGCGAAATGAAGGGGTCTGTGGGGAAAAGGAATGAAAGTTTACATATATTTTATTACATAACTAAAAACCAACGTATGTTTTTGAAAAGTAATATTGAAGATATATATATATAATATATATATATATATATATGTGTGTGTGTGTGTGTGTGTGTGTATAGTGATCAATTTTTTAATATAAGTCAAGTTAGCTCGGTACGTAAATCTAGTGTTAAGGGTAAGTATTAAATACTACTAAAAATTAAAATTAACAAATTTATGTTTCTAGTGATTATTACAATATTCTTTAAACACAGTTTTACTTAAATAAGACAATTTTTCAAATGGTGGGATTTACTTAAGTATTTTTTAAATTAAATATACGACATTTCTCCATATGTTTTCAGTATTTCTCCAGGCACACTACAGTTAACAGAATACCTTATGATTTCAAATGGTATCTGAAATTGAAAACCTGAAAATAGTAGCCTTATTGTAAAAAAATTATTTAACTAGTGCAAAGGCTGACTAAACTTTTAAATCATGTAAAAACACGGTCTGGTTGCGAAATTATGAACTTTTCTATGCTCCAATACTTTCCTATTCTTTACGTCCTGCAATATGTTTCATCACTTTCTAAACAATAATTTCTACAATAGACAATTTTAAAGTACGGGAATTTAATTATTTACGCCTTGTATATAGTGAGAGTAAAAATAAACATATAAATACTTTATGCATGAAATCCAAAATTAACACTTTTTTTATACAAACACTAGTGTCAGCTATATGTAAATAATATGCATAAAAATACACTTATTATTAAAAATATACATGAAAGATTTCTGCAATGTTTAAGTTTACTTTTAGTTAAAATAAAATATACCTAAATTTACATCTAGTTAAAATACGTATATATCCCTAAGGGGAAAAGTTCGTAAATCTTAAATTCACATTACATCTGTAAATATTCGTTAATATTTTAATATCACCCTTCAAGACATTGAGTCCATAAATATGTTTGTATTGATTCATGAAATCAAGATTGAACACTTTATGCAAACACTTTTATCTGCTATATGTGAATTATATGTATAAAAGTACACTTAATATGAAAAAGTATTTAAAATATTTCTCTGATATTTCAGTTTACTTCTAGTTAAAATATGTTCCTAGAGGCAAAAGGTCGTAAATCTTAAATCCACATTACACATGTAATTATTCGCCAATTCTTTAATATCACCTCCCAGACATCTCAATTAATTCGATAAATCGATGCATGAAATCAAGACTTAACACTTTTTTATACAATTACTATTATAAGCTATGCTTGAATAGTTTATATAAAATTATATCTACTATAAAAGTACTTAAAATATTTCTCTGATATTTACCTTTACACCTAGTTAAAATAAAATATACCTAAATTTACATCTATAAAATACATATATATCCCTAAAGGGAAAAGATCGTAAATCTTAAATCCGTATTGCACCTGTAAATATTCGTTATATATTTAATATCACCACACAGACATCTAAATTAACTCCAGAAATATGTTCTATTGATGCATGAAATCAAGAATTAACACTTTTTTATACAAATACTATTATAAGCTATGCTTGAATAGTTTGTATAAAATTATAATTACTATAAAAATACTTGAAATATTTATCTGATATTTAACTTTACTTCTATTTAAATTAAAATATACCTAAATTTACATCTAATTAAAATATACATATATCCCTAAAGGGAAAAGGTCGTAAATCATAAATCCACATTACATCTGTAAATATTCATTAATTCTTTAATAACACATCACAGATATCTGAATTAACTCCAGAAATATGTTCTATTGATGCATGAAATCAAGAATTAACACTTTTTTATACAAATACTATTATAAGCTACGCTTGAATAGTTTATATAAAATTATACTTACTATGAAAATACTTAATATATTTCTCTGATATTTTAGTTTACTTATGATTAAAATAAAATATACCTAAATTTACATCTAGTTAAAATACGTATATATAACTAAGGGGAAAAGATCGTAAATCTTAAATCCGCATTACATCTGTAAATATTCGTTAGTTTTTTAATATCACCACGCAAGACATTAAATCCATAAATATACTCTTTTGATGCATAAAATCAAGATTCAACACTTTATGCAAACACTATTATCTGCTATATGTAAATTATATGTATAAAAGTACACTTATTATGAAAAAATAGTTAAAATATTTTTCTGATATTTAAGTTTACTTCTAGTTAAAAAATGTCCCTAGAGAGAAAAGGTCGTAAATCTTAAATCCATATTGAACCTGTAAATATTCGTTATATATTTAATATCACCACACATACATCTGAATTAACTCCCTAAATATGTTCTATTGATCCATGAAATCAAGGATTAACACTTTTTATACAAATATTATTACAAGCTATGCTTGAATAGTTTATATAAAATTATACTTACTATGAAAATACTTAAAATATTTCTCTGTTATTTAACTTTACTTCTAGTTAAAATAAAACATACCTAAATTAAATTTACATCTATTTGAAATACATATATCTCCTAATGGGAAAAGATAGTAAATCATAAATCCCATTACATCTGTAAATATTCATTAATTCTTTAATATCACATCACAGATATCTGAATTAACTCCATAAATATCTTCTATTGATGCATGAAATCATGACTTAACACTTTTTTTATACAAATACTATTATAAGCTATTGCTTAAATAGATTATATAAAATTATACTTACTATGAAAATACTTAAAATATTTCTCTGATATTTAAGTTTACTTATGGTTAAAATAAAATATACCTAAATTTACATGTATAAAATACTTATATATATCTAAAGGGCAAAGGTCGTAAATCTTAAATCCATATTGTAGCTGTAAATATTCGTTATATATTTAATATCACCAAACAGACATCTGAATTCTCTCCATAAATATGTTCTATTGATCCATGAAATCAAGAATTAACACTTTTTTCTACAAATACTATTATAAGCTATGCTTGAATAGTTTGTATAAAATTATACTTGCTATAAAAAATACTTGAAATATTTCTCTGATATTTTAGTTTACTTCTAGTTAAATTAAAATATACCTAAATTTACATATAGTTAAAATACATATATATCCCTAAGGGGAAAAGGTCGTAAATCTTAAATCCGCATTACATCTGTAAATATTCGTTATATATTTAATATCACCACACAAACAAATGAATTAACTCCAGAAATATGTTCTATTGATGCATGAAATCAAGAATTAACACTTTTTATACAAATACTGTTATAAGCTATGCTTGAATAGTTTGTATAAAATTATACTTACTATAAAAAATACTGGAAATATTTCTTTGATATTTTAGTTTACTTATGGTTAAAATAAAATATGCCTAAATTTACATCTATAATATATATATATATATATATATCCCTAATGGGAAAAGGTCGTAAATCATAAATCCGTATTGCACCTGTAAATATTCGTTATATATTTTATATCACCACACAGACATCTGAATTAACTCCATAAATATGTTATACTGATGCATGAAATCAAGAATTAACACTTTTTCTACAAATACTATTATAAGCTATGTTTTAATAGTTTGTATAAAATTATACTTACTATAAAAAATACTTGAAATATTTCTCTGATATTTTAGTTTACTTCTGGTTAAAATAAAATATATTAAATGAACAAGTCATAACTCTTAAATATTCTTTATTTTAGTAGATAATCTTTATTTTTTTTAAAAATTCCCAATTAACCCCCTAAATATGTTTTATTTGCTTATAATATCCGAATACAGTATATTTTAAGAGACTTTTGTTTTTTATTTCTTTTCATTCTATACCAATTAGTATTATCTGCAATATTAAATAGCTCGATATTTCCCAGAAGTGTGTTTTATTGCCAAATAAAGGTAAGCATTTCTCTTTTGTGGTCAATTAAGTGAAGCTCTATCTCTTCGTACCTTAATGCTATTATCTAAGTTCTAGAATTTTCCTTCCAATCGCAACCAAGGGACCCATTCTCTCTTGCAAAAATAAATGATACATCATGCTTTTAAACATTCTCTGGGGGATATTCAGTTTTATGTACTTGTTATTTCATCCGGGATGTAATAATAGGGAAAAAAACTTCACTTATCTAATTTAGTAATTAGATACTACATATATTTAAAAGTTCACGTGTCACTTCTATTTGGAGATATGTGTTAAGGGGTCATACGAATGATAAATCGACAAAAAATTCGATTTTTAGAAAAATATATGTTAAAAAGAATTCAGTCCTGAACACTTTAAAAAATCCACTTAAATTCTAATATAAGGAGTAGTAATGAACAAAAATGTGTGAGCAGTAAACAGATATAAACTTATAAAATTTTAACTAGATTTTTTACAATTTGTGCTTTATTTCATTCAACGCTCTTGTTGTCTCAAATTTGTATAAAATATTTTTTCATGAAATTTTTACAGATTTGTTCACAATTTGATTTTCATCTGATTAAACCTATATTTTCTTGTATATTTTCCAAATATTTTTCTCAATAATGAAATTTAGATTTTTAAAGAAAGTAATTAACTTTTTAAAAATATGTTTTAAAAATATATACATATCTTAAAGATATACAAGTTTAGATTTTAAGTTATTTTGAAATATTATATTATGTTTTAAAGCAATAAGTTTGTCTTAAACTTAATTCTATTTTTAGTAATCCTGTATGTTAACTTTGATACAATTTTTGTTAACACTTCGCGTGCGGGCAACGTATTTTTACGTTTTTTGCAGTCCGTCACTGGAGCGCGGGTCACGTAAAAATACGTATTTAGTAGATTTGTGGTGGAGAACCGCTAACCAACACAAATCTACTCAATACGTATAATTATATACATGTGTGACATTATGTGCGTGTTGTTTACGTTGCTAAACAACACTTTGCATTTTTTCTTTCCACAAGCGTAAAAGCGTTTTAATGTTTCATAAATTTATAAAATATGTCAAAAAATTATTTAAAAATGTTATGAAATATTGAAAACTTATTTCACTTTTTACAAAATTATAAAGATATTTCTACTTCTTATATCGATCTCAAATTGGATAATTTAAATACAAGAAATTAAAATTTTATCATATCAATATCTGTTAACTGTTACTATTACTGATTACTAATTAACGATTACTGTATGTATCTATTTAAAAAAAACTCTTCCCAATAGATATGATTAAATTTTCGTCTGCGTGATTTCTTTTCGTTTCTTTAAGAAATATTTTTTATCATTTCCATAATTTAACATTTATAAGAGTTATAATGATTATCTTGGTAGTGTTTCATTTTTCTTCAACAGTTTTATAATTTTCTTGATCTTTTCATAAAATTGTCTCTATATTATTAAATTAATGTATAGTTCAGTTTTCAGTTCAAGATAATTTGGAATACAGGATAATATCTAATATAATTTAAAGTTAGAGTAATAAAGCATTTACATTTTTTTTCACCGTTGCAATGTTTTTACATTTTAAACTTATCTTGTTTTCTCCTACAAGAAGCAATATTACGCTGATTAAGTGCCAGCATTGAAAAAAAAATCTCACTTGTATCAATTTAAAACGAACTACATTTCTAAAGAAAATCAAAACCAGATATCTTATGTAATCCTTATCAGAATTGTAAATATTCAAAAGTTTTTTAAAATTAATATCCATACATCAATATAACCTCTCTAAATATACATAAAATATCTCTATATATAAAATATATAAAGATATGTAAAGATAGCTCTATATATAATATAAAAAATAAAAAGATAATATATAAAATAATAATATATAAAATATATTAAAATATAAAAAAATATTAAATAATATTAAATGTATTACTTAATATATTAACTAATAATAACTATATTAATATAATAATAAATATATTAATTAATGTATAAAATATATTTGTTTATTAATATATAAAATAATAATCTAATAATCTAATATATAAAATATATAAAGATAGCTCTTTATATATATAATTCTTCTGTCCGCGTGTTTGTAATAGAACTCTTCCTAAACTGCTAGACTAAATTTGATGAAATTTTGTGTATGTAATTTTGTTGAATTGATAATGGTTTAGCTTCACAATTTAATCCGACAAAAAATGTTTTATTTAATTAAAAATCCAGCATTGCCCACTTATTGACATTATTATAAGGTCTCTCTCGAAACTCTTCGCTGCTAACGTATGTGTGACTCTGTTGTCAGCGCAACGGGCTTCAGTACTAGAAGTCCCAGGATCGAATCCCCGTACAGGCGACCGGGGAATATTAATTTAATCTAATTGCGTTTGTGATCACTGTAAAGATGAATGTTAAAAATTTTTCTAAATTTTTTTCCTTACTTTTTCATCAAAACGGTCTAATTTATAATTTATTTATTATCTATTACAATTTATTTTAAAATCAATTACTAACAATTTTTTGATTTACAGCGTTCAAACAGCACAATGTCTGTCTGGTCGTCTAGTCTTCTTATAAAATGCTTTTTTTTTACAAACATTGTCTTGTATTTAAATATTGGAAATAAAATTATATTTAATATGAATTATTTCTAAAATAATGAATTTTATATAGTAGCCTAATTTAATTTAGAGTAAAGTAAAACATACTATAGGGAAAAAGTAGTAAATCTTAAATCTCCATTAAACCTACATATATATTCTTTAATTCTTTATTATTAGCTCCCTAAATGTGTTTTATTTTCTCGGGAAATCCAAACATAATACTTTTTAAGAGCGCGTGTCATTCTTTTTTGTCCTGCAAACAGCTTTATCTACAATGACTAAATAGCCGGGTATTTCCCCGAAGTGTTTTTTATTGCTAAATAAGTATTTCTCTTTTGTGGTCAATTAAGTAAAGTTCTAGTTCTTCTCACCTTAATGCTATTACCTAAATTCTAGAAATATCCCTTAGAATGGCTGCCAAGGGAACGATTTTTCCATGAACAGAGTGATAAATCATGCTTTTAAATTTTGCCTCAGGAATATATAGGTTTATGTACTGAAATATGCTGGATATTTCAGCCAGGATATTTTGAAGGACTTTTTAATCTAAGAATCCCCTTCTTTTGTTAATACTTTTCTGCTTTCTCTATTTTTTTTCATACTAAAATATCAGAATATTTTTGAAAAAAATCTTATGTATATATCTCTTTAACAAAATAAAGTTAAATATCTATAAATATAAAACTACCTATAAGTATTATTATAACCTATAAGTATTTATATATATATATATATATATATATATATATATATATATATATATATATATATATATATATATATATATATATATATATACATATACATATATACATATACATATATACATATATAATATACATATACATATTTACATATATATATATATGCATACATATATATATACATACACATATATACATACATATAACTTGATTTTTTGTTTGTTAAAACTTTTTTTGCTTTCCATGACTTTTTATAAATTTCATACTAAAATGTCTGAATTTCTTTGTAGAAATTTTATGTATATATCGCTGTTATAAGCTAACATTAAGTACCTATAAAATAATAAAAAGTATATATATATATATTAATTTATAGTTCAGTTTTCAGTTCAAGATAATTTGGAATACAGGCTAAAATCTAATATAATTTAAGATTACAGTAATAAACCATCTACATTTTTTAAAATTCTACTATTGCAATCTTTTTACGTTTTAAACTTATCTTGTTTTCTCCTACACGAAGCATTATTACGCTGATTAAGTGCCAGCAGTGAAAAAAATTCTCACTTATATCAACTTAAAACGATCTACATATCTAAAGAAAATCAAGAACCAGATATCTTATGTAATCCTTATCAGAATTGTAAATATTCAATAGTTTTTAAAATTAATATCCATACATCAATATAACTTCTCTAAATATATATAAAATATCTCTATATATAAAAATATAATAAATATACGTAAAGATAGCTCTGCATATAATATAAAATATAAAAAGATAATATATAAAATAATAATATAAAATATATAAAAAATATAAAAATATATTAAACATATTAAATATATTACTTAATATATTAATTAATGTATAAAATATATAATTAATATATAAAATATATTTGTTTATTAATATATAAAATAATAATATAATTATCTAATATATAAAATATATAAAGATAGCTATTTATATACATAACTCTTCTGTCCGTGTTTGTAATAGAACTTTGCCTAAACAACTGGACTGATTTTGATGAAATTTTATGTATATAATTTAATTGATTCGAGAATGGTTTAGATTCACAATTTAATCCGATATAAAATATGTTTTTATTAAAAATGAAGCATTGCCCATTATTGACATTATTATAAGGTCTCTCGAAACACTTCGCTGTCTAACGTATGTGTGACTCTGTTGTCAGCGCAACGGGCTCCAGTACTAGAAGTCCCAGGATCGAATCCCCGTACAGGCGACCGGGGAATATTAATTTAATCT
>CM063509.1:6206356-6211356 GCA_032207245.1 Pardosa pseudoannulata
TTTACCAATTGATTATAGAATTTGATCGATTGTTTAGGAGAGATTAACATTACTCGCTTTGATTTTGCTAACCCTAACTATCAAGAATCCATTATGAATGCTTCTATCCATTAAAGGTCCAACCTATTCATAAATTCGTGAGACGGACAGATAACTATTATTATATAGGGATATTAGTAGGTATTATTTTATAGTGGATTTAAGTTTAACATAATAAATAATCTATATTTTTTCACAATTTTATTGTAGCAAACTTATTTCTCTACTTTACATCAATTTAAAGTGAACAGCAATTCTAGAGCAAAATAAAACCAGATATCATTCGTAATTATTATCAGAATTATAAATATTCTCCAATTCTTATAGTAAACTTTTATATATTTATCTACATTAATATCCATTTTTAATGATAATTAGACTACTTTAATATTTCTTTTATTTTCTTTTAAAATGCTATTTTTTCCATAAACATTATTATATCTTGCCTTTAATGGTTGGAATTAGAATTACATTTAATATAAATCATTCTTAAAATGACAGCTTTATCTAATTTAATTCTATGTAAAATAAAATATTATTCTATAGGGTAGAAAACAGTAAACCTTAAACCTATATTAAAAGTATCCATAATTCTTTAATATTAACTCCCTAAGTATGATTTAATTACTTAGAATTACATTTAATATAAATCATTCTTAAAATGACAGCTTTATCTAATTTAATTCTGTGTAAAATAAAATATTATTCTACAATATATAAAGCAGTAAACATTAAACCTATATTAAAATTATCCATAATTCTTTAATATTAACTCCCTAAGTATGATTTAATTACTTAGAATTACATTTAATATAAATTAGTCTTAAAATGACAGCTTTATCTAATTTAATTCTGTGTAAAATAAAATATTATTCTACAGGGTATAAAGCAGTAAATCTTAAACCTATATTAAAAGTATCCATAAATCTTTAATATTAACTCCCTAAGTATGATTTAATTACTTGTGAAACTGCAACACGATACTTTGTAACAGCATGTTACCCTTTTTTTTTGTTCTAGAAACAGCATTATCTACAGTGACTGAGTCGCTTGATATTTCCCAGAAGTGTGTTTTTTATTGCGAAATAAGTATTTCTCTTTTGTGGTCAATTAAGTAAAGTTCTATCTCTTCTCACCTTGATGCTATTATCTAAAATCTAGAAATATCCTTATTTTGCCAACCTATTCTTCGATGCTTAGAATGATACATCATTCTTTTAAAATTTCCCTGAGGGATTCTTAGTTTTATATGCTGAGAAATTTCTGTTATTGCATGCAAGATGTAATAATAGGAGAGAAATTTTATCTTATTTAAAAATTGTATAATACAGTATAATTAGGTATAATTCTTAGTTTCATATGCTGAAAAGTTTCTGTTATTGTATGTAGGATGTAATAATAGGAGAGAAATTTTATCTTATTTAAAATTTTAACATAGGTAGGATAATTCTTATTTTATTTTCTGAGAAAATTTTCTGTTATTGCATGCAGGATGTAATAATAGGAGAGAAATTTTATCTTATTTAAAAATTGTAGGTATAATTCAAAAATTTCTTATTTAAAAATTGTATAATACATAGGTATAATTAGGTATAATTCTTAGTTTCATATGCTGAAAAGTTTCTGTTATTGCATGCAGGATGTAATAATAAGAGAGAAATTTTATCTTATTTAAAAATTGTAGGTATAATTTAAAAATTGTATGTTAAAAAATGTAGGTATCTTATTTTAAAATTGTGTAATACGTAGGTATAATTAGGTATAATTCTTAGTTTCGTATGCTGAAAAGTTTCTGTTATTGCAGGCAGGATGATTTTCGTTTTAAAAGTTTAAAATACAACCCATAGATTCTCCATACATATTTATATACATATATTTTTCCTATTTAAAATGTTATGCAATATGTAATAGTTAACTATTTTAAACATCTAATATAACTTATTGCTGTAAAACGTTAAAATAATAATTCCTGTAAGATGTTAAATTAAAATATTCATACCACCTGCTAGAGACATATATTCCGTCTAAACCTAAACAATTTCATTGGTATAAAATTCCTCCGTATGACTTATTTCTGTTTGAATGACAGCTAAATGCCCGAAAGCTGAATGCTTTAGCGTGCGGCAGAGGTAGATTTATAAATTGAGATGCATTCCATTTACCGAGTTGTCATCATTAATATACCGAGTCTCACATGACATCACGCTCAATTGTGCAGAACAAAGCGTTCCGAACGGACGCTTAATAGATTACAGGTGCTTTAATGAGCTTCAAATGTGACACTAGGACGTGGATTGGATACAAAGGAAATCGGTAAGCCTCTTTCCCGAAATTGCGCTGTATCTAAATTTCGGGTGTGGCTTTTCGTTTCTGCAGTAAGAATTTGCGAATCAGTCATCCTTTTAAAAGGATTTTTTTTCTTAAAGTTGAAGAGAAATCATCCAGAAAATCATCAAACCACTATGACATAGTACCTATTAGTCTTCATGGTAATGAGACTGATGGCATTCTTTCAAAGGATGATTCCTCCAGTTCTTTACCCATAAATTTTCTCCTGGGATTTTCTGAAATTTGTTCAATAAATATTATTAGAATCCATTAACAAATCCATTATTTTTGCGTTAAATTAATGACTTTATTTAACATGTTTCGGATTGTCCGATTTGTGTCAAATATACACCGTTTTGTTCTATAATTTGTTGCCATTTAAAAGGTATCTTCATAATGTGTCTGCCATAGAAGTCTTGGTCCTTATTGGCGAAAAACTTTAGTAATCGATTTTCACAATCTTCTCTTGATCCCAATTTCTTATCACTCAGGAAGTTTTGCAATGCGAGAAAAAGGTGGTAATCGCTTGGTGCCAGGTCCGGACTATATGGTGGATGCATTAAAACTTTCTAACCAAGCTCCCTGAGTTTCTGGCGAGTCACTACAGACATCTATAGCTTGGCATTCTGCTGATGGAACACAACACTTCATGTGTTGGCCAATTCTGGCCGTTTCTGGTTAGTCGCTATCTTGAAACTGTCCAGTTATTGACAGTAGAGATCTGAATTTATTGTTTGGTCATGCGGAAGCAACTCATAATAAATGATTCCATTCCAGTCCCACCAAATACACAGTAGAACCTACCTGGCCGTTAGTTCTGTTTTGGATACCGTTTGAGCTGCTTTGACCACAATCGTTTCCGCACAGTGTTGTCGTATTTGATCCATTTCTCAACCACAGTCACCATCTGTTTAAGAAATGGATCGATTTCAATCCGTTTGGCTAAGGCTTCGCAGACGGAAATTCGATCCATCATGTTCTTTGGTGTCAATTAGTGTGGCTCCCAAACATCGAGCTTCTTTTTGAATCCAAATTTGAGCAAATGGTTTAAAGTTGTTCTATAGTCAATCTTTAGCTCTTGTTCGATGCTACGACTACTAACATGCCGGTCAACTTCTATTATTTCTGTGATTTTATCGACATTTTCGACGATAGGCCTGACTGTGTGAGGTGCATATTTAACATCAAAAATGCCTGAACGGAATCGACGAAACCAAAATTGCACGTAATTAGCTGTTACAGTACCGGCACCATAAACACCGTTCACAATTTCAGCCACCTGGCTTGCATTTTAGCCTTTATCAAAGAAAAACTGTAAAATGTACCGAATTTTCTCTTTGTTGACTTCCATTTTTAACACCCTGTAACTCACAATTGAATGAACTAAACAAAAAAACAGTAAAAAAATATAGTGTGAAACGTCACCTTGACAACGAGCATAAATTTGTAATTGTTTGATAGATACTTTACGAGATATCGATCACTACATCCATATAACGAAAAATAAATAATGGATTTCTTTTTCCCCAACCTAATATAAAACAAAAATTATGAAGAACTTCTTTGGCTTATAATTGATATCTCGGGGTGCTTTAATCCTTTTATAGGCCGTGGGAAGATTACTTTTTCCTACAAGACCTTATAATATTCCTATAGGAATATGCCCTAGATATACTAATCCTGCAAACAATATTTTATTTTTGTAATTTTTCCGGTTATTATGAATTTTTAAAGTTTATACGGACTTTTGATCACCCGGAATTATGAGAAAAACTACCTATTTTAAACTGCTAAAGGAATATTGTTGTGTCGTAAAGATAAAAATGAATTATTCACACAATATAAATACAGGTAATTTTATGTCTTCTTTGGAAATCTGATTAATCTCATTGATATTCAGTCCCTCTATATGACTTAGTTCTGCGTTTGAATGACAGATCTAGGTAGCTAAATGCCTCGGCAGAGGTACGTTTATAAATTTTGATGTATTGCATTTATCGAGAAGACAGTATTAAACATATCAAGTCTGACATAACACCTCGCAGAATAGTGCAGAGGATATTGTTGCGAACGAACTCTGAATGGATTACAAGTAGTTTAATGAGTTCTAAACGTGGTACTAGAACGTGGATTGAATCCAAATGGAATCCATAAACCCCGGTATATCTGTTATAGCTATTCCTTCGTGAAGGAAACGATTCGGATTGAATTATTGTCGTGTACCTCTAGTTTATATTTAGGTATTAACCTATGATCATATATATAGTGGTATTTATTTTGGTTAATCACAAAGACTAAGTATTATTTTGGTTGCGTTGTGTAAAATATTTAAGTACTAAATTCAAACACGGGTTCTGAGAGACTACAGACTTAAAATAAGAAAAACTAAAAAACTAAATTAAAAGTAACTGAAATCAGTTAAAATAAAAAAGCAAATTTATAATAATGATATATATACATCTATATACAAACAATCTGATTAAATCTTCATAAAATTTACTTTATCAATACTTTCAAATTAGGTACCGCACTAATTGAGGTCTGTCAATAATTTTCCATCAATTAGGTAAATATTTATATAAGAGAGAGGACCTAATCTCAATTTCAAATATACTTAAAAATGAGTACATTTT
>CM063509.1:6216356-6226356 GCA_032207245.1 Pardosa pseudoannulata
CAGACTTTTAACCTACTGCTATAAGATGGTATAATCACATATGCCAGTTCTCATGATATATTTACTAAAGCATATATTTTACAGCCTCTTAACGCATTGTGTGCAGGTCCATTTCGCAGCGGAATTCTACTGGGAGAAGACGTTTTGTGCGTAAATTTAGTTATTCAGTTTAATCTCAATAGATCGAAAATTATTTCATTTTTTAACTAACTTTTCATATTTTATATTAAAATATATAAATAGACAAATAAACAAATATATAAATATATAAATATACATATATATATATAATATTAATTTCGCAAGGATAAATAAAAAGTTAATTTAAAATCTAAATTGATTGTTTTAATCAACCTTCCCGTTCTGTGGTTCCGCATCGACTGATGTAAAAACTAGTTTTTGTTTGTCTCAATTTTTCCAGAATCTATGTAGTAGACCAGAACATTCGGCTTAGTTTCCCTGTATACACCGTTATTTTAGTACTTGCCAACAAACCATGCTGTTAACACTAACCCGTACTAGTACGTAACCCGTGCTCAAGTATTAATTGTTAGAAAACGTACTAATAAGTGTTCCGCATACCATGTGTTAACACCAGATAAAGATGGCCGCTAGTACGGTCTGCCCCCTCCCCCCCCCAAAAAAAAATACCGAATTATTGAGTTAACTTGAAATCTCTAATTTTGTTTTTTAATCATAGAAAACTTTTATTTAGAATTTTCATTCTCATTCAGAATACAATTTTAAATGTTTATTTCAAAAATAAACATTTAAAGTTGTATTCTTTAGATATACAATTTTCTATAGAATTTTATTTAGAGATATTTTTATATAATTAAAAATTTCTTTAATCGAATTATTATGGTGGCATATGAAATTTAGAAATTAAGAATCATCAAAATTATAAAATAACAAATGCATTTTTCGAAACAAGATCAACAAATTAATTAACAATCGGTTTCTCTTGATAAAACTATATTCAAGGCACAAATTAAATATTAATTAATTAAAAATACTTTATGAAATTAAAAAATAAAATTTTAACTTCTATTGTCTACCTAATTAAAAAAATACTTATTCTCATTTTTCTGCATTTTTTTTTTGCTTATTTTAATTTTACATGAACAAAAAAAAATAATAAGACGGGAAATTAAATTTACAATTATCAAGTCCAAACATGATCCGTTATTTCAACTGGAATTGAAACCCAGATAATATAAATAAAATAATGTAAACAATAATAGTGATACAGATACATATTATAATATTATTTATCTGTATGTTAAATCTGTATTATTTATACTGGATTGAAACCTAGATAATATAAATAAAATAATGGGAATAATAACAGATAGTGATACAGTTTATAATATTATTTATAATCTGTATCTGTGTGTTAAATCTGTATGATTTATACTGGATTGAAACCCAGATAATGTAAATAAAATAATGTAAATAATAATAGATAGTGATACAGATACAGATTATAATATTATTTATTATCTTCATCTGTATGTTAAATCTGTATTATTTATACTGGATTGAAACCCAGATAATATAAATAAAATATTATAAATAATAATATATAGTGATACAGATACATATTATAATATTATTTATAATCTGTATGTTAAATCTGTATTATTTATACTGGATTGAGACCCAGATAATATAAATAAAATAATGTAAATAATAATATATAGTGATAAAGATACAGATTTTAATATTATTTATAATCTGTAACTGTATGTTAAATCTGTATTATTTATAATTGTAATATTATTTGTAATATTATTTATTATATTATTATTATGTATTATTTAGAGATAATGTAAATAATATTTGTTCTCACAGCAGCAATATAGAGAAATATTTAATTTATTCTTTTAGATATATATTTACTGGATTGAAAAAGAATAAAAGAATAAAATTAGTAAAAAATTTTTTCATAAGATTTGCTGTCACGTATAAATCCTTTTTAATCTAATAAAACTATAACCATCCATCTATTGGCTTAGATTTTTATTTTTATTGAATATTAGATATGATAGAAATTAGATAATATTTTAATCTCTTTTCTATAAATCTGTATTTTTATTTTTCCGTTTAGAAAAATTATATAATAAAAATGAATTTTTTAATGACAGGAAGCTTTTAGAAAATGAAAAGTTTTTCACTTAAGCTTAGATTAATTGACTCTGAAAGTTTTAAGTTAAATATAAGTAAAGGATAGCAGATTTCGAACATGTGAAGTAAGACTATTTCTTATTGCTTATAATGCAGAGGGACTTGTTTTTATCAACCAAAATTTTAAAACGTAATCCGCTACATTTTGTTCCCTTCTTATCCCCTATATAATAATAGCCCAAGTTATCTGTCCGACTGTCCTCGAATTTAAGAAGCGGCTGTACCTGGAATGGATAGAGGCATTCATAATGGATTCTTGGTGAGTTAGAGTTATCAAAATTCATATCGAGTAAAGTTTTTCACCTAAACTAAGTATCCTATTCTAAAATAAATTGTTATAAATATACTTTCTATAGCAGTAATAAATACTGTTGTCTTTAAAGCGTTCGAAATACCACCTCCACCTCTTTTCCAACGTCTAATGCCATTATTTTGAGCCCTGTTTTTTTAGGTTAAGAGCAGGCGATTAAACTTACTATTTATTACATAATAGGTAAAAATAAGATTTTTTCTAGTATTATGACGCCATTCCATCTCATTGAGTCATTTCTTATTTTAAGTTATTTAAATATCGTCTGCATTATTTTCATACGTTTTATCACTAAACTTCGATATGACGAAGCGATTTTTATTCATATTTGGCTTAAATAATAGGTTAGGTACATATGGGATAATTTTAAATTGAATCATTGATTATTTTTTGTTGTAAGATAATTCTCAGGCAAAAAACAAAAAAATTATTTGCCTCATAGGGTACTTTACGATTTAGAAAAATTAAAATTTTACTAATCAAGTCATGTGACCGGCTTGTTTATATATTTCAATATAAAATAGGAAAAGTTGGTTAAAAAATGAAATAATTTTCTATCTATTGAGATTTAACTAAATAACTAAATTGACGAGCAACACGCCTGCTCCCGGTACAATTCCGCTACGAAATGTACCCGCACACAATGTGTTAAGATCACATAATTGTTCATTGTACTCTTTTTCATTTAGTGATCAATAAAAGTTATTTTGATAGAGAAATTCTTTATTTACTTAACACTGACTGCCAGACGCATTTTCGATGGTTTGCCCAAGGCGTCGACGTGAACTTTTCATTATGCGATGCATATTATGCTAAAATATTACTCGTGCCAAATAAAATGAGTTATAAAATCATGCATGAAGCAGTTTTCATGCTGAGGGTCATAGGTGACTCCCATGGCAGTTAACGTGTTATGTACTTTTATTATTTGATACGTCGCTGGTCACAGGTGACCCCCAGGGCGCTGTAGTCAAATCGAGTACTGGTCACCGGTTACCCCCATGGCAATCAACGTGTTAACACATCGTATGCGGAACATGTACTAGTATGTTTACTGATTATTGATTCTTGAACGCGAGTCACGTACTAGTACGGGTTAGTGTAACAACAGGGTTCCTTTGTGGGTACAAAATGACGGTATATGCAGGAAAACGAAGCCAAATGTTCTAGTCTACTACATAGATTCTGAAAAAAATTAGAAAAATAAAAACTAGTTATTACGTTGATAGTTGTATGACTGCTCTTTGCATTTTTTGATAATGTAAAAATGTTTATATATAACATAATTAGAAAAAGTTAAAACTATATACTACTATTTCTATTTGATTTTTCATATTTACGATACTATTATAAACTGATCCGCTAAAAAATATATTTTTTGTTTACAAAAATCTTATGGTTGTTATATATATGTTTCTATTTATATATTTGTTTTCTGACGATTGATACTTGAGCGCAGGTCACGTATATACGGATTAATATAACAACATGGTTTGTTTGTGGGTACAAAAGTAACGGTATATACAGGAAAACGAAGCCGAATGATCTTGTCTACTACATAGATTCTGGAAAAATTTAGACATCTAGATAACTAGTTTTCACATTATTAGATTTAGTGTTACTCTTTTCAATTTTTGATAATGTAAAAATGTTTATATATAACATAATTTAAAAAATTATTCACTAAAAATATATATTTTTTGTTTACAAAAATCTTATGGTTGTTATATATATATATTTCTATTTATATATTTGTTTATATATTTCAATATAAAATACAAAAAGTTGGTTAAGAAATCATATAATTTTCGATCTATTGAGATTTAACTGAATAACTAAATTGACGAGCAAAACGCCCGCTCCCGGTACAATTCCGCTGCGAAATGGACGTGCACACAAAGTGTTAAGAAATATTTCCATTAGCATGAACGATCGGTCGAATACACGCTGACTTTCGGAGGTAAATGTATTTTTTTTGTATCAACATGTACTTTAGAATTTGTATTCTTCTCTGAAAGGCATGTTAGTTATATATAATCATCTTAGATAACATCAATCTATGAGATCTAAATGATAAGAAATGTATTTTTTAAAGTTTCCATCACTTCACAATGTTTACAAGACTTATCATGAAGAAAGCATAATACTATTGTTATGAGTCTATACGTTGCATTGAACATACAAAAATGGATGAAATATTTCGAAATAAACATCATTTTAAGCGATGAAGAAAATATAAACAAATATCTTACATAATCCATTTTCGTTTCTTTCAAAGCAGATCAGTAATACTTCATAAATAAAAGCAAGAGTTGAAAATATCATTCATTCATTTCCTTCACTTCAAAAATATTTGACGTTAAATGCATTTCAACCAGTTCCATTTTCCACTTTTTCGCATCTTCAGTTGAAGTCGCAGTCTGCAGTGACAGCACCATTACTTTTCATAAGCAAAGATTTGGCGATTTTCCTTTCAGACTTTATATGATTTTTGGCGAGAAAAAAAGGGAGATATAAATCACTGTTCAGCTCAAATATATATGAATGTGTGTTAAAGCGACGTAATAAATAACTTGCCTTGAATGTCTTGATATTTTTTTGGGTTCTGGTTATGTTTTGCCGGGATTTATTTAAAAGCTAAGCGAGTAAACTGTATGAATCGAATTTGTATCAAAAAGAATAAGCGAAATAAAAATGAAATATTTTTTTAAACACGTTTTATGAAATATTGAATGGAATAAATTCATAGCTTAAGGAATTCATTGGATATCCACAATTTTAACAAACAAAAAATGAATTATGATTATTTTTTTATTAGAATACAATATAATATTAAGCGAATTTTGTTGTTTTTTCTACAATCAATCACTGCCTATTTTAATTATTCAATATAATCAATATTCTCCGATTACGTTTGATTTGTTTATATTACTTTTATGTTTTTTTCCATTAAACTATGAACATCTTAGTTCAAAACTCATTTTTTAGGAAGTATTGCCTTAGATATTGTTAGCTCATATGAACATATATATTAATATATACATACATTCATATGTATATGCATATATACACTCATAAATACACATATAATTAGATACATACATATATATACATAAATATATATATCTATAAATAAGTATATAAATATATATATATATAAACGTATATATGGGCAAATATACACACACACATATGAATAGACATATATATATATATATATATATATATATATATATATATATATATATATATATATATATATATATATATATATATATATATATATATATATATATAGTCAGGTATGAAAACGTGAAATTAATAATTTAGGGGTTTGAGAGCAAAAGCGCAGAGAACTATTTTAATGCAGATTCATGAATCTTTAAAATAAAACTCAATATAAAAGCCCTTAACGCTAAAGGATTGAGAGAAAGTGTCTATAGAAATTGTTGCTGCATGAACCCTGGCTAAATGTGGTTTCGTTGTTAGAATGTGGACGCTACCCACACGCGGACATGTTTCGTGGTTGATTGTTAAAATATGCAATATACATGCATAAAGATATTATCAAGAAATCACTCTCTCTATGCCTTTTATATGTGTGACATAAATACAAATATATATGCATAGATACACACACACACATATATATATATATATGTATGTGTTTATAAATAAGCATATATATATATATGCTTATTTCTTTTATATATATATATATATATATATATATATATATATATATATATATATATATATATATATATTGGGATCATCCCGCCAGGCGGAAGCATTTTGGAACAATTTGATGAGCTTGCAACCAGACAACAGTCAATTGGCGAATGGACAAGGAGCTGTGAACACGTTCTATGCTTGTCTTCGACGAAAAAATGAAAATGGTGCAAGTTGCTTTCAAACAGAACTATGATTTAATAAACTTATTGTTTTCAAGAAAGACTGTTTTCCATTCGCCTTAACTCTGCACTACAATATATATATATATATATATATATATATATATATATATATATATATATATATATATATATATATATATATATATATATATATATATATATATATATATATATATATATATATATATATATATATATATATATATATATATGTCAGGTTTAAAAATAGGGGTTAAGTATTAAATGAGTTATAATTAAAAATAGTTAGAAATCATTAACGACAACGTAATAGGAAAAAGACGCAACCTCGAGAGTAACTGTACAGAGTGAAGACGCCGACGCGGAAGTAGACACATGAATTTTGCTTAGGTAGCAACGACAAAAAAGTTAGTTCTGAGCAGGAACTCGGGCTGACATTATCCTCTACACTTGTCGTGGCAAATTATGAGAACAAAGGATTTCTAAACGGACTAAAGGATTACAATAAATAAGATTTTATATATCAAATCAAACTTGTCTTGAATGCTTTAACCACTCGTCTGTGTCATATTTATATATATATAACGAGGACAGAACACCAATTTCAGAGTGGTTTAATTTTCACGTATTTTTACTGATTGCGATCATTAAAATCTTATATTTAAGATATTCAGAAATATATATATTCAATTGAAAAGACTAGGCAATTAATGAGTTAATATAAGCTTATAAAAATGCATAATTTTTATTCAAGAACTCAGTATATTTTGAGTTTAAAGGTTAGAAATGGGATATAATGAAGACAGTTATAAACGGAGGATTTCGAAACGTAGAATAATCGATGAAAAGATGGTTTATATAGCATGCATAAATACATAATTCTCTTTACAGTTTGTGTCAAATAACATATTCTTAAAGGCTTTAAAAGATACTTTCTGGTTGCTTTCGTGGATCTCTAACTCTCCACACTTTAAAGAACGACATAATATAAACACATTCTCAAGCATTGTTCTACATCGAAATGATCTATTCTTCGAAAGAAACGACTCGCTGCTCTACATTTTGCATTTTCAACACCTTCCTCTTAAACTTTGAACGTACTGCATATAGAAATATTTCTTAAATATGAAGTCTTCATTAAGATTTATCAACAAGCATAGACGGAAAAATAGCGTGATATTCAAAGTACATAATGAATAGCCTCTATACCCAACAAACTAGTGAAATATTCCATAAAGACTCCTGAATAACATATTCCCATAGAGAAAGGAGACATCAAGTGATAAATATTTATGTGACACCTCTGTTTATCTCCCTCTCTTTTCAAACACCCCTTCAGTTCGAATGTCTGAAGGGCTTTTAAGAAGTTCGTGTAATCCTTTGCGACTGGAGAAACCTTCACACTTAAATTTCCTCTACGGTGACAGTTACGGAATGAAACTCAAAATTAAGTTTGAATTGAACTTGTTTTCAGAAAGTTTAATCAATTAAGGACGTGGAGTTGCTGTCTTCTTTTTATTTCTAATTTATTGTTGTTTCATTTTCGAATGTAGGAAGATAAGATTTTAAAGAAGAAACTTAAAAGGATTTTGTTTTAAATCTCTTGTTTTAGCTGTTAAAGTGGGTTGGGTTTAGTATAGCAGTATATATATATATATAATTTTTTTGTGACAGAATTAATTTAGAAGTTTAATCTTTTGTTGTTGGATAAAAGAAAATTTGTGAATAAAATATATTGAATTTCGTTAGTGATTTTTAGAAAGGAAAAGATAAAATTAATTCTTTATAATGCCCTTTTTTACTAAGAAATGTTATTTAAAATATTTTGAATAGAAATTTATTTAAGAAAACATATTAATTCATATTATTAAATTAATTAATTAGACGTCATTTCACATGTGTGGAATCTATAATATAGTATATTTAAGATATAAGAGAAAATTTTTATTCGATTGCAATGAGTTGCAAGAAACAGGTTAACTATAAAATACATAACTTTATTTCATAAAGAAATTTCATATAGTTTTAGTTATGATAAGAAAATAGAAATCGAATGCATAAATGGCACATATAATAAGGATCTTCGAAATGTAAAACATTCGATGAAAAGAATGTTTACGTATTATGCATGCATACATACATACATACATAAGTCTCTCTAATGTTTATGGCAAACAAAAAATTTATTAAGACTTTTAATGCAAGTGATTCCCGAAACCAAAAAGAAACTAACTGGTATAACTTTAAAAAAACTACAGATTATAAATAAAATCTCAAGGATCGTTCCATATGGAAATCTCCTATTCAAGATACGACTCACTCTTCTACATTTTGCATTTTAAACACCTTCCTCTTAATCATTTAACGTACTGTACGTAGAGATGTTTCATAAATATGAAGAAAGTCTTCATTAAAATATATCAATATGCATAGCCGGAATAATATTGTGTCGAAGTAAATAATGAATAGCCTCTGTACCCAAGAAACTAGTGAAATATTTCATAAAGACTCCTGAATAATATGTTCCCTATAGATCGAGAAATGACACAGGAAGTGATAAATATTTATGGGACACCTCTGCCTCTCATCCTCTCTTTTCAAACACCCCTTCAGTCCGAATGTCTGAAGGGCTTTTAAGAAGTTCGGGTAATCCTTTGCGGCTGGAGAAACCTTCACACTTAAATTTCCTTTACGGTGACAGTTAGGAGTGAAACTCAAAATTAAGTTTGAATTGAACTTGTTTTCAGAAAGTTTAATCAATTAAAGACTTGGAGTTGCAGTCTTATTTCTTATCTAATTTATTGTTGTTTCACTTTCGAAAGTGGCAAGATAAGATTTTAAAGTAGAAACTTAAAAGGATTTTGTTTTAAATCTCTTGTTTTAGCTGTTAAAGTAGGTTGGGTTTAGAATTTCAGTATACATATATATTTTTTATTTTGTATCAGAATTAATTTGAAACTTCAATATTTTGTTGTTGGATAAACGAAAATTTTTGAATAAAATGTATTTTGTTACAATTAAATCAATTCTTTATAATGACTTTTTGGAATTAGAAATGTTATTTAAATACCTTAAATAGAAACTCATTTAAGAAAACATTCATTTAGATTATTAAATTATTAATTTCAAGTCACTTCACATCTGCTTTCACATCTGTGGAATCCATAATATATTATATTTGAGATGTAAGATAAAATGTTTATTTTATTGAAATGAATTGACAGAAATGGGTTAACCGTAAAAGACATAACTTTATTTCATAAAAAATTTCATATAATTTTACTTATGATAAGAAGTTAGAAATCGGTTAAATAAAAGTCACATAAAAGTAGCGATGTTCGAAATGAAAAACATTCGATGAAAAGAATATTCATGTAGCATGCCTGCATACCTACATAATACTCTCTAAGGGTTATGCGAAACAAGAAATTTCTGAAGACTTTTAATTCAAGTTGTTTCTTAAAACAACTAGAAACTAACTGGGCCAACTCTCGAAGAGCTACAGAATATAAATAAATTCTCAAGCATCGTTCCGTATGGAATCGTTCCATATGGATTGCTCCTATTCAAGATACGACTCATTCTTCTACATTTTGCATTTTAACAC
>CM063509.1:6228856-6251356 GCA_032207245.1 Pardosa pseudoannulata
CTAATGGATAAACGAAAATTTGTGAATAATATATATTGAATTTCGTTAGTGAATTTTAGGTAAATAGGATAAAGACACAAACACACACACAAATATATATATATATATATATATATATATATATATATATAAATATATATATATATTAAATTTAAATAAACTTAAAGAAACTTTTTTTAAGGTGATAATACAAACTTTTTACCTGACAAACGAAAAAGCTATTACCGACATTTAGATATAGCTTAATTAAAAAAAAATGAGAATAGTTAAATATGTAACACTGAAACCGAATTTAAGTTCATTGACTAAGCCAAATTCAGCGAATTTCTTTTTATTTCTAGAGGCTGCAAAAAAACCTAATTTACCACTTTACATATAAGTAGACTTTCGGAGGTAAATGTATTTTTTTTGTAACACATGTACTTTAAATTTGTTTTTCTCTCAGTAAGTCATGTTAGTTATATATTGTCATCTTAGATAACCTAAATCTATGCAACCTATATCATAAGAACTGTATTTTTTTAAGTTTTCATCGTTTCTCAATGTTTACGGAACTTATAAAGAAAGCATACTATTATTGTTATGAGTCTATACGTTACACTAAACATACATAAATGGATGAAATATTACGAAATAAACATCATTTTAAGCGGTGAAAAAAATATAAACAAATATCTTACATAATCCATTTTCGTTTCTTTCAAAGCAGATCAGTAATACTTCATAAATAAAAGCAAGAGTTGAAAATATCATTCATTCATTTTCTTCACTTCAAAAATATTTGACGTTAAATGCATTTCAACCAGTTCCATTTTCCACTTTTTCGCATCTTCAGTTGAAGTCGCAGTCTGCAGTGACAGCACCATTACTTTTCATAAGGAAGATTTGGCGATTATCCTTTCAGATTTTATATGATTTTTGGCTAGAATAAAAGGAGATTTTAAAATCAGTTCTTATTCATAATGTACATTTAAGCGACGTATAAATAACTTGCCTTGATGTCTTTTTTTTTTGGGTTCTGGTTTTGTTTTGCTTTTTATTAAAATAACAAAGTAAACTGTATCGAATTTGTATCAAAATGTTTAAAGAAACAAATATGAATTATTTAAACACGTTTTATGAAATATATGAATATAATTCATAGCTTTGAAATGCTTTTGATATCATTTTTAACAGATAGAAAATCAATTATGTTTTTTGTTAGAACAAAATAATATTATTAAAATTATGTTGTTTTTCTACATTTATCACTGGAATATTTTAATTTTTAAATAATAAATTTTCTCCATTACGTATTTTTTTATTTTACTTTTATTTCCCTTTTCCGTTAAACAATAATGCATCTTAGATATAAAATTGATTTTTATGAAATACTGCTTCTTTTTGTTATATAGTTGTACATATTTTGAATTATACTATTTTTTTATAGATATGCACAATAGCAAAACACACATATATTTGTATATTATTATATATTTATTTTTATATTACATATATAATTTATTTACATATACATATATATGTATAACTATACATATATAAATATTTTATAATAATATAGTTACTTATACATAATTATATTTACATATATACATTATATATATATATATATTAGATATAATATATATTTATATTTTTTTTATATATATATATATTTTATATTTATATATATATATTTATATATATATATATATAATATAATAAAATATATATAATTTATATTATATATATCTTATGTGTGTGTGTGTGTGTGTGGTGTGTGTGTGTGTGTTGTGTGTAAGAAATTTTCTCAGGGGATTTTCAAAAAATTTAAAAACATTCTAAAAGATATTCCGCGTCCTTTTTCCAATTTTTAAGAGTTAGAGATCGTACTAATAGTAATTTTATATATTCGATTTTATATTCTTATCCTATTTTAAACTATATGAATTTATTTATGAAATAAGTTATGTTTTTTTATAGTTACATTGTTTGTCCTGACGTTCATAAAATAAAAATTTTCTCATATACCTTTTATATATTTTGGATATCACATATATGAACAATATCGAAATAACGTCAAATTAATTAATATAATAATAAAAATAATATGTTTCCTTAAATAATTCTATTCAAAATATTTTAAAAACATTTCTTATTAGAAAATGGCAATATAAGAATTTATTTTATCCATTTCATACTAAAGATCACTAACGAATTTGAATATATTTTATTCGCAAATGTTCGTTTATTGAAACAAAAAAGGTTGAACTTCTAAATTAATTCTAAACAAAATATATATATATATATATATATATATATATATATATATATATATATATAACACATATATGTATATATATATATTTATATAGATTAATGAGATACTGAACCAACCCACTTTAACAACTAAAACAAGAGATTTAAAACAAAATTCTTTTAAGTTTCTACTTTAATTTTCGTTTCTTTCAAAGCAGATCAGTAATACTTCATAAATAAAAGCAAAGTGTTGAAAATATCATTCATTCATTTTCTTCACTTCAAAAATATTTGACGTTAAATGCATTTCAACCAGTTCCATTTTCCGCATTTTCGCATCTTCAGTTGAAGTCGCAGTCTGTACTGACAGCACCATTACTTTTCATAAGCAAAGATTTGGCGATTATCCTTTCAGACTTTATATGATTTTCGGCGAGAAAAAAAGGAGATATAAATCACTGTTCAGCTCAAATATATATGAATGTGTGTTAAAGCGACGTAATAAATAACTTGCCTCGAATGTCTTGATTTTTTGTGCGTTCTGGTAAGGTTTTGCCGGGATTTATTTAAAAGCTAAGCGAGTAAACTGTATGAATCGAATTTGTATCAAAAAGAGTAAAAGAAACAAATATGAATTATTTAAACACGTTTTATGAAATATTGAATCGAATAAATTGATAGCTTAGAGAAATGCTTTGATATCCACATTTTTAACAGATAGAAAATAAATTATGATGTTTTTTTATTAGAATACAATATAATATTAAGGACATTTTTTTGTTTTTCTACAATAAATCCCTGCCTATTTTAATTATTCAATATAATAAATATTCTCCGATTACGGTTGGTTTATTTATTTTAATTTAATTTCCCTTTTCCATTAAACTATAATGCATCTTAGATAAAAACTGATTTTTATGAAATATTGCCTTAGATACTGTTAGCTGATATGTACATATATATTAATTTATACATACATTCATATATAGATATATATGCACAAATACGTCCACTAACACACATAAATATGAGTGTATATATATATATATATATATATATATATATATATATATATATATATATATATATATATATATATATATATATATATATATATATATATATATATATATATATATATATATATATATGTAAGTTATTTTCACACGGGTTTTCAAAACTTAAAACAAGGGTTAAAAATTACAGCGTCCTTTTGCATTCCAATTTTTAAGAGTTAGAGATCGCTACTGATATGTGATTTTTATATATTCGATTTCTATATTCTTATCCTAACTAAAACTATAGGAAATTTATTTATGAAATAAAGTTATACATTTTATAGTTAACCTTGTTCTGTCAAGTCATTTCAATATAATAAAAATTTTCTCTTATACATTAATATATTATGGATATCACATATATGAAAGCAGATATCGAATGACGTCAAATTAATTAATTTAATAAACTAAATTAATATTTTTCCTTAAATAAGTTTCTCTTCAAAATATTTTAAATAACATTTCTTATCAGAAAATGGCATAATAAAGAATTTATTTTATCCTTTCTTACCTAAAGATCACTAACGAAATTGAATATATTTTATTCGCAAATGTTCGTTTATTGAACAGAAAAAGGTTGAACTTCTAAATTAATTCTGATACAAAATAATATATATATATATATATATATATATATATATATATTAACTGAGATACTGAACCCAACCCACGTTAACAGCTAAAACAAGAGATTTAAAACAAAATTCTTTTAAGTTTCTACTTTAAATTCTTATCTTGCCACTTTCGAAAAGGAAATAACAATAAATTAGTAAAAGATAAGACTGCAACTCTAAGTCCTGAATTGATCAAACTTTCTAAAAACAAGTCCAATTCAAACTTAATTTTGAGTTTTACTCCGTAGCTGTCACCGTAGAGGAAATTTAAGTGTGAAGGTTTCTCCAGCCGCAAAGGATTACAGGAACTTCTTACAAGACTCTCAGACATTCGTACTGAAGGGGTGTTTGAAAGTGAGGGGTAGAGGCAGAGGTGTCACATTAATATTTATTACTTACTGTCTCCTTTCTCGATGTATAGAGCACATATTATTCAAGAGTCTTTACGGAATATTTCACGAGTTTCTTGGTTACAGAGGCTATTCATTATTTAGTTTGTCACACTATTATTCCGGCTATGCATGTTGATAACTTTTAATGAAGACTTTCTTCATATTTAAGAAATACCTCTACGTACAGTACGTTAAATGGTTAAGAGGAAGGTGTCTAAATGCAAAATGTAGAAGAGTGAGTCGTATCTTGTATAGAAGATTTCCATATGAAACGCTGCTTGAGAATATATTCATATTCTGTAGTCTTTGGAAAGTTGGCCTAGTTAATTTCTTGCTGATGTCGGGAATAACTTCCATTAAACGTCTTCATGAATTTTTTGCTTGTCATAAACAATAGAGAGGATTATGTATGTATGCTACATGAACATTCATTTTTTCGAAAGTTTGACATTTCAGTGATCGCTACTGTTATGTGCTCTTTAAGTATTCGATTTCTAACTTCTCATCCTAACTAAAACTGTATGAAATTTATTTATGAAATGAAGTTATGTATTTTATGGTTAACTCTGTTCTGTCAAGTCATTTAAATTGAATAAAATTTTTATATATAAAATATAATACGTTATGGATTTCAGAGTAAAGCAGATGTGAAATGACGTCCAATTAATTAATTAAATAATCAAAATAAATATGTTTTCTTAAATAAGTTTAATTAAACTTATATTAAATAACATTTATGAGAAAAAAATCGCTTTAAAAAAATTGATTTTATACTAAATAAATTCAACATATTTTATTCAAAATTTTCGGTTATCTAACAGCAAAATATTGAACTTCCAAACTAATTCTGGTACAAAATTATATATATATATATATATATATATATATATATATATATATATATATATATATATAATGTGCCTATATGTATGTGCCTTTTTTGTATTCGATTTATAACTTCTTATTATAACTAAAATTATATGAAATTTATTTATGAAATAAAGTTATATTTTTTATAGTTAAACTAATTCTCTCAATCATTTCAATCGAATAAAATTTTCTTTAATATTTTGAATATAATTTGTTATGGATTGCATAGAATAAAGCAGATGTGAAATGAAGTGAAATTAACTTAATAATCAAATTGAATATTTTTTCTTAAATAAATTTCAATTCAAAATGTTTTAAATAACATTGATAAGTATAAAAGAGCATTATATATAATTGATTTTATCCTTACCTAAAAATAACGAACAAAATTCAATATATTTTATTCATAAATTTTCGTTTATCCAACAGAATAAGTTTGAACTTCCAAATTAATTCTGATACAAAATAGATCAATATATGTATATACTGTGATAATAAAGTAAACCAAATTTAACAGCTAAAACAAGAGATTTAAAACAAAATCCTTTTAAGCTTTTACTTGAAAATCTTATCTTGCCACTTTCGAAAGTGAAATAACAATAAATTAGAAAAAAAGAAGACTGCAACTCCAAGTCCTTAATTGATTAAACTTCTTGAAAACAAGTTCAATTCAAACTTAATTTTGAGTTTTATTCCGTAACTGTCACCGTATAGGAAATTTAAGTGTGAAGGTTTCTCCAGCCGCAAAGGATTACGGGAACTTCTTAAAAGCCCTTCAAACATTCGTACTGAAGGGGTGTTTGAAAAGAGAAGAGGAGAGGCAGAGGTGTCATATAAATATTTATTACTTCCCGTCTCCATTTTCGATGTATAGATCACATATTATTCAAGGAGTTTTTACGGAATATTTCAAGAATTCCTTGGGTATAGCGGCTCTTTACTATTTACTTTGAATGTCACGCTATTATTCCGGCTATGCATGTTTATAAATCATAATGAAGACTTCATGCTCAAGAAATCTTTCTGTATGCAGTACGATAAATGATTAAGAGGAATGTGCTTAAAATGCAAAATGTACAGCTGCGAGTCGTTTCTTGGGATGAATAGGTCAATGCTTGAGATGTAGAACAATGATTGAAAACTTATTTATATTATGTCATTATTTAAAGTTTGGAGAGTTAGAGATTAGAGGGTTTTTAAGAAGTTCGTGAAATTCTTTGCGGCTGGAGAAGCTTTTAGATTTAAATTTCCTATACGGTTACATTTACTGAGTGAAACTGAAAATTAAGTTTGAATTGGACTTGTTTTCAGAAAATTTAATCAATTAAGGACTTGGTGTGATGAGGCGATTTAGATCTGATATATAATTGTTTCATTCATAAAAAAAGTAAAATGTTCGGGATCTAAATCTGACCTCATCACATCGTCAGAGATAGAGGACCATAATTTAACGGAATATTGTAGTCTTGTACGGGGGTCTGATTCCAGTCACAGATAAGAATCCTGTCTCCGTACTTGACATTAAATAAGAATGTACCTTTGTGGAGTATTTATGAGTCCCTAAGGGACAGGGCCAAATTAGAGGTGATAAGGTTACTCACGTTGGTGGTCTCAGGACGGGGTTTGCTGAGATCAATGACTTTCTGGCAATCGATCCCGATTGGGAGTCAAGAAGAAGGAGGGGACTAAGTTAGAGAATTGGAGGAGAAGGCCCCAGAGAGTTGAAGCAAAAGGCCCCAGAGAATTGGAGGAGGAATGGAGAGAGGGCACGAGGAAGAGGAAGAGAAGAAGAGCAGGAAGAGAAACAGCAGAGAATTGAGAAGGACAGGAGAAGGTCCCAGGGAGTTGAAAGAGAAGGCCCCAGAGAGTTGGATCGGAAGGCCCCACAGAATTGGATGAGAAGGCCCCAGAGTGTTTAGAGAGAAGGCCCCAGGGAAGTGAAAGAGAAGGCCCCAGAGAGTTGGATCGGAAGGCCCCACAGAATTGGATGAGAAGGCCCCAGAGAGTTGAGGCAGAAGGCCCCAGAGAATTGGAGGAGAAGGTCCCAGGGAGTTGAAAGAGAAGGCCCCACAGATTTGGATGAGAAGGCCCCAGAGTGTTTTTGGAGAGAAGGCCCCAGGGAGTTGGATTAGAAGGACCCAGAGAGTTTGGTCCGGAGGTCCAAACAGGAAGTTGCTATATACTCCAGCCAAGTCCGCCAGAAAGTTTCCTGCAAAAGTTGTACGGTCGCACCCCAGAGACAACAGATCAACGGTTGATGAAAAAATTTCCCTCTCATACCCTTCAACCAGAAGTGTTCCGGGCCCATCACTTTAGACCCACAAAGGTACCCATCTTTTTGCATTACATTTTGAAATCGAGATTAGGTCCTCTCTCTCTACTTACAAAATTTTCCTAAATATATATAAAGTTTGTCAGAAGTAATTTAAATAGTTTGACTAAGCTTAATTATTGACTTATATATATTTTTTTGTAAATATATGTATGTTTTTTTTATAATAAATCTACTTTTTTTATATTAAGCTAATCACAGTTGCCATTATTTTAGAGGTTAGTTGATTCTTCATTTTAATGTCTGTAGTTGCTCAGAAATTTGCTTCTAAATTAATTCTTATTCAATATATATATATATATATATAACTATATATATATATATATATATATATATATATATATATATATATATATATATATATATTGAATCATAATTAATTTAGAAGTTCAATAATTTTTTGTTGGGTAAAAGAATATTTTATTGTTATATAAACGATAATTTTTGAAGAAAATATGTTGAATATATTTAGGATAAAATCAATTCTTTTTAATACCCTTTTTTACTCAGAAATTTTATTTAAAATACTCTGAATTGAGCCTTATTTAAGAAAACATATTTATTTTCATTAATAAATTAATTGATTCGACGTCATTTCAGATCTGCTTTCATATATGTAGAATCCTTAATGTATTATATTTAAGATATAAGAGAAAACTTTTATTCTGTTGAAATGACTTGACGGAACAATGTTAACCATAAAAGACATACTCCATTTCATAAATAAATTTCATATAGTTTTAGTTAGGATAAGAAGTTAGAAATCGAATATATAAAAGGCACATCTAAATAGCGATGTTCGAAATGAAAAAGATTTGATGAAAAGAATGTCCATTTAGCATGCTTGCATAACTACATAATCATCTCTAAGGTTTATGCGAAACAAGAAATTTCTGACAATTTTTAATTCAAATTATTCCCGTAAACAGCTAGAAACTAATTGGGCCAACTTTCGAAGAACTACAGAATATAAATACATTCTAAAGGATCGTTCGATATGGAAATCTCCTCTTCATTTCAATATACTACTCACTCTTCTACATTTTGCATTTTAAATACCTTCCTTTTTAACATTTCACGTACTGTACTTAGATTTATTTCTTAAATATGAAGATAGTCTTCATTAAAATTTATCAACATACATAGCCGTGACAAAGTAAATAATGAATATCCTGTATACCCAAGAAACTCGTGAAATATTCCATAAAGTCTCCTGACAATTATGTGCTCTATACATCGAGAAAGGAGACAGGAAGTGATAAATATTTATGTGACACCTCTGCCTCTCCCCCTCTCTTTTCAAACACCCCTTCAGTACAAATGTCTGAAGGGCTTTTAAGAAGCTTGTGTAATCCTTTGTAGTTGGAGAAACCTTCACACTTAAATTTCCTCTACGGTGACAGTTACGGATTGAAACTCAAAATTAAGTTTGATTTGGACTTGTTTTCAAAAAGTTTAATCAATTAAGGACTTCGAGTTGCAGCCTTCCTTTCTTCTAATTTATTGTTGTGTCACTTTCGAAAGTTGCAAGATAAGATTTTAAAGTAGAAATGTAAAAGGATTTTCTTTTAAATCTCTTGTTTCAGCTGTTAAAGTGGGTTGGGCTTATTATCTCAGTATATATATATCTATATATATCTATATATATATATCTATATCTATATATATATATATATATATATATATATATATATATATATATATATATATATTTATTTATTATTTTGTATGTGAATTAATTTAGAAGTTCAATCTTTTGTTGTTTGATAAAAGAAAATTTGTGAATAAAATATATTGAATTTTATTAGTGATCTTTAGGTAGGAAAGGATAAAATAAATTCTTTATAGTGCCATTTTCTACTAAGAAATGTTATTTAAAATATTTTGAACACAAACGTATTTTAGAAAACATATTCATTTAGATTATTAAATTAATTTATTTGAAGTTATTTTACATCATTTTTAATCTGTGCAATACATAATATCTCATATTTAATATATAAGATAAAATTTTATTCGATTGAAATATCTTGACAGAAATGGGTTATCTATAAAAAATATAACTTTATTTCATAAATAAATTTCACATAATTTTAGTTATAATAAGCAGTTAGAAATCAAATATATAAAAAGCGCATATTAATTATGATATTTGAAATGTAAACCATTCAACAAAAAGAATGTTCATGTAGCATGCATGCATGTATACATACATACATAATTCTCTCTAAATTGTACGTCAAACAAAAAATTCCTGAAGACTTTTAATAGAAGTTATTTCCGAAATCAACCAGAAAATAACTGGGCCAAATTTGAAAAAATTACAGAATATAAACACATTCTCACGCATTGTTCCATATGGAAATGTCCTTTCTTTTCTATATAAAACTCACTGTCCTACATTTTGCAATTTAAACACATTCCTCTTAAACATTTAACGTACTGAATATAGAAAGTTTTCTTGAACATGAAGTCTTCATTAAGATTTATCAACATGCATAGCCGGAATAATAGTGTGACAAACTAAATAATGAATAGCCTCTGTAACCAAGAAACTGGTGAAATATTCCATAAAGACTCCTGAATAATATGTGGTCTATACGCAGAGAAAGGAGACAGGAAGTGATAAATATTTATGTGACACCTCTGCCTATCATCCTCTCTTTTCAAACACCCCTTCACTACGAATGTATGAAGGGCTTTTAAGAAGTTCGTGTAATCCTTTGCTGCTGGAGAAACCTTCTCACTTAAATTTCTTATACGGTGACAGTTACGGAATGAAACTCAAAATTAAGTTTGAATTGGACTTGTTTTCAGAAAGTTTAATCAATTAAGGACTGGGAGTTTCAGTCTTCTTTTTTTTCTAATTTATTGTTGTTTCCCTTTCGAAAGTGGCAAGATAAGATTTTAAAGTAGAAACTTAAAAGGATTTTGTTTTAAATTTCTTATTTTAGCTGTTAAAGTGGGATGGGTTTACTATCTCAGTATATATATATATATATATATATTTATATATATATATATATAATATATATATATTATTTTGTTATACAATTAATTTAGAAGTTGAATCTTTTGCTGTTGACTAAACGAAAATTTTTGAATAAAATGTATGAAATTTCTTTATTGATTTTTAGGAAAGGATAAAATCAGTTTTTTTTAATTTCCTTTTTACTAAGGAATATTATTTGAAATATTTGTAATTGAAACTTATTTAAAAAAACATATTCATTTAGATTATTAAATTAATTAATTTGATATTATATTATGTAATATATAATTTATATATTATATAATATTATATTTTATTATATTGTTATTATTTATTATTATATTATATTATTATTTATTATTATTATATTATTATTTTATTATATATATTTTTATATTATTTTATTTTATTATTATATTTTATATATTACATAATTTATATTATATTTAATGTATAATAAAGTTTTCATCGATTTAAATGACTTAACAGAGCAGGGTTAACTATAAAATACATAAATTTAATTCTCGTGAAACTCGTGAAATATTCCATAAAGACTCCTGAATAATATGTGCTCTATACACAGAGAAAGGAGACAGGAAGTGATAAATATTTATGTGACACCTCTGTTTATCCCCTTCTCTTTTCGAACACCCCTTCAGTATGAATGTCTGAAAGGCTTTTAAGAAATTCGTGTAATCCTTTGCGGCTGGAGAAGCCTTCACACTTAAATTTCCTATACGGTGACAGTTACGGAATGAAGCTCAAAATTAAGTTTGAATTGAACTTGTTTTTAAAAAGTTTAATCAATTAAGAACTTGGAGATGCAGTCTATTTTTTTCTAATTTATTGTTGTTTCACTTTCGAAAGTGGCAGGATAAGATTTTAAAGTAGAAACTTTTAAAGGATTTTGCTTTAAATCTCTTGTTTTAGCTGTTAAAGTGGGTTGGGTGTAGAATTTCAGTATACGTATATATTTCTTTTATTTTCTATCAGAATTAATTTGAAACTTCAATCTTTTCTTGCTGATAAACGAAAATTTTTGAATAAAATATATTGTATTTCGTTACGATAAAATCAATTCTTTATAATGTCTCTTAGGAATAAGAAATGTTATTTAAAATACTTTAAATAGAATCTCATTTAAGAAAACATTCATTTACATTATTAAATTAATTAATTTGACGTCATTTCACATCTGCTTTCACATCTGTGGAATCCATAATAAAATATATTTGAGATAAGAGAAAATTTTTATTTTATTTAAATGACTTGACAGAAACGAGTTAACCATAAAAGACATAACTTTATTTAATAAATAAATTTCATATAGTTTTAATTGTGATAAGAAGTTAGAAATCGAATATATAAAAGGCACATCTAAATAGCGATGTTCGAAATGAAAAACTTTCGATGAAAAGAATGTTCATGTAGCATGCTTGCATACCTACATAATCCTCTCTAAGGTTTATGCGAAACAAGAAATTTCTGAAGACTTTTGATTCAAATTGTTTCCGAAAACAACCAGAAACTAACTGGGCCAACTTTCGAAGAACTACAGGATATTAATATATTCTCAAGCATCGTTCCATATGGAAATCTCCTATTCAAGATACGACTCATTCGTCTACATTTTGCATTTGAAACACCTTCCTCTTAATCATTTAACTTACTGTACGTAGAGATATTTCTTAAATATGAAGAAAGTTTTCATTAAAATTTATCAACATGCACAGCCGTAATAATAGCGTGACAAAGTAAATAATGAATAGCCTCTATACCCAAGAAACTCCTGAAATATTCCATAAAGACTCCTGAATAATATGTACTCTAAACATCGAGAAAGGAGACAGGAAGTGATAAATATTTATGTGACACTTCTGCTTATTCCCCACTCTTTTCAAACACCCCTTCAGTCGGAATGTCTGAAGGGCTTTTAAGAAGTTCGCGTAATCCTTTGCGGCTGGAGAAAACCTTCACACTTAAATTTCCTATACGGTGACAGTTACGGAGTAAAACTCAAAATTAAGTTTGAATTGAACTTGTTTTAGAAAGTTTAATCAATTAAGGACTTGAAGTTGCAGTCTTCTTTTTTCCTAATTTATTGTTGTTTCACTTTCGAAAGTGGCAAAGATAAGATTTTAAAGTAGAAACTTCAAAAGATTTTGTCTTAAATCTTTTGTTTTAGCTCTGAAAAGTGGGTTGGGTTTAATATTTTAGTATATTACAGTTTTTTTTTTTATTTTGTATCAGAATTAATTTGGAATTTCAATATTTTGCTGATGGATTAACGAAAATTTGTGAATAAATATATTGAATTTCGTTAGTGAATTTTAGGTAGGACAAAATCAATTATACATAATGCCCTTTTTATACTTAGCAATGTTATTTAAAACATTTTTCGAATTGAAATTATTTAAGAAAATATATTAATTAGATTATTAAGTTAATTTCAACTCAATTTCACATTTGCTTTACTCTGTGACTTCATAATAAATTATATTTAATGTATTAAAAAAATTTTTACTCGATTGAAATGATTTGACAGAATTAGGTTACCTACAAAAAATATAACTTTATTTCACAAATAAATTTGGTATAATTTTAGTTATAATAAAATTTAGTATCGAATACATAAAAGTACATATAAAGCGGTCTTCGAAATGTAAATTATACTATGAAGAATGTTTATGTAGCATGCGTGGAACCATACATAATCCTCTCTAAGGTTTATGCGAAAGTTTTTTCCTAAGACTTTTAAAAGAAATAATTCCTAAAACAACCAGAAAAATTACTCCAACTTTAGAGACTGTAGAATTAATTACATTCTCAAGCATTTTTCCATATGGAAATGTCCTATTGTTTAGACTCAATGTTCTAAATTTTGCACTAAACATTCTCTTAATCATTAACTATTGTTACGCAGAGGTATTTCTTAAATATGAAGAAAGTCTTCATTAATATTTATCAACATGCATAGCCGGAATAATAGCGTGACAAAGTAATTATGAATAGCCTCTATACAAGAAACTCGTGATATATTATAAAGATTCCTGAATAATATGTTCCCTATACACAAAGTGAGAATCAAGTGATAAATATTTATGAAATCTGCTTTTCCCCTCTTTTCAAACACCTCTTCAGTACAATGTCTGAAGGGCTAGAAGTTCGTTCGTGTAATCCTTTGCGGCTTAGAAACCTTCACACTAAATTTAATATACGGTGACAGTTTAGTAAACTAAATTAAGTTTGAATAACTTGTTTTCAGAAAGTTTAATCAATTAAATATTGTAGTCTTCTTTTTTATCTAATTTATTGTTGTTTCAATTTCGAAGTGGCGAGATAAGAAAATGTTTAAATCTTTTGTTTTAGCTGTTAAAGTGGGTTGGGTTTAATATATATATATATATATATATATATATATATATATATATATATATATATATATATATATTATTGTGTATCAGAATTAATATAGAAGTTCAATCTTTTGCTACTAAAATTTTCGAATGAAATATATCGAACTTCGTTAGGATAAAATCAGTTTTTTATAAGGCCTTTTTTTATTAAGAAATGTTATTTAAAATATTTCGAATTAAAACTTATTTAAGAAAATATATTCATTTAGATTATTAAATTAATTAATTTGAAGTAATTTTACACCTGCTTTACTCTCTGTACTTCATAATAAATTATATTTAATGTATTAAAAAATTTTTATACTATTGATATGATTTGACTGAACAGGTTTTTTTCTAATAATTTTAGTAAATATTATTTTTAGTAAATATTTAGTATTCGAATACATAAAAGCCACATATAAAGAGTTGGAAAAACATGTTACTGAGCGTTTCACTTTGTGAAGCTTGTTAGCATGTACTAAAGATTTAAAAATTATCAAAGTATTTTAAATAAACAATATTTAAGTGATAAATTAGTATAAACTATAAATATTACATACTTCCTTTTCATTTATTTCAAAGCAGATCACTTTAGCTACAATTAATACATAAGAGAAGAAAATATCAATATTGATACGATGACTAAAGATGTTTGAAAAGTATCAAAATATTTTAAACAAACAATATCTAAGTGATAAATGGATATAAACTACGAATATTTATAATCCATTTTCCTTTATTTCAAAGCACATTGCTTCAGCAACACTTAATAGATAAGAGATGAAAATATCAATATTGGTACCATATACTAAAGATGTGGAAAAGTATCAAAGTATTTTAAATAAACAATATTTAAGTGATAAATGAATATAAACAACAAACATTACATAATCCATTTTTATGTCTTTCAAAGCACATAGCTTCAGCAACACTTAATAGATAGCAGATGGAAATATCAATATTGGTACCATGTACTAAAGATGTCGAAAAGTATCAAAGTATTTTAAATAAACAATATTTTAAGTGATAAATAAGTATAAACTACAAATATTACATAATCCATTTTCACTTCTTTCAAATCACATCGGTTCAGCAGCCCATAATAAATGACAGATGAAAATATCATTCCTTTTTTCACTCCAAAAATATATGAAGTTAAACGTATTTCAACCAGTTTGTCCCCCCCCCATACAAACACTTTTGCTTCATCTCCAGTAGAAGTCACAGTCTGCAGTGACAACACCATTGCTTTTTATAAGCAAAGATTTAGCGATTATCCTTTCAGACATTTTTTCTTATAATTTTTCGCCAATCTTCGAAGGGAAAAAACTACGTAAATCATTGCAGAGCTGAGACATATATAAATGCGTTCCACCAACATCATAAATAACTTGCCTGTCTCAATTCTGGATCATTTTTACTGGAATTTTTTTACGATACTGTATTTAAAAGCTAAACTGGCAAAATGTCACTATATGACTTGAATTCGTATTGTAGAGAATAAAAAACATGAATCAGGATTACTTATTGAAAGGTTTTTTTTTTTGATGAAATATAGCCTTAGATCAATTTTTGGCATTGTATATTGCTTTAATATAACTTTTTACAATACGTGTACTAAAAAATTTTAATTTTATTTGTTAGTGTACAATAATATATTACGGATATTTTGTTGCCTCTCTTACAATAGTTCCCCGAACAATGGCCGAATGGTTAGGGTGCTGGCCTTCGGTACCGGTGTTCGTGGGTTCGAATCCCACTATGGCAGCGATGTTCGTAGCCGTTCGGAATCGGCTTTAAGCAGTAGTTCTTGGTCTCATTAGCCCTCGTGTTGCAAAATTAGACCGTAAGGCTCCAAAACAAATCTTACAATAGTTTATTTTACCTATTTCTAAAATTTTATAAAATAAATAATTTCATTTTATAAATTTTATTTATTTAGTGTATTTATACTATTTATATTAATTCATTTTATCTGTGTGAAATGGAAGCTGTGCAAAATAATATACACCCATATATATATATATATATATATATATATATATATATATATATATATCAGGGAAAATAAAACTAAATATGTAAACTAATATAGAGATTTTGTATATAATCCCTAAGAGGACAGCTTTACAGAATATACTGTCAGACAACTTTCCGTAATTTGATAGTTCAATCGGGTGGAAATAAATTTACAGTCGGAAGCTATCATTACGTCCCAAGAAAATTCTCATGAATTTTCAGTTCTAAAGTGAAGGGCAAAACTCCCCGCCCCTTATATATTCCTCCTTCCAACTCCTAATTTGAACACATTTCTAGGGCTAGAGGTGAGGCTAAACGTGTCAAACCAATTAAAATTTTATAATTCCCTAGCGGCCAATTGAGGAAGTTATGAACAAAAATTAGATTCTCACTGTGGCGAACAGATTTTTCGGACATTTTCCTTCTTAGATATTCAGAGATTTTTCAATAGATATTTTTTCTTCGAAGTTTCCTTAGATCTTCCGGAGATTTCTTTGATGTTTCACGTTAGATGATTTAGCAGCTCGTCTGTTTGGTATAAAGAAGCTAGAAACTATCCAACTAATGTTGTGGCAATAAATATCTTTAGCAACTGGTAACATTGGCGTTTTGGGAAAGCCAAAAGTGGACCTCTATTATTTAAGTAAACCCGATAACCACACAGTCAGCAATTTAGCTATTGAAATATCGAACTATTTTCCAAATAATAATCTGGTTAGTGGTCAGAAAATTAGTACTATTAGTATTATTATAAATTTTGTATAAATTGTACCATCAATTAGTATTATTATAATTTATGTATCATTTGTTTTATCAATCAGTATTATTATATCAGTATTCATGTATCCCATGTTTCATCAATTATTATAATTATTATTTATGTATCTTACGTTTCATCAATTAGTATTATTATAATTAAAGTATCATGTGTTTCATCAATTAGAATTATTACAATTTATGCATCATTTGTTTCATCAATTATTATTTATTATGTATCTTATGTTACATCAATTAATATTATTATAATTTATGTATTTTATATTTCATCAATTATTATTATTCATTATGTATCTTATGTTACATCAATTAATTTTATTATAATTTATGTATTCTATATTTCATCAATTAGTATTATTATAATTTATGTATCATTTGTTTCATTAATTAGTATTATAAATATTTATGTATTATTTGTTTCATCAATTAGTATTATTATAATTTATGTATCATTTGTTTCATTAATTATTATTATTATTATTATTTATGTATCATTTGTTTCATCAATTAGTATTATTATAATTTATGTATCATGTGTTTCCTCAAATAGTATTATTATAATTTATGTATCATGTGTTTCATCAAATAGTATTATTATAATTTATGTATCATTTGTTTCATCAATTAGTATTATTATAATTTATGCATCATCTTTTAAGTTGGTTTGTTAGTTTCTGTCTACAGTATTGCTACAAGAGGGGTAAGAAGCCTGGGACCAACATAGTCGATTTCGAACGTCTTCTCATATCCATACCAGATGCGAGATTTAAACCCACGAACTCTGTTACCGAAATTCAGTGACCTACCAATTTGTCGACCTTCAGCTCTATAAGGAATTTAACAGCTAGTACTGCAATGAGACTAATTTCTTGATACAAATTTTTTTAAAAAGTATATGTTAAAAGTAGAGTATTTCATTCAAAAATTGTATTGATATAAAATTATATTTGTGTGTTTTTAAATTTGAAAACGATAGTAACTTAAAAACAAGCATTATGAAATGTTTACAATTATAACAAGATTTATTAATTTTTTTCCTGTCATGGCCAAACAATACAGAAACTTTGACTATAATAAAAAAATTTACAAATAAAAAAATACTGATAAATATTTTCAATAAATAAAAGCTAATATCATAATCATGCACTCAAATATAAAGTCAATAAATTTTGATAATGATCTTAATAGCAGTAGTAATTGTTATAAATCATGGTTATATTTAAAAGGGCTTTTAACTATCATTATTTATCACAAAGACGAAATATTCCTGAATGAAATTCAAAAATTGTATTTTAATTATGACAACTGATTACAGAAGAATAATAATTTATGCAGAAATAAAATAATTTTAATTTTGAAAAAAATAATGAATAAAGTTCAGATTTAATGTATGTATAAAATAATAAAACATATCAGTGACTGATATTATTTAAATTAAAGATTAAATTGTTGTATCATTTAAAAAAAACAGCAGAAATGCATTAAATGAGTTATACCAAACAAAAGTTATTTAATATTAATTACTTATAAGCATAATTAATTGTTCAGATCTATTAAAAAATAAATGATAATTATCTGAGAATTATTTAAGAGCTTCATTTATTTGCTACATGTCATTAGAATAAGTAGAATGCATTGAAAAAATATAATTAAATCAATAATTTATTTACTGAAATGTTTTCGTGAAATAAATATATTTACAGTCACTCCAAAATAAATGTAGGCTGTTCATAAATTCAAACACTATTCCATTTTTTATTGTGTAATATCTCAACAAGGTCAGCATGTTATTAAAACAACTTTTGTATTTAAACTTTAATTAGAAGTGCAAAAAATTTCATTAAAGAGAGTTGAACGATATTAATGATGATAACAGACAATAGATGGTGCCACTTGCTCTTCCGTTATAGAATAAACATTTTGTTACGAAAAAAGATTACGTGTTTCCAGTCGAGAGCGTACAGTAAAGCATTTTCCGCATACATGCGGGTTCAATAAATGATAAGTTTCCGCTTCGATAAAAATACATTTTTTATTGCAATAAATGTTGAATTAAAAGCAGCTGTTACTCGAAATCTCGCTGAGTTTCGGTTTTCTGAAAATATTATGACTTTTTTCCCCCTAAAAGAATGGTTTTATTTATTATAGATTCAGCGGAAAATGTTTAAACATAAAACACAATAAGTAATAACTTTTAACTTATGTGAAGCGTAAAATATTTAGCTATAGTATCCTTCATGTTAATATTCTGTAATCTATTTATATATGTAAGCACACACACACACACACACACACCCATATATATATATATATATATATATATATATATATATATATAAATATATATATATATATATATATATATATATATATATATGTGTGTGTGTGTGTGTGTGTGTGTGTGTGTGTGTGTGTGTGTGTGTGTGTGTGTACATACATACATAGAGGGAGTGAGAGAGTATTAGAGATGGGGGAAAAGTTAGAGAGAAAGAGAGAGAGAGAAAGAAAGATAGAGAAATAAAGAGAGAGAAAAAGAGAGTTAGAGAGAGAGAGAAAGCGAAAGAGAGAAAGGGAAAGATAGAGAGAGAAAGAAAGAGAGAGAGAAAGCGAAAGAAAGAAAAAGAGAGAGAAATAAAGAGAGAGAGAAAGATAAAGAGAAAAAGAAAGAGAGAGAAAGAAAGAGAGAAAGAAAAAGATAGAGAGAAAAAGAAAGAGAGTGAAAGAAAGAGAAAGATAGAGAAAGAAAGAGAGAGAGAGAAAGAAAAATAGAGAGAAAAGAAAGAAAGAGAGGGAAAAAGAGAGTTAGAGAAAAAAGAGAAAGATAGAGAGAGAGATAAAGAGAGTTAGAGAGAAAGATAGAGAGGGAAAGAGAGAGAGAAAGATAGAGAGACAAATAAAGAGTTAGAGTGAGAGAGAAAGAGAGAAAAAGAAAGTGAGAGAGAGATTAAGAGTTAGAGTGAGAGAGAGAGAAAGGGAGAGAGGAAGAAACAGAGAGAGAGAGAAAGATAGAGATAAAAAAGAGAAAGAGAGAAAAAGAGAGTTAGAGAGAGAGAAAGATAGAGAGAAAAAGAGAGAAAAAGAGAGTTAGAGAGAGGGAAAGATAGAGAGAAAGAAGAGAGGAGAAGGAAAAAGAGAGTTAGAGATAGAGAAGGAAAGATAGAAAGAAAGATGGAGAGAGAGAAAAAAGATAGAGAGAGGGAGAAAGAGAGAGAGAGAAAAAGAAAGAGAGAGAAAAAAAAGAGAGAGAGAGAAAAAAAGAAAGAGAGAGAAAGAGAGCAAGAGAGAGCGAGTGAGAGAGAGGGAGATAAAGAAGCGAGAGAGAAGAGAGAGAGCGAGAGAGAAAGAAGGACTGGTAATTTTAATGAGAATGAGAAGTTTCTAGAAAATAATTACTTAATAGCACTTCATTTAATAATTTATTTGTTGAATTTTTCCTCTTCTTTTCGACTAATGTACATACATACATGCATATATACTAAACGAGCCGACAGACGTTGTCCTGTTTTAACGCTGTAAATCTAAATAATGTAAAATATTTTTAAATAATTTATAAATTGGTTCATTGTGATGGAAAAGTAAGGAAAAAATTTATTTTAAAAATACTTGATGCCACCACGCGTACAGTCATGAGAAACTTAATTAAATTACATTAAAACTCCCATATCAGCTGTATGGGTATTTGATCCTAGGATTTCTCGTACCGAATCCCGTTGCGTCGACTAGAGCGGAAATTCAATAATCTAAATAAGGGCGAAAATCAGGATTTTTAATAAAGAAACTTTTTCTATTAAAGTCTAATAGTTTAAATTAATTATTTGTCTTTAAACACTTTGATAAAAATCAACAATGTTGCTCGGATTATATTTACAATTTACGTCTGTTGATCTAAAAAATTTGATGGTTAGCATCAAAGATGTTAACAAGTAAAATATTTTTTAAATTCACATACAATTACAAGAATAAGACACATTAGTAAACATTTATTCAGTGTGTAGTTTTCATCAATTATTTATAGCTAAAAGATTTGAAAAAAATAACATTGATGCGTAGAATACATTTAAAATTTCTGTTTCTTGATCTCAAAAATTCGGTTATTAGCATCAAAGATAATAATAAAAATATCCAGAAAATTCACATACAATTACAAGAAAAATACACATTAGTAATACATTTATTGAGTGAATAGTTTTAATCAATTATTTATCACTAAATGCTTTGAAAGAAAATAACAGTGATACGTAGAATGTATTTAAGGTTTACGTTTGCTGATCGTAAAAATTTTATTGTTATCATCAAGGATTATAACAACCCAAATAGTCACGAAATTCAAGTACAATTAGAAAAATAAGACACATAAGTAAAACATTTATTCAGTGAGTAGTTTGAGTAATGATTTATCAATAAAAGCTTTGAAAACTGAACAATGATGAGTAGAATATATTTATGATTTCCGTTTGTTGATCGTAAAAATTTGATTGTTAGCATCAAATATGATAACAATCAAAATATCTAGGAAACTCCCTTGCAATTATAAAAATAAGACATTTATTCGGTAAATAGCTTTGATCAGCTTTTTATCTCTAAAAGATTAACAATGATGCGTAATATGTATTTACGATTTCTGTTTGTTGATCGTAAAAATTTTATTGTTAGCATCAAGGATGGTAACAATCAAACTATCCAGGAAACTAACATACAATTACAAGAAAAATACACATTAGTAACAAATTATTAAGTGGGTAATTTTGATCAAATTTTTATCTCTAAAAAAATTAGCAGTGATACGTAAAATATATTTAGGGTTTCCGTTTGCTTATAACAAAAATTTGATTGTTAGCAAAGATGTCAACAACAAAAATAGCCAGAGATTTCAGATACAATTACTAGAAAAACACACATTAGTAACTCATTTTTGTAGTGAGTAATTTTAATCAATTGTTTATCGTTAAAAGTTTTGAAAAAATTAGCAATGATGAGTAGAATATATTAAGATTTCCGTTTGCAGATAGAAAACATTTTGTTGTTTAGTATCAAGGATGATAGCAATAAAAATATCCAGAAAATTCACATACAATTAGAAGCAAAAGACACATTAGTAACACCTTTATTGAGTGAATAGTTTCGATCAATTATTTATCACTAAAAGCTTCGAAAAAAACTACAATGATAAGTTGAATGTATTTACGGTTTACGTTTGCTTATCACAAATGTTTGATTCTTACCGTCAAATATGTTAACAAAAATATCCAGATAATACACACACAATTACTACAAAAATACACATGAGTAACTCATTTTTTCAGTGAGTAATTTTCATCAATTGTTTATCGTTAAAAGTTTTGAAAAAAATAGCAATGATAAGTTGAATATATTATGATTTCTGTTTGCTGATGGCAAAAAGTTTGTTGTTAGAGCATCAAAGATGATAACAATAAAAATATTCAGGAAATTTAAATACCATTACAAGAAAAAGACACATTAGTAACACATTTATTGAGTGATTAGTTTTTATCTATTGTTTATCACTAAAAGCTTCTAAAAAAATTAGAATGATACATAAAATGTATTTACAGTTTACGTTTGCTTATCACAATAATTGGATTCTTAGCATTAAAGATGTCAACAACAAAAATATCCAGAAAATTTACATACAATTACTAGAAAAAGACACAAAAGTAACACATTTTTTCAGTGAGTAATTTTGTTTAATTGTTCATCGCTAAAAGTTTTGAAGTAAATTAGCAATGATGAGTAGAATATATTACGAATTCCAATTGCTGATCGCAAAAATTTTATTTTTAGTTTGACTG
>CM063509.1:6258856-6261356 GCA_032207245.1 Pardosa pseudoannulata
TCTCTCTCTCGCTCTCACTCACTCACTCACTCACTCATTCACATTTTCTCTCTCTTTTCACACACACTCACTCACTCATTTATTCACCTTCTCTCACTCACTCACTCACTGTCACTCAATCATTCCCCTTCTTTCACTCCCTCACTGACACACTGTCACTCAATCATTCCCCTTCTTTCACTCCCTCACTCACTCACTGTCACTCAATCATTCCCCTTCTTTCACTCACTCACTGTCACTCAATCATTCCCCTTCTTTCACTCTTTCACTCACTCACTCACTCACTGTCACTCAATCATTCCCCTTCTTTCACTCACTCACTCACTCACTCACTGTCACTCAATCATTCCCCTTCTTTCACTCACTCACTCACTCACTCACTGTCACTCAATCATTCCCCTTCTTTCACTCACTCGCTCACTGTCACTCACTCACACACTGTCACTCACTCACTCACTGTCACTCAATCATTCCCCTTCTTTCACTCACTCACACACTGTCACTCAATCATTCCCCTTCTCTCACTCACTCACTCACTCACTGTCACTCAATCATTCCCCTTCTTTCACTCACTCACTCACTGTCACTCAATCATTCCCCTTCTTTCACTCACTCACTCACTGTCACTCAATCATTCCCCTTCTCTCACTCACTCACTCACTCACTCACTCACTCACTCACCCACCCACAGTCACACAAACACACGCCTACATATTTAACACTTGGCATGCGAGTATACTTTGAAAATTTAGTTATTCGGAAAAATCGCAGTCAATCGAAAACTATTTTGTTTTTATGAACGAAACATTTTTTATTTTACACTTTAATATATGGTGTATAATTATTTAAGTTAAAAAACCCCAATATTTTTACGAAATCAGAAAAATAAACGATTTTTAAAATGAAAGTCCGATAATCTATCAGCGCCTATTTCTTCATCACTCTCTTTGTCACGACGGCTCATTTTATCCATTTTGTATTCAACAATAAAAAACCAAGCTTTAAATCGACAAAACACGACTTGTACGTTCTGGAGCTAGGAATTCGATGGAAGACGAAATAACGCAACAAAAGACCAAATCACTTGACAATCCTAACTTGTGGAAAGAAAAAATGCAAAGCCTTGCATAACAACGCAAACAACACGCCTGTAATGTCACACGTACATATAATTATACGCATTTAGTAGATTTGTGGTGGTGAACGGGTATCCACCACAAATCTACTAAATACGTATTTTTACGTGACCCCCGCTCCAGTGACAGACTGCAAATAAAAACGTAAAAATACGTTATCCGCAAGCAAAGTGTTAACATAATAGAACTATTAATATTATACTATTATCTTTATGTATATTTTAATAAATATATTTCTATCTATATTCTCGATTTTTATTTCTGAAGAATTCGACTATATCACCCCGAAATATTATTCGAAACTATCCAATATTCGTATTTGCCTTCGAAACGGCTTCTCTTCCTTTCCCGAATGCCACTTCCGAGAGCTCAACACCTTGAGCAATACCCATAAATTATGCTTTTAGTTATTGTACTCTAGCGACATGTTCCATACATCCTCCAGCGATACATTCGGATGAAAAATAGAATGTTATGACTTTTCACATGATATTTCATAAAATGTTTTTACTTAGCATTCTTTTCCATTTTTATCTGACGCATTTCAAATTTCAGCCCTTTTTCGAGAGCATAATAAATCAGCTTATGATAAATAGATATGGGTTCCAAAAAGATCGATACTGAGGAAAGGAAAATATTGTCTTTCAGAAATTGACTCTTCGTTTTGTTTGATTAGGATCTGGTCTACTATTTGGTATTAAATCGGGAACTACTGCTTACTGTTGATTTTAAAATTCATGTCAGCTGTGGGATTCCATCCCACGAACAAATGTACCGAAGAGTAGAGTCCTACATGTGATAGTGCAGCTATGTATTACATAAGGTTGGAGAGACTGATTTGTTCGCAGCACTTATACGTTGTGGGTTGCATGCCCAAGTATTTTTTTTGCGATTCCAGGGGGCCTGTGATGTGGTCTGTGGAAAAGATTACGCTTAACCCTTTGACAGTTTCATTTTTTTCGAGAATTCGGTTAAAGAAAATGTCACATTTTTTATTACACTTTTTTGTTCATTTTACATTTTTAATTAAAGATATGTTATAAAATTAACATTTCTAATATTTTTAAGCATTTATTACAACTTTTTTTTTCTATGAAAGCATCATAGAACTGAAGTTTACCTTTAGTCTCATCGATATCCAAGTTAATTTTTGGAATTCCAGTGAAAGCAAATCTACGAGGCGGATCCGAAGGATTATCACAATTCGATTTACAGTACTATACATCTATTATACCAAAGAAGCATCTTATCTCAAAGTTTTACTAAAAATTTACAAATGTATCTATCATGTAGACGTAAGAAAAAAACATATAAAAATTTAGAGTTAAATTTTTTAATATATTCTGACAATACAACGTTGGTGA
>CM063509.1:6266356-6268856 GCA_032207245.1 Pardosa pseudoannulata
GCAAAAATGCCTAATATATTATTATTTCACATATATGTCAAAATATTGAAACTAATTCGACTTTTTTAAAATTTTTAAAATTAAGTTACCCGTCTAGGTTTAAAACCGTCATTTTGTTTTGTCAAAAATCATATTTTTTTATTACTGTATTATAAAATTTCAACTTTTATGCTTCTAAATCTGTTTTTCTTTTGTCTCTAATACATTTTAAAGAAAAGTTACAGCTGTTGAAACATCAGTGACAGCTGTGAAAACAAAACCGAAGTAGCGACTTCGAAACCGAAAGTTGTGAATTTAAAGCCTTTTAAAGAGACTTTTTCGGACAAAACTTTTAATATTTTAATGAAGATTAGTTTAAACATTTTTCTATTATTTTAATTATTAGTAACTTGGCAATTAGAAAGTTTTAAAACACGAAAGCGTGGGAAATTTTAAACATGTATTTTAACTTTTTAAAAGTTAAAGTTGCTTTCATAAACTTCAAATTCGTTTTTCTCAGAACGGTATTTTTAATAAAATGTTGGAACTTGAAATGTGATTTTTCATACAGTAATAATTTGTTGAAAATTATTATGAATGCTTTTGATAGTATTTACTTGTGAATGACCTAAAAGTTTTAAATTTGGATAATTTTTAACGATGTTACACTCATAGTTAGGTTTAAAGGTAACGAAAATTCACTAAAAGTTCAATGTGTATGATCTTGAAGGACAAAAATTTTTTACCAAATGTAAATTGAGCGAAGATTTTAGGTGATTCACTTGTCCAGTGTAAAAGAAATGTTTTGCATCAAAAAATATTGAAATAATTTTATTTATTAAAAAAAATCAGACCTTTTAAAAAAACCCGATTTTTTATTAAATTTTCTTCAGTTATTCGAAATTTTTAAAAAACTTCTCCTGGAATAATTTCTTCAAATGCAATTCTGTATGATAGTATAAAATATTAATCTAAAATGTAAAAACATGAACTAGTTTTCTACGTTTAAAGTAAAAAGTTTTCTGGACGTAGACAAATACCTTAATTTTATTATTTTAATTTAAATGTTTTTAAATAATCTATTTCTAACATTTTGATGATAATAACGAACAAAATCATAGAGAAAAAAAATTATATTAATATTGCTTTTCTTGAATATATTCTACAGGAAATGGGTGAATGACTCCTTACAATAGAAATTAAGTAGAAACAGACATTCACAAATAAATGTATGAAGGCTAAAATAACAGATATACGTTCGTAACAGATATACAAGCCATTCATTCCTGATTGTCTCAGTGCTGTATTATATATTTGAAGAAGTAAAATCAGTTAAGAAGGTTACAATCCAGCAATAGAGAAAAGTCGAAGTTAGAAAACATTTTTTCAAAAACCGAGTGATTTCTATGAATGGAGAATGATTCACCTAATTTAAAAATAGGTTTAACAAGTCCTGGGTCAATAACATTTAATGCATTGTGTGCAGGTACATTTTGCAGCGAAATTGTACCGGGAGCGGGCGTTTTGAGCGTCAATTTAGTTATTCAGTTAAATCTCAATAGATCGAAAATTATTTCATTTTTAACCAACTTTTCGTATTTTATATTGAAATATATAAACAAATATATAAATAGAAATATATAAATAGCAACCATAAGATTTTTGTAAACAAAAAATATATATTTTTAGTGGATAAATTCTTTTTGAATTATATTATATATAAACATATTTACATTAACAAAAAATGAAAAGAGCAACCATAAAATTAATGATGTAAAAACTAGTTTTATTTGCCAAAATTTTTCCAGAATCTATGTAGTACACAAAAACATTTGTCTCCGTTTTCTTGCATATACCGTTATTTTTGTACCCACAAACAAACCATGTTGTTACACTAACCCGTACTAGTACGTAACCCGTGATCCAGTATCAATCGTCAGAAAACGTATTAGTATGTGTCTTGCTCTAAAGTATCAATGGTCGGAAAACGTACTAGTACGTGTCTCGCATACAATGTGTTAACACGTTCACTGCCATGGGGGTGACCGTTTACCAGCACTCGACATGGGGGACATCGACCACAAAAAACTGCTTCAAGGATGATTTTATAACTCATTTTATCTGCTGCAAATAATATTTCAGCTTAATATGCTTCGCATAATGAAAGGTTCACTTCGACGTCTTGGGCAAACCTTCGAAAATGCGTCGGGCAGTCAACGTGTTAAGTAAATGAAGAATTTCTCTATTAATGCAACTTTCACTGATTCCTAAATGAATAAATGTACAAGAAACAATCATGTGCTATTGATATTTACACATTGTGTGCGGGTACATTTTGCAACGGAATTTTAGCGGGAGCTGACGTTTTGCGCTTAAATTTAGTTATTCAGTTTAATCTCAATAGATCGAAAATTATTTCATTTTTTAACCAACTTTTCGTATTTTATATTGCAATATATAAAAAAATATATAAATAAAAATATATAAATAACATCCATAAGATTTTTGTAAACAAAAAATA
>CM063509.1:6271356-6286356 GCA_032207245.1 Pardosa pseudoannulata
TTAATAGAGATGTATATGTTTTTAGGACAGACATCCGTGAGAGAAGATTCCTCAGTAAACACTCTTCAGTTTTATCTAAAAAATATTTTGTCTTTATTCCTCGATATTTTTGGGGTTTAGAAAATGTTTCAGAATAGACTCTGTTCCCTCAAAATTAGTATCTTCTCTCTCTCCCCTAAAAATATATCAATATATACTCAAGTGTCAAAACATTATGACCACCTGTCAATAACGAGTTGGTTCACCTTTGGCGTGCAACACAGCTTCAACCCGCCTTGGCATGGATGCTACAAGTCCTTGGTAGATATCCGGAGACAGATTGTACCAGATGTTTAAGCAACGGCTACGAAAATCCGAGATAATATGAATGGGTGGTTTTTGAACTCTGAGCTTCCGTCCCATGACATCCCAATGATATCCTATCGGAATAAGATCCGGCCAGGACATTTCCTGGAATTCAGCATCATGTTACTGGAACCATTCCAACACAGTTTTAGCCTTGTGACACGGGGCATTGTTCTGTTGGAACATTCCCTTTTCAGCTAGAAAAACAGAGGCCATGTAAGGGTGCAACTGGTCCGCAATGATGTTCAGATACCTTGTAGCATTCATGGTCTGCTCTACCACAACAAGGATTAGTCCTTGAGACTAATATTAACTAAAATTAGTTAACATTAGTCTCAAGGATCCTAGAGACGACCAAGAGAACGTCCCCCAAAGCATAATACCATCACCACTGGCCTGTGTATGACAGTGAGAGAGCAACTGTCCGCCTGGAAGATGCCGTATCCTGACACGGCCATCAGCGTGATGAATGACAAAACGCGATTCACCTGACAGGCAACTCTCTCCCACTGATCCATGGACCAGTCTCGATGTTCCCAGTCCCAGCGTAGGCGCAGTTGGCGATGACGCTTGGTCAGCAAAAGCACACGAGTGTGACGTTTGCTGTTTAGCCCCATATCCGTTAGTGTCCGCTGAACAGTGTGCTCTGATACTATTCTACTTGTATCGGAGCACAAAATTCTACAATATTAATTCTACCAGCATTGTATTGGGTTGTAAGCTGAGCTCAGGTTTTATAATTAAAAATAGCTAGAATTCATTAACGACAACGTAAGAGGAGAAAGACACATCATCGAGCGGAACTATACAGAGTATAAGAGCTGACGCCGAAGGTAGAATAAGAACTATGCTTAGATAGCAACGCCAAAAAAGATAGTTCTGAGCGAGAACTCGGGCTGCTAACATCCTCAACACTTGTTGTTTCAAATGAGAACAAAGAATATCTAAACGTCATAGCTTTGGACAGAAGAATTACAATAAAGAAATTTTTATATTTGAAATGAAATGTGTCTTCCATGCATTAACCACTCGTTCACATCATATAAATATTTAAATTTAAATCTATATATATTTATATATGTATATTTATATAAATATATATATAAACATATATATATATATATATATATATATATATATATATATATATATATATAATATATATACTTGTATTCATTCATTTCGATTACAAAAAGTTATGTGTCCGTATTGACAAAACCTTCCTATAGGCCTTTTCCACCTTATGTCAAATACATTATTGCATAGAATAATGCTATTTTCCTTTAGAATTTATTTTTCCAGAGAATGGTCCATTCCCGTGAATACAAATAAATGCCGTTCAACGTCTAGAGCGATATCCATGCATCATACGATGGGTTATTGTACTCTAGTGGCGCTTTGCGGGCAATGAAAAATAGTGGGTTTTTTATCATATCATCGAATATTTCATTCAGATGGTTCGCGAAGGTTTCAAGCACCTTTTCTTCAACTCAAAATATCTAGGTGGTTTTCTTTTTAGTTGTTTATTATAAAGGATATTATATACTTCTATATATACATATACATACATACATATATGCCCACACTCACATATACATATATATATACATATATATATATATACACACACACACATATATATCTATACACACACACATATATATATATACACACACATATATATATATATATATATATATATATATATATATATATATACACACATGTATACATATACACACAGACACATAAATATACACACAAACACACTGTTTTATAAACTATTGAATAGAGATTGTGAAATAAATGTTCGTGAATGTTATTATAGAAAAGACAAAATTTCTGTTTAATTTTGTACCTCAAAGGTTTATTATTGATATCTCTTAAACAAAAGAAGAATATGTTTTGGATATTATTTTAGAAACATTTTAACGAATGTTTATGATAACTAATGTATATCCTAAGACCTAAAATGAATTATGTATATATAAAACCCTCATTACGTTTGAAAATCATATCTATGGAATACTATCCATTATGATAATTTTGAATAAGTTAATTAGTCATTTCTTTTAAGAGATTTTTACTGCATACTTTGTACCAATTTAAAATATAAATATATCATGTTAATCATTTATTATAAACAAAGTAAATTGGTTTTTAAAATTCACCGTTGTCTTAAAAACATCAATATACCTTTTCTCGAAAGAAATTAATAAGACTATATTTAATAGACATTTTAACGTATCTTAAATACAAATATTAAAAATATTACTTGGAATAAAATTTTGTTTAATAAATGTCTTATATTATAACATATTTCTAATAAAGTGGTATCTTTATATTCAAAGAATATTCCTAATTAATAAAACTTTAGTTTAATGCATTGCGGTTTCTCGAAACTCACCATAATTAAAATAAGTAATTAGGTAGATACGTTATATTTGTATAGTTTAACTACAAATATAATTGGAAAAAATATCTTTTAAAATTTCCCAGGGAAGTAAACAAATGTCCCTTATTAAAATAGAGATAATAAATTTTGTTGTTAATTAACTTTATCGTTTGAACAAGTGGGTATCCGAAACATGTATACGTCTCAAAATTTTTCTGTGTATGAAAATCATATAGGTATTTTAATTTTCTCTTATTATTTATTGAATATTAATCTGTATATTTTAACTTTTCTTATCAGACAGAGAATAAACAGGTAAACTAACTGAAGAAATAGAATAAGAATGTCTAAAAAATATCAATTTTATGCTTTTGATCATGAAAAACTTTCCATTGCTGTACGGACTTGTAATACCTTTTGTGTTTCGTAGTATTTCTTTACTCATTAAAGCAATAATTAAATCCTCCAAATATTATTTTTGAATCCTTTTTTTTCTATACAGTAATTTTAAAAAAAATTCTTGCACAAAACATTTTTCTAATTTACGTTGAATGATGTCTTTGGAACAACTCGAAAAACAGTACCCGTGCAAATCCCAGGTCGCTTGACACATTGTATGCGCGACACGTACTACTACCTTTCCTGATGTTTGATACTTGAGAAAGGACACGTATTAGTACATTTCCTGACGATTGATACTTGAACGCGGGTCAAATACTACTACGTTTTTTGACGGCTGATAATTGAGCGAGGGTGACGTACTAGTACGTTTCCTAAGGATTAATACTTGGGCGCTGATCACTTACTAGTACGTTTTTGGACGATAGATACTTGAGCGCTACACATGCTAATGACCGCTATATTGATATTTTTCGCTATATAACTTGTTCATTTTAGTCAAACGAAGATGATATTAACTAGATATTAAAGTAAACCAAAATTTTGATAGACATTTAGTCAACAGAGGAAAAATCAATTTAACCTCTTTCCTGTTTTGCCCGTAAGCCGTACGGACACAGCTATCGGGCCTTTACTGATTCACCCTTACTCCGTACGGGCAATCTGATTTCTATTTCATTTGCACTGTTTCGGCCGTTTTTTTCCAGTTTTAGTAACAAATTATTCGTTTAGTAATTTATTCGTCAGGTAAATGATAGTTTGCAGTTTATTGTATATTCTGCTCTGATTGGTTCAAAAGCTGTGTTTTTTTCGCATGTTTTGTATCAGAAGACGAATTGTTATCTTTCAGTGTATAGCTTTCTGGTTATATTTTACTAACCGCCTGATAATCTTATTGATGAAAGAGTTGAATAATATATATTTACTTTTAAATAATGGAGAATTCAGAGCGTATGGAACTCATTTCTTGAGATTCGAACTGTGACTCGGAATCAGAAACTGAATTATATGTAAATGATAGTAGCGAAAGTTTACTAGATGACCTGGATAGTAGTGACTCTGATAGTAGTACAGATGGAATCCGTCAAGCGAGACAATTCTTTTAAATTAATTGTGATAATCCTTCGGATCCGCCTCCTAGATTTGTTGTCACTGGAATTACAAAAGTTAACTTGGATATCGATGAGACTAAAGGTAAACTTTAGTTCAATGATGCTTTCATAGAAAGAAAAAAAGTTGTAATAAATCCTTAAAAATATTAGAAATGTTAATTTTAATAACATGTCTTTACTTAAAAATGTAAAATGGACAAAAAAAATGCAATAAAAAATGTGACATTTTTTGACCGAATTCTGAAAAAAAAAATGAAACTGTCAAAGGGTACTGTTTATCACCCGAGAAATGCACATAAATACAAATAACAGTTAATATAAAAAATATTTTTTTTTAATTTATCCGTTAGTGGAAAAATCTAACCCAACAGCACATAGAGTTACAAGAATCTCAAATTACATTCACCAGAGTGTTCGAAAATATGTAAAATTAAAAGTTCATTTCCTGAATGAATTCCAGATCATGTTTAAGGCTCAAGCAAAACGTGACGTGCTTTGAATATTTACGATTCCGGAAAAGTTGTCCCGACAACTTTGGGAAAGTGAGTCGCTTTAGACGAATCTTTAATCCACATTAAGTTAGAAAAATGATTTGAATACAAATGGGATGGAAAGGGAGAAAATGGGAGAGAGACACATCCCAACCTTTTGGAAAAAGGCCTAAAAACGTTTTCTAGAGAGATAAATAGATCTAAAAATTCGGGTGTTATGAAATCTGGGTAAAACTACGCACTTTGAAGAAAGTGGGATTTCGCATATAAAAGAAAGAGGAGGAATTTAATAATATTATATATATATATATATATAAATATATATATATATATATATATATATATATATATATATATATATATATATATATATATATATATATATGTGTGTGTGTGTGTGTGTGTGTAATATATCAAAATTATTTAACTTTAATATTTCCTTAAAAACCTCCTCTCTGTCATTCTAATTCCTTTAAATCTTTTTCTCAGACTCTAAATAGTTTAATCATCGGAGTATTTTCCACTTAAAGTTCTTCATAAAGCTGTCTATCCGAAAAATGTAAACTTTATATCTATTCAGCAAGTTTCCCAGCTGTCGGCGGCAAATGGTTTCGCGTTTTCGCTGATATTGCATTTAATTCGCTTATTAATTTTTTTTTACTGTGTGAAACATCTTTTTGTCTTCGCTCTTGGGTGCACCTCTGTTCTATCAGAGTGATCTCTGTGGCTTTTCTTCGTCTGTAGTTCAGTATAATAGATATGCGTTGTAGCAACTCTGGAATAAAATTTCAATTAGACGGGTGCCATTCTCTTCAATGTCAGCCCGACTTCATTTTTATTACTGCTAGCTGTTGAGCTTTCACCTTATTATATATATAATTTATATATGTATATATTATTATATATTAACATATATATATTAGAATAAAAAATAATTATATATATATATATATTTATCAAATATATATATATGTATTATTCTATCTATATATATATGTATATGAAATTTATGTATTATTATATATATCTGTATATATATCATATATATAAATTTTAATTGTATATAATATGTATTTATATATATATGTATATATGTATATATTTATGTATATATGTAAAATATGTATATATGTATATATATATGTATAATGTATATATTTTGTTATATGATATATATATATATATATTTATATATATAATATTATATATATTTAATATCTAAATATGTTATCTATATATATATATTTATTGTATATATATATATATGTTATATATATATTAAAATATGTATATATATATAATATATATTATTGTATATATATATACAATAAATATAAAATTTCTATATATATGTATATGTAAAAATATGATATACTATCTATATATATATGTATATGTATATTAATTCATATGTATATATATTTGTATAAGATATATATATATATATAAATATGTATATATGAATTATATGTGTATATGTATAAACATATGTGTAAGAAATATATGATAAAAAAAAAAAAAAATATTTAGTTTATTTTTATAAACAAAATATATATGTATAAAATATCTATCTATATATAAATAAATCATGTTTATCTATGTAAATATGTTATAATGTAAAAAGATTGTATATATGTTTATATATATTATATAAATATTTAAAAAATATATATATTTTTTAAAATTTTATTGTATTTTTGTGTATATTAAAAAATAATATATTTTATAAGAAAAAAATGTATATGTATATATTTTATGTACATAAATTAAAATATTCTATATGTTCTATATGAAAAAATTGTTTTTTGTATATATATAATGTATATATAAGCTATATATATATAAAAAATGTAATATAAAATAATGTATAGATCTATATAGTATATATTATATATATCTATATGTATATATATATATATATATATAATATATATAAATATATTGTATTTATGTATATATATATATAAAATAAATAATGTATATATATATATAAATATATGTTTATATATCTATATATTATATATATATATATATATATATATATGTATATATATATATATATATATATATATGTATATAATATGTCTATATATATGTATCTATATATATATGTAAATGTATATAATATATATAATATATATATATATTATATATGTAAATATATATTTATATTATATATTTATATTGTATATATATAATATTATGTTTAAGTAATATAATGTATTTGTATATATGTATATATCTATGTCTATATATATATTATATATATTTTTTTATATCAAAATATAATATATATATGTATATAGAATATGTATATATGTATATATATGTGTATATATATATATTTATATATATATATATATATATTATATGTATTATGTATAATTATATATTATTATATATGTGTATATATAATAAAAATAAAAATATATTTTATATTATGTATATATATATTAATATTATATATATATTAATATATATATATATATGTATATATAATAATATATATATATATATATATAATATAAAATATATAGATTTATATATATATATATAAATGTATATATATATATATATATAAATTGTAATCTATATATATATTTATATATATTATGTATATATTATATTATATATAATATATGTGTTTATATATATGTGTATATATATAAATATATATGTGTTTATAATATATTTATATTATATGGAAAAATATATATATATATATATATATATATATACATTATATATATATACAATATATTATATATTTATATATATAATGTGAAATTATATATGATATGTGAATAATATATATATGTGTATAATATATTTTGTGTATTTATATATATATATGTACTAATATATTATATATATATGTGAAATATATATATATAGGTGTATATATATATATAATGTGATATATATATATATATAATGTGTATATATATTATATGTGTATAAATATTATATGTGTTTATATATGTATATATATGTATATATATATATGTATATGTATGTATATATATATATATGTGTATAAATATATATATGTATATATTTAAATAATATATATAATTATTATATTATATATATATATATAATATATATTATAAAAATAAATATATATATCTATATAATTATATATTTATATATATTATATATATATTATATATAATTTATATATTAATATATATATATATTATTATTATATATAATATGTGTATGTATATATATATATATATATATATATATATATATATAAATATATACACACACACACACACACATGTGTGTGTGTGTAATATATCAAAAATTTTACACTTATGTCTCAAACTTTGTCCCGTTCCCTTTCTCATTCTTTGATATCTATTTTCTCATTCACGTATCTTCTTATTTAAAAGAGTATTCGATGACTTATAAACATTTTAGCAATCTCCTAAAAACAACTTTGAAAAATAAATGCAAATTTTTTGTCCTTTGATATCTATTTTCTCATTCACGTATCTTCTTATTTAAAAGAGTATTCGATGACTTATAAACATTTTAGCAATCTTCTAAAAACAACTTTGAAAAATAAATGCAAATTTTTTGTCTATTCCACGTATCTTCTTATTTAAAAGAGTATTCGATGACTTATAAACATTTTAGCAATCTCCTAAAAACAACTTTGAAAAATAAATGCAAATTTTTTGTCTATTCCTCATATTTTCCAGCTGTTTCAGGCGAATGGTCTACTTTTCTAGTTATCTAAGTTCGTGCCTGATTTTTTTATATCGATGACTAAGCTACTTTCTTTTGGGAAGACTTCGTCTCGTATCTGGCTGTAAGGCCAGCGTTGTCATTGGAAAGTAATTTTCATGTATCATTCCATTCTCTGCTCTTGCCACAGAAACATGTCTTTTACCTATTCTTGAATAAAGCTCCACATTGTAGATATATAATATATATATATATAAATAATACATATATATATATATATATATATATATATATATATAGAATTGTGTATGTGTGTGTACATTATTAAAATTAGATTCCTAGTTTCACGTAAGGATTCAGAAAGCTGTTTTAAATATGAGGTGAAATTTGCGACAGTAAATAAATAAATACTGTAAATTCTATTTATTACGATAGTATTATGTTTCTTAAATCCACGAATAAAATTAAATTTAAAGAAATGTGTTACTTGACTTACAATAATGAGCTATTTTATTTACAAAATTCCTTATATTTTCATTATAATATAATTTAAAAACTAAATAGGATTTTGAAATAAATATAATTTTCATATTGGGGGTTTAAATTGCTCAGACCGAATGCTGTTTGCAAAGTGGTTACGTTGAGGTAAAGCTTAAAGCTCACGGAAATGTAACGTGCTTTCCATAATTATGAATCCAAGCAAACTTGCCCTAACATTACTTTTGGTGTAGCTGTGAAGCTTTGAAATGAATCTTTAATCCACGTAAGTTAAGGAAAATGACTCGCATACAAATGAGAACTAAGGGGAGAGAATGAAATAGTCTACCCATCTACCCAAAGTTCTAGAAACGTTTCCTTGAGATAAATTGTTCTAAGCGTACTGTTGTTATGAAACGGTGGTAAACAACGAACTTCTAAGTTAATTTTTCGCAGAAAATATGATATTATGAGTGCACATTGGATTAGAAAAACGAAAAATAGTGTTAGGTCAAGTATAAAAATTTTGTTTACTTTTGAAAAGTAAATTTCGTTGTAAATTTTGTCATAAAAATATTTAGAGCATTATGGGGACATAATTATGAAGTATATTTAATAAATATAAACTTATCGACATAGTATAAATTATCTGTAGGTTTTAATTTGTATATTTTCAGTGGGTTTTGTATATAATTCGGACAGTATTTGAAAAGATAAGATTCTACAGCCTGTTTACTTTACAGAATACATTATTTAATATAATAATATATTTTTCTTTAAGCCTATTAAACTACATAAAATTGGGAAAACCCTCTAGGAAATTTATATATGAAATATATAAAATTATTATATGAAATTTTTATATAATTTTTTCATGATTAGTAAAAAAAAAAAATGTAGTGAAATTTTAGTTGATTTAAAGGTATTACACCCAAAAAAAATAAAGTTGAGAAAAGCCTGTATGAAGTTTTATATGAAATATTTTATATAAATTTTTGTATGAAGTTTTTATACACTTTTTTTCATGATTAATCAAAAAAATGTGTAATAAAAATATAGCTGATTTAAAGGTATTATACGCAAATAAAATAAAATTGTGATACATAAAATTGGGAAAAGACTAAATGAAATATTTTATATAAATTTGTGTATGGAATTTTTATATAATTCTTTTCATGATTAAAAAAAATTATGTAATGAAAATATAGCTGATTTAAAGGTTTTATACTCAAATAAAATAAAATTGTAAAACATAAAACTGAGAAAAGCCTGTATAAAATATTTTATATAAATTTTTGTATGAAATTTTTTCATGATTAATAAAAAAATTACGTAATAAAATTTTAGCTGATTTATAGGTATTATACCCAAATAAAATAAAATTGTGAAAAGCCTGTATGAAATTTTTATATGAAATATTTTATATAAATTTTTGTATGAAATTTTTATATAATTTTTTCATGATTAATAAAAAAGATATGTAATGAAATTTTAGCTGATTTAAAGGTATTATACCCAAATAAAATAAAATTGTGACACAAAATTGTGAAAAAGCCTGTATGAAATTTTTATATGAAATATTGTATATACATTTTTGTATGAAATTTTTATGTAATTTATTTCATGGTTATTCAAAAAAATTATGCAATGAAAATATAGCTGATTTAAATGTATTATACCCAAATAATATAAAATTGTGACACATAAAATTGTAAAAAGCCTGTATGAAAATTTTATATGAAATATTTTATATAATTTTTTCATGATTAATAAAAATTATGTAATGAAATTTTGGCCGTTTTAAAGGTATTATACCCAAATAAAATAAAATTGTGACATAAAATTGTGAAAAGCCTGTATAAACATTTATATGAAATATTTTATATAAATTTTTGTATAAAATTTATATACAATTTTCTTATGATTAATTAAAAATAATTATTTAACGAAAATGCATGTGGTTTAATGATATTATACCCAAATAAAATCTGATTGCTAAACACCATTTTGAAATCATATAATTTTTTGGTGGAAATCGAAAATTATTTCTATCCTTTAGAGCCATTTAAATAGGAACGGTGATTAGCATTGTATATTTGTTCTTTGTTCTTTAAACCAACATGACCTTATCGCATATTTAAAAAAATCAATGATCTGAGAGTTTTTGTAATTATATTAAAATAAGCAAAATTATGTACTCTTTATTAATGAAATACACTCATGAGCCAAAACATTATGACCACCCCTACATTTTGCAATGAACTCGCCTGGACGATGTGGAAGGTACGTGATCAGGTGGAAGTGGTATTTAACTGCTGCTAGAGAGTCTCAAGAATCATTCTTTCATTTCTGTGTGTGATAAGAAAATTGCCTGGTCTGATGAGCCACGGTTTGTCATTCATCACGCCGATGGCCGTGTCAGGATGCGCCGTCTTCCAGGCGAACAGTTGCTCTCTCAATGTACACTAGGTCATACACAGGATGGTGGTGACGGTATTATGTTTTGGAGGACGTTCTCTTGGGCGTCTCTGAGACCCGTGGTTGTGGAACGGCAGACCATGAATGCTACAGGATATCTGAACAACATTGTTGACCAGTTGCACCCTTATATGACCTCTGTTTTTGCAGCTGAAAGTGGAATGTTACAACGGGACAACACCCCTTCTCGCATTCCTAAAATTGTGCTGGAGTGGTTCCAGGAACATGATGCGGAATTCTAGTTAACCCATATACCGACCACCCTCCCCACCTTTTTCCCTTTCAAAACAGTCACCCTTTTCGTAAATTCCAGACGGAACTTACCGTACCATACTAGAGTAGCCGGTTTAAAAGTTGTCAGGCTACTTTTAAGTTATTTTCCCTGCAAGGTAAAGGAGTTCCGTTACGCAAAATTAGTTTCTTTCATTTATTATTGCTTTGCAATATTTTTTTTCCTCAAAAGTGTGCGATACGAGTTATACGAGTGTGAACGAGAAGGGGTCGACAGGTCCGTTTTCGAACAGGAATTCGCTGTCGAACCCCGTCGACAAGTCCGTTCAGTGGGTTAATGTCCTGGCCGCCTAACTCACGGGATCCCAATCCGATGGAACACATTTGGGATGTCATGGGACGGCAGCTCTGAGTTCAAAGACCACCCATTCGCAATATCTCGCATTTGCTTAACCGTTGCTTAAACATCTGGTACAATCTCTCTTTGGTCGTCTACCAAGGACTTGTGGCATCCATGCGAAGGCGGGTTGAAGCTGTGTTAAGCGTCAAAGGTGAGCTAACTCGTTATTGACAGGTGGTCATAATGTTTTGGCTCTTGAGTGTATTTATTGTCCAACTGTTTTAATCTATATAGAGGAGAGATTTATTAATTACACCTAGTTTAATATTTCTACCTAAATTTTACACAATTAGCAATGAAACAAGTTTAATAACGTTATACATTTGATCAATTCGTTTATATACCACTTTGGAAATTGTACGTTTACATACAGGTGTTTCAATTCAATACGTTTCGTTTTATAGACTGAACAAAATAATCAAACACAGAGATAAGTTGAATTATTAAAGCAAATGAAGTAAATTTCCTCCTGCGTTATTGACGCATTCTACAGATAAGATATTTAGAAATAGTGAGAAAGAGATGTTAAATATCCGTGAGGCATTTGAGTTTTGTGAAGATTAAGCAATGTTGTTAAAGTGAATATTTACAAATATGAACATTCGCCGAAAAGTATTATTGGAAATTTCATAAACACTATTTTGTGGAGGCAGAAAGGCTTATTGATTAAGATGAGACTTCCAATTTAAATAATATATTTAATTGAGCAAGTAATCATTATAATTCCATTAAGAATTTATCTCTAAAGCAAAATTGTGACTCCTCAACGTGAAAGACAGATGTTTATTCTCATATATATCAAAGTCTTCGATATATTTGACTAAAGAACTGTAATCGGAATGTAAATAGTATAACCGAAGCATTTGTTTGAGGACATTGTAAATTAATCGTAACAAGATAATACCTGTTATCAATAAAACATAATAATCTCTATTCATGCGATATCTGAAATGCATGTTTTCGTTTCATTTAGAGCACTATGTTTACCAGTTTTTTACACGAGTAATACTGTCGATTTTTGAAATATATATTTTAGATTGGTTTAGTGCTCTACAGTGAACATTTATTTTACAGGAGTACTTCTTTTCATTTCGGAAGTATATGTTTTAGTTTAGTATAGAACACTATGATTGATTTTTTTTACACGAGTAATAGTTTTTTTTCCTAAAATATATATTTTAGTTTGATTTAGAGTACTATTGATAACATTTTTTTACATGAGTTTACTTTATAGAAAAGTTATTCAGCTTTATCATGAGAGAAATTATTTGTTAATTCCCTCACATTTTAATAACATTTATTTTTAACATAAATTAGTTTCTCCATATAAAAGTTATTCAGCCTTATCATGAGAGAAATAATTAAAAAATGAGGGAATTAATAAATAATGTTTATTTTTAACATACATTAGTGTCTCCATGAAAAGTTATTCAGCGTTATCTTAAGCAAAAGTATTAAAAAATGAGGGAATGATTTAACAAATAACGTTTATTCTTAACTTAAATTAGTTTCTCCATAGAAAAGTTATTCAGCCTTCTCATGAGGGAACTTATTAAAAAATGAGGATATTAATTAACAAATAACATTTATTTTTAACATAAATTAGACTCCATAAAATAATTATTTCAGCTTTAACATGAGAGACCAACGTTTCTGTTGTAAGTTAATTCATACGTAATTTATACGTATGTAAAAATGCTTCGGCGAAAACGTCAAAATGGTTTCAGGTGTGGTCAAAATGGTTTTTTAAAGAGTCAAAGTTTAAATTTTCTTGTACGTAAGTAGAGACGCAATGCTTAAAACATTCAAAATGGATACAGGTATTTTGAAACCGGGTATTTCTTTAGGAAAAAGTCTTAAAATAGAAAAAGTTTTTGCTTTCTTGATACTTATTTTGCTTTACCACAAAGTGAAAACACATAAAATTTAACTATGTGAGTGAAAACAAAAATGACACAAAGCTCAAATTATTAGAATGAGTGTCATTAAATACAATTTTTAGAATTACATAGTTTTAAATAAATTATCAAGGCATCCATTGAGAGAGTACACATTAATAAAAAACATTGTTGCATACATTTAAATTAAATCTACAAAATGAAGGTATTGTTCAATGATATATTTCATTACATTAGGTTCATTTATAACCAAACACAGTATACACTCAAGAGCTAAAACATTATGGCTACCTGTCAATAACGAGTTGGCCCACCTTTGGTGTGCAACACAGCTTCAACCCGCCTTGGCATGGATGACATAAGTCCTTGATAGATTGTACCAGATGTTTAAGCAACGGTTACGCAAATCCGAGATATTGCGAATGGGTGGTATTTGATCTCTCAGCTGCCGTTCCATGACATCCCAAATTTATTCTATCGGATTGAGATCCGGTGAGTTTGGTGGCCAGGACATTAATTGGAATTCAGCGTCATGTTCCTGGAACCACTCCAACACAATTTCAGCCTTGTGACACGGGGCGTTGTCCTGTTGGAATATTCCCTTTCCAGCTGGAAAAACAGAAGCCATGTAAGGGTGCAACTGGTCCTCAATGAAGTTCATATACCCTGTAGCATTTATGATCTGGTCTACCACAACCACGGGTCTGAGAGATGCCCAAGAGAACGAACCCAAAAGCATAATACCGCCACCACCGGCCTGTGTATGACCTACTGTACATTGAGGAGCAACTGTTCGCCTGGAAGACGGCGTATCCTGACACGGCCATCGGCGTGATGAATGACAAACCGTGATTCATCTGACCAGGCAACTTTCTCCCACTTATCCATGGACCAGTCGCCATGTTCATGGGTCCAGCTTAAGCGCAGTTGGCGATAACGCTTGGTCAGGAAAGGTACACGAGTGGGACGCTTGCTGTCTAACCCCATATCCAACAGCGTGCGCTGAACAATGTCCTCCGATAATATTCTACTTGGCCCTGCATTGTATTGGGTTGTCAGATGAGCCACTGTCTGG
>CM063509.1:6291356-6293856 GCA_032207245.1 Pardosa pseudoannulata
ACAGATTATGATATTGTAAACTATTTTGTCATTTATTGAATGTCATGTATTTAAATTTGCAGAGTCCTTGATCTTTTGTTATATATTTTGTAAAAATAGCTATATCGTATTTTCTGTGTATGTGTTTATACCTCCATGGAATATTACAGGCATGCACATGCATAGTAGTAGTACATATGTATATCTATAGAAGTTTATATATATATATATATATATATATATATATATATATATATATATATATATATATATATATATATATATATATATATATATTCTGCCGGATGATTGCTGAATGGTAGAGCGCTACATTTATGTACCGGAGTTCAGGTTTTTGGATCCCACTACTGGCATGGTTGTTCATAGCCGTTCGTAAATGGATTTAAGTAGTAGGTTTTGGTCTCGGCCTTCCTAGGCAAAACAGACCAGAGAGCTCCAAACCAAACCCCCTCTCTCACTGTGTGTATATATATAAAATTTAGTGTTATTTGAACCTAGTTCATTTATTATCATTGTAAATATTAATAAAAGGGCAACCAATGATGGTATTCACATTCTACTTCTAAATTATAGTAACCCTGTTGGCGAGCGCCAAATCACCAAAACATATTCCTCCCACAGAGCGTATCTGATATGATCGACTTGTATTATATTCTACACATGTGCCCACGTCATTAGCGTCACCAAATCTTTATGATAGATTTCCCATCTCCCAATCTCTCCCTCCCTCCCTTTCAAATTCTATAAATTTTATGAAAATAAATGGAACTGGATAAATGGACTAATGGATATTAAACGGGAATAAAGAATACATACATGTGCATGTATGAAGATATGATAACAGATTATGATATTGTAAACTATTTTGTCCTTTATTGAATGTCATGTATTTAAATTTGCAGAGTCCTTGATCTTTTGTTATATATTTTGTAAAAATAGCTATATCGTATTTTCTGTGTATGTGTTTATACCTCCATGGAATATTACAGGCATGCACATGCATAGTAGTAGCATTACAAGAGTACATATGTATATCTATAGAAGTTTATATATATATATATAATATATATATATATATATATATATATATAATATATATATATATATATATATATATATATATATATATATATATATATATTCTGCCGGATGATTGCTGAATGGTAGAGCGCTACATTTATGTACCGGAGTTCAGGTTTTTGGATCCCACTACTGGCATGGTTGTTCATAGCCGTTCGTAAATGGATTTAAGTAGTAGGTTTTGGTCTCGGCCTTCCTAGGCAAAACAGACCAGAGAGCTCCAAACCAAACCCCCTCTCTCACTGTGTGTATATATATAAAATTTAGTGTTATTTGAACCTAGTTCATTTATTATCATTGTAAATATTAATAAAAGAGCAACCAATGATGGTATTCACATTCTACTTCTAAATTATAGTAACCCTGTTGGCGAGCGCCAAATCACCAAAACATATTCCTCCCACAGAGCGTATCTGATATGATCGACTTGTATTATATTCTACACATGTGCCCACGTCATTAGCGTCACCAAACCTTTATGATAGATTTCTCTCTCCCAAAATCTCCCTTCTCTATCTCCCACACTCTCCCCGAAAATATCCCACACTCTCCCACATTCTTACACACTCTCCCACGCACCTCTCCTACTTCCTCCCTCCCTCCCTTTCTCTGTTTTCTCTGACATTCCCTCTATCTCTCCCTCTTTTCTCTTTCTCTCTCCCTCTCTCTTCCTTCCCCTCACCTTCTCTTTTCTCCCACTCCCTTCACTCTCCCTATCCCTCTATGTCTTTTCACTCCCTCCCTCTATCTCCCTCCTTATCCCTTTTCTCTTCTCTTCACTCTCCCGCTACCTCCCACTCGCACTCCCTCGCCCTCACATTTACCCTCTCCCTCACTTTTTCTTCTTCCTCCCTCCCACCCACCCACCCACACACACACCGTGCACGTCCCTTTCCGTATCAACAGCGTCTGTTTGAATTGGGTCCTGACCGAAGATACACTATGATGAGAAAGTATTGACTGCTGCTTGGCTTCCTGCAGTAAAGTTAGAAATACAAGTCTCAATGACCGTGAAGATCCTGTCGAGGAACTCTTCACTGTCATCGTGATACCGTAGTAGGCATGTCAGTGCTGCTCTTAAGCGTTGAATTTTATGTTCGGATGTCAGTTTCGGCTCATAGACCTGACAGAGCTGACGATGCATTTCAATTGGCGCAATTCTTTGTGCATTCAAGATCACCGACCGAACGTTGCAGGCGGCGGGAGAAGGAATTAGAGTTTCAGTTTCGGACCACTGATACTCTGCTACTGACACGAATTGTGACTTGTCCAGCTGTCATATGATTAATAAGTCATAGATCTGTTACGCACGCGCAATTAACACGGCTAATTACTTTTACTTTAAAGGAGAAAACATCGAGAAACTTACTTTCTGGATGCGACTCGTATAATTTTTGATTCATTGCAACTTGCAATACAG
>CM063509.1:6298856-6306356 GCA_032207245.1 Pardosa pseudoannulata
ATCCTGTTTTTGGAACCACTCTAACACAATTTTAGCCTTGTAACACGGGGCGTTGTCCTGATGGAACATTCCATTTCCAGCTGGAAAAACAGAGGCCATATGAAGGTTCAACTGGTCCGCAATGATGTTCAGATACCCTGTGCATTTATGGTCTGTTCTACCAGTACGAAGGGTCCCAGAGACGCAGAAGAGAACGTCCCCCAAAGCATAATACGGCCACCACCGGCCTGTGTACATTGAGGGAGCAACTTTTCGCCTGGAAGCTGGCCCGGTTATCGGCGTGACGAATGACAAAGCATGATTTATCTGACCAGCAACTTTTTCCCACTGATCCATACACCAGTCGCTATGTTCCCGGACCCAGCGTAGGCGAAGTTGGCGATAAGGCTTGGTCAGCAACAGTACACGAGTGGGACGTTTGCTGCGTAGCCCCATATCCAACAATGTCCGCTGAACAGTGTGCTGAGTCACTGTCTGTCTCCGGATTTGCTTCACCATGAGAGACAGTCTCCGACGACCTTTTTCTTTGATAGCTTGTGGACGTCCAACACCATGTCGTCTTCTGCTGGTTTCAGTATCGTTCATCCACTTTACATAAGTACTAACAACTGTAGATCGCGAACAACCCAAGAGTCGTGCAGTTTCGGAAATACTTGTTCCCAGCCTTCGATCCATTACAATCTGCTCTGTATCAACATCGCTTAGATCCGCATCCTTTCCCATCACACACAGAAATAAGAATGATTCTTTAGAATCTCCAGTTGCAGTTAAATACCACTTCCACCTGATCACGTGCCTTCCACGTCATCCAGGCGAGTTCATTGCGAAATGTAGGGGTGGTCATAATGTTTTAAATCTTGAGTGTGTTACAAATAGATTTTTCTTCTGTAACACTACAGCCTTCTAAAGGACAAGGTTGTTTCTAAAATTTTGTTCCATCTGGAACCATCCGCAGCCACAGTTCTCCACTGGTTGATTCCAATTTCATGCAGCGTTTTCCAGACCATATCAGTCCATCTGATGTTTGGTCTACCTTTTTTTTCTTTTTTCCATCAACGTTTTGAAATGTCACTTTTTTAGTTGTGTTTAACACTAGAATTACGTTAGAGGTCATTTTGATACCTAGAGAACTTTTATCTCTAACAACTTTTTTTTTTCAAATATCTTAATCCTTTCTTGACTTTTCCTAAATCATTGTGATTTACGAAATAGTACAGATTTCAAGAAAATCATATTTTTATTTTAGCCCTAACAAATGATTATGCCTAGAAATAAGGCAGGTGTCCCCTTTGAGAAAAAAGAAATATGAATACATTCCATTGGGTTATCTACACACTGTTACTTCTGTAAACTATTTTATTTCCTCCTTTTAAACAAAATACAGACAAAGAAAGATAATATGGTGGGTTTTCGTAGTCACATCTGCCAGTCACATGACTTGAAATATATGTAATACTTTTCTGTGTGGAAAGAAGACAGATAAAAGAAATTACTACGAGATGAACGATTGTAGATTTTTCGTAGATATTTTGTTTATTATTTATAACAAGTTTTAGCTGAAAATTTCATTCTATTTACATGAATTTATTATATTGACGTTCTAATGAAGCTTAGGACTAATGCATGAAGAAATCGTGACACTGACTCAAGAACTATTTGATGCTGATTTCGGTTCTGAAATAATTCTACAGATAAAGATGGAGATGAAACATCTTGTGATTCGGAATTTATTATAGAGAGTAATCAGGCAATATCATCCTCTAGCTCAAGTAAAAGTAGAAATGGATTTGTTTCTACGAGTTAAATTCTAAGAATGCAAAAGCGGGAACTAGTAGATGCTCAAAAGGGAATACGAAATTCAAAGTAATTCAGAACAACACTTGTAAAGAAATTGCTAGTGATGGAACTCTATAGAAAGTAGAAAATACTCCAAATACTTCTGGTCTGCAACCCTTGCAAAATATCTTGCGAGAAAATGCAGGACCGACATCCCGTACTAAACATCACATTTGTTCTAGTAAAGCTTTTACTTCGTGGAAGTTAAAAATAAATGAAAAAAAATTACGCATCATAAAGTAATGTGCTGATGTTGAAGACAAATGTAAACTTCATATTGACTCTTTCACTATTTTATTAGCAGAACTGGAAGCATTCATAGCGTTGTTGTACTTAAGGGGGGGGGCATTAGCCGTCAAGGGCTTACCGATTCTTAGCATGTGGTCCAAGACTTAAGGACCAAAGATTTTTCATGAAACTATGAGTAGAGATAGGTTTCCGGAAATTATGAAATTTCTTCGTCTTGAAAATAAACTAACAAGGTCTTCACTTCTGCAATGCGATAAATTTACACTAATATCCCAGGTATAGAATACTTTTATAGAAAACTGTAAGGTTTGCTACAAACCAAATGAAAACATTACGTTTGATGAAAAGTTATTCCTCACAAAAACAAGATGCCGTTTTTGGCAGTATATGCCTAACAAGCTCGATACATTCGGAATAAAATTTTGTCTAGCAGTAGATGTTAGGACAAAATACTTATTAAACGAATTTTCCTACTTAGGAAAAGATGAAATGAGACCAAGTGATCAAAGTTTATTAGAGAAATTAGTAAATCGTTTAGTTGATCCTACATACCTGCAAAGTCTGTATATTTAAAAAACAAACTGTAGTTGTCATAATTTGCGTTATTTTAATTTATTTTTCACAAATATATTTTATCATATAGTGAAATATGCAGATATCTTATCAAGGGGTCAAAATGACACCCGCCGTAATTCTAGGTATACAAAGACTACCGTAATTTTAGTGTTAAATCATTGCATCTATAGATGTGTACCAACGACAGTAGTTGATAGATCTTTATAGTTTTCACAATATTTGGTTGTCCAAATTTAGAGTATAGTTCATGATTATAACGGATTCTCCATACATTATTTTCTTTAACAGCTCCAAATATTTCTCTTAGTATTTTTCGTTCCAATTTTAATAGCTTATTTTCCTCAGATTTGTTCATATTCCAACACTCGCTTCCATACATAATTATTGGCTTTAGTAGAGTTATATAAAGATTAATTTTAGTTTTTATACTTGTTTTGATTTAAAGTGATTTCTCAGTCTGTAATAACATTTATTTTCTATATTTAATCTGTTCCTAATTTCATAACAAGTAGGTTATTTTCGATAAATAACTACTATTTTCATTATTTTCACATACATGGGGAATGGTTATTAATAGCAGACATTTTTCCTCAAATGATAGCAAAATAAATCCAAAGACATTTTCTGGATAAATATAATAATCTAATACAGCAATATTCCATGTCCCTCAGAGTATGGAAGAGGGGCAGGGTCTGCCCCTCTATCCTTCTTTCTTTGAATTTCACGAATCCTTTACAGTATGAGAAAAATCGAACAATGGCATGAAACTGCCGAATGTTTTGCGAAAAACTACCTCTATCTATTGTGAAAATGAAAAATTAAATATTAAGCATTGGACAAACATTTTTATTTAATTTTCTAAATTAATTTTGAGGATGTTTATTCTAAGAATTTTTTGACTTTCCGAGAAAGTTTTTTTTTTTTTTTTTTGAAATTGGAAATTAGGAGAGAAATTATCAAGCATAAGTATAGACGCAATGGTTGAAAAGAATTATTTTTTAAATAATTGAAAAAAATTCTAAAAAAATTAGGGATAACATGTAATTGTGATGTAATATGATTGTAAAAATCAAGCTTAGTTCGAATGAGCCTGTTTATTGGAACTGTAAGGTGTGATAACTTAATATCATGCGTTTAAAAAAGGTTTGTTATTTGATGGGTTTGTTTGTAATTATCCGATCTTTTGCTATATGGCTAATCAGAGGGTAAACCCCTTGCCTGTTTTGCACGCATACTGTACGGGTGCGGTGACCGTGCCTTTAATGACTTGCCCGTATTTAGTACGGGAAATCTCATTTTCTTTGTCGTTCTCACTATTTTAGCAGTATCTTTTGTATTTTTAATGTCAAATTAGTCTTATAGATGTCCACAGGATTTTAGTTTTCGAAATGTATTCTGTTTGGTTCAAAAGCATCGGCTTTCTAACAGTTTTCCATTACTCCGTGAGTTTTTGAAAGACTCACCCAGAGAGAGTTTTTAGAAGTAATTTCACCGACAGAAAAAAGAACAAACTAAGACTTGCAAACCAGTGCTATGTGTGTGCACTGATGAAAAATGACAGCTGCAAAAGAATTAAAGATGAGACAAGGTATTTTTGTCCAGACTGTGACTTTGGACTATGCCTCTTGCCCTCAAAATTTATCGCACTGAATCTGATCTTTGAAAAAAAACCAAGTTTAATAAATGTACTTGTAGTATTTGCATTCGAAAATAATTGTGTATAATGGTAATGGAAAATATTTGTATTTTTTTATGCAAAACTCTAAACGTAACTTCCCTGTTTGGCATCCATGAGAAAGAAAAGGCAAATTACAGAAAAACTATTACTTCATTTCCTGTAGAAAAGCTGTTATACATGCTTAAAATAATCAGAAATATTACTTTTAATAACATTTTGCAGCTTACAAAAGCAAAATGAACAAAAACATGCAATAAAGTGACTTGGCATTTTTGGGATCAAATTCGTGAAAAAAATGAAACTGTTAAGGGGTTAATCAGACCAAGACCTACAGTTTGATGCCGATTCTAAAAAACTACAAACATGCAGTCACGCTTTGGTTTTGAACAGAAAAACTACGGTACCTAAAAGAAACGCAATTTACTTTTGAACATCGAACAACTACAAGCAAAGAAGGAAGGGAAATCGACAAATATTCAAGTATTCTGGGGCTCATAAAAAAGGTCTTTAAAAAATCATCATCTCCATATTGCATGTTACTCAAATTTTTGACTTCTTAAAATCAAATAATTTACATTTATAGCTGTTTTTGACAGCATTAAGTGAATAAAGTTGAATAATTATACAGTATAACTTTACTTAAAATATGGAGGTTTTTTTCTTAGTAAAATTAAATTTTCGTATAGTCCTACTCAACATTCGAATTCCGTTTTCAAAGAGATTATCTATTTTATAACACCTTTAAAATATGTTAAGAAATACACATTTATCATGTTTATACTAAAGTATGTTAGAAATTTGTTATATAAATTTATGAGAAAATGCGATTTTACCATTACAAATAGAACTATTTATATAACTAATTCACAAAATTAAATTCAAACATCATTCTATATTAAATATATTATCTATAGATGTATACTATTATAGTGACGTCTTAAAATCAAAGAATTTACATTTGTAGTTTTTACGGACAACACTAAGTATATAAAGTTGAATAATTATACAGTAAAACTTTACTTAAAATATGGAGGTTTTTTACTTAGTAAAATTAAATTTTCGTATAGCCCTACTCACCATTCGAATTCCTTTTCCAAAGAGATTATCTATTACACCTAAAACACCTTTAATATATGTTAAGTAATACACATTTATCATGTTTATACTAAAGTATATTAGAAATTTCTTATTATATAAAGTTATGAGAAATTGCTATTTTACCATTACAAATAGAACTATTTATATAACTAATTCACAAAATTAAATTCAAACATCATTCTATATTAAATATATTATCTATAGATGTATACTATTATAGTGACGTCTTAAAATCAAAGAATTTACATTTGTAGTTTTTACGGACAACACTAAGTATATAAAGTTGAATAATTATACAGTAAAACTTTACTTAAAATATGGAGGAGAAAAATTAAATTTTCGGATAACCCTACTCACCATTCGAATTCCTTTTCCAAAGAGATTATCTATTACACCTAAAACACCTTTAATATATGTTAAGTAATACACATTTATCATGTTTATACTAAAGTATATTAGAAATTTCTTATTATATAAAGTTATGAGAAATTGCTATTTTACCATGACAAATAGAACTATTTATATAACTAATTAATAAAGTTAAATTCAAAAATCATTCTATATTAATTATATAATTATCTATAGATGTATAGTATTATATCATTTTGTTCCGCGAAGTCTTAACGTATAGATTGTTAACTTCTTTCAAGTTACGTTCAGCAATTGAATTCTAATAAAATTCGGAACGATCTTTTCTAGGTATCTTTCGATCTCATTATTTTCAACTTTTCTAGAAGAGTTAAGTTTTTCCTTACTTTCTTGTTACCTTCAAGGAAAACCTCATTTTCAATTGATAAATCTTATTTTAGAGGAAATTTCTTTATAAAATTTAATACCCTATGATGGCGACGTTTTAGTCTTAATACTATGTTTCTAATTTTTATATGGTTTTAAATATAACTTTTGTAAAATGTACATTAATCCCCAAACTGTAAATAGTTTCAAAAATGATAGAACAGACATGTTTCAGAGCATTTTAACACGTTAATTGGAAGAAATTTGGATGGTTTGCCCAAGGTGTCTACGTGAACTTTTCATTATGCGACGCATATGAGGAAATATTATTTGCAGCAGATAAAATGAGTTTTAAAATTACGCTTGAAGCAGTTTTAGGCTGGAGGGGGGGGGGGGGTCAGCGGTGACTCTCATGGCGTGGTAGGCAATGGTAACGATTGTCCTTTTTTTTTCAAACAATCATGCTTCGATTGGTAAGTGATTACTCTCATTCTTTAGCATTTAAAGCAACTTGGAAGAACTAGAGCAAAGAATTTGATAATAAAAAAGTGGTGGCATATTGTTCCGATGGCGTTGATTCACCTTTTCTTTTACTTCAATTTGACTCCTCGGAATATGCACTGATAAAATGTATATATTTTCATGTAGTAATAAAATTATTTTTGTATGATCTGTATTCCATACATTTCTTACACTTACACACTATATATATATATATATATACATGTAAAAGTTCGTTTACAAACTTATATGCTGGTATGTATATATAGACAACAAGATTTACATAGGAACTTGTGACTGAAAATACAAACTGCGACCGCTAGAGTGTCGTAATCACGAGTGTGGAGCAGGAGAAAAAAAATGATATCGACAAAGATGTTAATAGGATTTTTACTACAGATGAGGATTACATCAGAGCAAATGATCAAAACTGTTTTCTTTCGCCATAATACACGTTTCACAACGTCGGCGCATGGATTCAAGAAACCGTTCCATTTGGTTAGGAGTGTCACGGACACGTGCTGCTGCTTCCGCGATCCTGGCGATAAGATACATATCCGATGTTAGGGTTTCTCGTACACCATGGACTTCATGTGTCCCCACAGATAGAAATCCAGGGGAGTCATGTCGGGGGATCGCGGTGGTCCGCCTCTACCTATCCAGCGATTTTCCTGCAATTATTGCCCTCTAGCGGTGACAGTTTGCATTTTTGGACACAAGTTCCTATGTAAAACTTGTTCATCATGATATGACAGACCAGCATGTTAAGTTTGTAAACGACGTTTTCGGACACCCTGTGTATGTGTGTGTGTATCTATCTATCTATC
>CM063509.1:6313856-6316356 GCA_032207245.1 Pardosa pseudoannulata
TATATATATATATATATATATATATATATATATATATATAGATATATAATATATATATATTAAAAAATATATATATATATATATATATATATATATATATATATATATATAAAATATATATATATATATATGGGAGATTTATTCCCACGGTGGAAAAGATGCACATCTTAACTAACATGAACTTATTTAATGAAAACTATTTACAAATTATTTACAAATTATATGATGTCTAGGGACAATTAAAATGAAAGTGGACATCAGCGCCCGTCTTGGCGATCAATCGGTAGTGCCGTCTGAACTCGGTACCGTCCAACTCATGTCAGGCTCCGTCATATGTCGGCGTTCCACTCATTGTTGCCATACCGTCAAAGTAGAACTTCGCTTGCTCATGCGTGCATCAAACCTGGTATTCGATTCAGCCAGGCTACCACAATATATATATATATATATTATATATATATATAAATATTATATATATATATATATATATATATATATATATATATATATATATAATATGGATGACACTCATTCAAAATCACAACACATTTTATTTCTGGTGAATACATGAAATCCATACAACAGGCAAGTACTTTTACAACATCGTGCAAGACCATGTGATCCTACACACATACTCAAGTAAGGATTTCTCAGGTAAGAAAACTACGAATAATCCCAAAGCACAAATGATCACTTGATACAAAATATCCATGTTTGAAGAGAACGCGCTAACTATTAGCTGAAGTCGATATTTAAATAATTTAAAATAAGTGTTTAAACTAGAAGAATTATTTCCTAATGCTAGAAAAAATGTCATTATTACCTATTTATGATGTGAAAACTTGATAAATTTAATCGCCTGCTCTTAACCGGGAAAAATATCGCTTGAAAGAATGGCATTATATGCTAGAAAACGGGGGAAGGGGTGGATTTCGAACGTTGCTAACCCTACGTCATCAAGAACCCAGTATGAATGCCTCTATCCATTCCAGATACAACAGCTTCATAAAGTAGAGAATAGATAACATAGGCTATTATTATATAGGGGATGGTTAAAAATTCCTTTTTCGATAATAATTAAAAAATTTAATAAACTAAAAGTGCAAAGCTTCCATTTAATATTCCTTACTTGTGATGCCACTCCTTAAAACGTGAAATCTTCAAATCTCATTTGTTCTACATTGCAAGTACTAGGAATTTCCTCGAATGCAATCCAGTACAAAATCCATTTAATCTGGAATCAATAAGTAGCTTTAAGATCTATTATTCCTTTTCAACTGGAAATAAAATACAGCATTCAATACTACTATCTCCATATACTGAAACAGTCCGTTAGACCTAAGGCACATTTATATGATAGACGAATGTTGAAACGGAACTATTTCGTTGTTTGCCCTCGAGGTAACGTTTCATTTGATTGAAATGTTCAAAATTTACTAAGGAGGAAACAAAATTCAGATCACTTTTCAAGATATAAAAACATTATTTCTGTTGAACACAAATGCCGAGAGGACCAAGCATGTTATTTTCCAATTCTTTTTAAGAATTTTAGAAATCTACTCAAAAGCTTAGAGAAATGGACTGTTATATCACAAAAAGAACAGCAATGTGATTAAATATCGTAAAAGGGGATGTAATACTTTTCAACCTGAAAATATCTTGTTAAGCCTATTTTTGCTCCAAAAGAAAATTAAAACTATGTATACACGCACACATACACATACCTATAGATGCATACATACGCATGTATGTATGTATGTATGTATGTATGCAAGATTCCTTTTTTAGGGTGCCATTGAAATTCATATGGCAGACACTCCACCTGCAACCCAATTAATTTCTTAGACAGAACGATTGAGATGGTCCTATGGGATAACGATCCCCTATATCTGCAACCTATTCTGTTCGACGAAAGGTCCTGTCACAAGGTAATGAAGTGCTTAGTTGAAGTGTACAGAATTATGCATTTACTATTACTATCAGGTGCGATTTTTTTTCTCACGGTAGGAGATGAAGTCTGTATCTAGGAACTAACGCAATCCTCCCTTTCTCCCCTTCCCTCCCTCCCTCCCTCTCTCCATCTCTGTCTCTAACTCTCCCTCTCTATCACTCTATCTCTCTATCACTCCATCTATCTGTCTCTCCATCTCTCTATCACTCCATCTATCTGTCTCTCCATCTATCTCTCTCCAACTCTCCATCTATCTCTCTCCATCTACCTCTCTATCTGTCTCTCTATCTATATCTATTTCTCTCTCTAACTATATCTCTCTAACTATCTCTCTCTCTAACTATCTCTATCTATCTCTATCTATCTATCTCTATCTCTGTCTATCTATCTCTATCTCTATCTATCTATCTCCATCTATCTATCTCTATCTATCTATCTCTATCTCTATATCTCTATCTATCTATCTCTATCTCTATATCTCTATCTATCTATCTCTATCTCTATATCTCTATCTATCTATCTCTATCTATCTATCTCTATCTATCTCTC
>CM063509.1:6318856-6323856 GCA_032207245.1 Pardosa pseudoannulata
CCAGCCACAAAATCTCAGAATTAAAAGAAGTGTTTTCTGCTGAAATTCTTTCAAACCAATTTCCTAAAGCTAACTCTGAAATAAACGCTAATTTTTCGTCCAGTCGCCACATTTCCCAGCAGGCCCAATAAAAGGACTCACTTTTCCGATTGTGAAGATTTCAATGTCCTCCAGTGAAGAGGTAACGTGAAGAAGCATCACAGTCACGATAAAATTGGAAATTAATTTTATTCTTTCTGGAGTAAATACTGTTATATATAAAACGGAACTAACATATAGCCCGCCATATGACGAGATCAGTAAAATTTTTAATTTTCCAGAATTGTAAAGTATCCTATGAGGCAGATAAAAAAATGGTTTATTTTTTAGCTGATAATTATCAGGTATACGCTCAATAACTTGTTTATATTCAAACTCCTCTAAAGTCTCCCTATACTGTCAGTACAGTTTAGAATCACGTTGAATTCATTTAGAAAGCTAATTCAAAGTTTTCTTAACTACGTCAAAATTATCGTTAAGTTCGTCCCAATTTTTTTTTTGTTCACAGTAATTAATGGAAGTAAAGGAATGAAAATATTTCTACTACACCCTCGATGTAGATTGAATTTATTGTAAATACCAGTGATACAATTTTTATTGCAACAAAGAATAATCGACGATTCAATTTAATAAAATTATCACATATGTACCTAATCTATTATATAAGCAAAATAAAAAAGATAATTATTTGCGTCATATCTAAGTTCAGTGATAAAAGGTATAAAAATAATGCAGACGATATTTAAACAATTTAAAGCAAGAAATGATTAAATGAAGTTTTTAAAGGCATGACGTCATAATGCTAGAAAAAAATGTTATTTTCACCCATATATTATGTGATAAATTAATAATTTAATCACCTCTTAATCGGGGAAAATAGGGCTTAAAAAATAACGACATTAAAAGCTAAAAAAAGGGGGAGAAAAGGGTGGATTTCGAACGTTGCTAACCCTAACGCATCAAGATTTTTTTTTGGTTTTGGTTTAAAAGCGCTACTATTTTTTTTTTTTTTTTTTTGGAAACACGAGGGCTAATGTGACCGGGACCTACTGCTTCCGAACGGCTACGAACATCCATGCCATAGTGGGATTCGAACCCACGAACTCCGGTTCTGAAGGCCAGCACCCTAACCATTCCTAACGCATCAAGAATCGAATATGGATGACTGTATCCATTCCAGGAACAACCGCTTCATAAATTCGAGGACAGATAACTTAGGCTATTATTATATAGGGGATTCTAATTCTCCCCGAAACAATTAGAAACGTAGAGGATTTTCGGCTGGCACTGAATAGCCACGATGATCACAGTCGGGAAAACAAAAGATTAAGCAATCTCACAAATAAGGAGGCTCTTCCCGGGTGCAAAGCAACCCTATCTATCCCCCGTTCGGTGTCGGAGACCCTGCCGCTCCTTATATGAGCGGACTTTACGAGTCTCCCGAAAGCAATCACTAAAAAGTTGGCAGCTATGAAAAGACGCGAAAGCCTCCAAGAAGTCAAAGCACCTACGTAAAAAAAAAATGTCGAAAAGTCCCGAGTCGCACAATTCTAGGCTTTTTATACCTGAGGGTCAGTTACGGTCCCGTCAACCGTTTTTTTTTGGGGGGGGGGTCAGTTACGATTCTAGTTACCTGAGAACTCCAGCTAAGGTTATAGCTAGCTTTGAATTTTCATTCGCTAGCTAATCCGATTCCAGAATATCCGAGGATTCATTAACTTGACCGATCAGACGCGTAACGCCTATTCAACATAACTGTTAACATCCCAGACTCTGCAAAGACAAGCTATTGTAAACTGGTCAACAGGTGGGATTTCCGCTCAGCTGATTTGGCGCGTGCTCTGAACAAAGGGGAGTCTTCACACGATGAGTTTCTTTCTGACTGTTAACACCGCTGACAAACCTGGTCTCACTTTGGAATACCACGCCATCTCTAACTGTGATGCCAACTTTGTAATGGGAAAGTGTTCATGTGTCATTCATTGCTCTGCTCTTGTCGAAGAAACTTGTCTTTTCTCAATCTAAAATAAATTTAAAGTTCCACATTGGACTTGTTTCTTTTTATGGAATGGAATCACGACTGCAATATATCTAGACTTCCTACTTAGCCAGTAAATGTTGGCAATTCCCTATATAATAATAGCCTAAGTTATCTGTCTGTCTGTCCTCGAATTTTTGAAGCGGTTGGACCTGGAATAAATAGGGACACCCATATTGGATTTTTGATGAGTTAGGGTTAGCAAAATTCAAAACAAATGTTTAAAGCGATCAAAATCCAACCCTTCCCCCCTTTTAGAGCTTTTAATGCCATTATTTCGAGCCCTATTTTCCCCAGTTAAGAGCAGGTGATTTAATATATCAATTTATCACATAATAAATATGTAAAAATAAATTTTTCTAGCATTATGACGTCATTCTTTTAAAGTTCTCATTTATTTTTTTAATTTTTAGATTATTTAAAAATCGTCTGCATTATTTTCATGTGTTTTATCAGTGAACTTATATATTGCATGAATACTTTTCTTTTACATTTGGCATAAATAATAGATTTGGTACATATGTGACAATTTTAAATTGAATCATCGATTATTTTTTTGTTGCAATGAAACTTTTATCACCGGTATTAACAACAAATTCTATTTCACAGAATAATAAATATCTAGCGTTTAATTTATATATCTTTAAAAATTAAGAAGTTTGTTTGTTGGTGTGTGTTTATTACACGGTTTGACTAAATTAATTTAGCGTGATTCTAAACTGCATTCACAGTATCTGGAGACTTTAGAGAAGTATGAAGATAAATTATTGAGCTTGTAACAGATAATTCTCAGCTAAAAAACAAGCTATTTTTTTTACTTGCCTCATAGGGTACTTTACAATTCTAGAAAATTAAAATTTTACTGATCCCGTCATATGAAGGGCTTTAGGATAATTAAAAATAATAGAGGCTAATATCTTATTTGACAGACGGATTAATTTCACTCATTTTTATGCATGTCTAGGTTACGTTATATAGGTTGTATATTTCTCCTATGAATCTTATAAAATTCAATGTATAATATAAACAAAAGTTAAAACAGACTTAAAAGTAAATTGATAATTAATAGGTCCATAGTGCGCATGTTACTCCTACCTGAATTTAATTTGTATATTTACATTATTCCGTCCACAGCTAATGAAATTTCTGTTACAACTCCAAAAATGTGTAGCTAATTAAAAGTTAAATTAAGGTCTCAAATATTCAATATATTTTCTTTAATTAAACGGCGTTAATTTTGCAATTTTAATTGAGAGTTTTCTTAAGCACTATCTTCGTCAATGAAGAATTTAAAATAATTTGAAATTTAACGTTGCTAGAGGTAATTAATAAATTATCTTAAAAATTAAAATTTAATACATGCTGTTGAAGTATTAAGGAACGATTCGTGCTTTGAATTTATAATAATTAAATACGCCTTTAGACAAGTAGTAAGGCGAATGTAATATTTTTAGTTTTTCAGTAAAGATTCTTCTTAGATGGTAAACTGAATTTTAATTACAATTTTTCCTTCATGTAGTTAAAATGTTTATATAGTGGTTAATTCAACTTTAATTCCTTTAGGTACGTCTAATTAGTTAGAATAAAGTTTTTAAAAATTTTGTAATGAAAAATTTCTGTCTTGGTCTTGAGAGTCAGATTGGTTTAGAAAGTTTAAATTTAATTTCATTGTAATTTCGTTTAACTTTTGAAACTCAGGAAGTTTTATCTAAAATACACTAATTTTTGTTTAGCTTTTTATTAGTTTATTGAATTATTGAAAGCTGAAAGAATACGTTTGATTAATGAATTTGTTTTTTAATTTGTTGTTCAAACTATGACGAATTTAATAAACTAGAAGAATACATTTTTGTTTTCCTTTGAAGTAGTACAAAGCATATATTTTTATAAAAGTAATTTATCTTCATTTTAATTTAGTTTTCTTTTAATTCAAATGAAAATTATTATTCGTTATTTGGCAAATATCTCAGAATAAGATTGAAAAACTAAACTCCTCGGTGCAACAGCCCCTAAGAAGCCAGGGCCTACGTTGCCAATCTCCATTTACGTGATCAGGTGCCCTGGGGTACGAAGCATATGTTCCGGTTAGGTGGTCCATCTTGCGAGGAACCCCCAGCGTTTAGTTCCAAAGCACGCTTGGTCGTTCCGTTCATCTACCCACTGAAGGGATTAAAGGTTGAGTAAACATTGCTCAGTTCGGGGATCGAACCTCGAACCTGTGCCTAGGGAGTGCGAAGCTCTACTCCAACGCCACTGGGCTTCCTTAATACGATTATATGGGATATAAATTATAAGACATGTAAATAGAGCAGAGTGATTTTTTTTTCTCTAAGCTTATCTATAATTTCTGGATAAACAAAGTTTACACTATTTCATTTGCTACATTATTGTTTTTAAAATTATAATATTTAAAATAATTTTATGTTATTTATACAATATTAAAGATACATTTGTTGGTAATACTTAAGAGTAGGGTACTCCTTTGCAAATTTGGCGATATTATTGGCGATGTTTACTAACACAAAGTATTTCATACTAACATTGTATTCCTTGATTTTTTGGTGACAATAATTGATGCAGATCGAACCTTTTTATAGAATTATTTTACCGGGTGGTCTAAAAGAATCTTCCCCTATACATGAGTTCCTAGTGGCCGAAACGTTCAACCATTCAAAATCAATGTTTAGATATGGTTATTTGAACTTAAGGGGGTCCAGATTGTGATGATTTAAAAGAACAAACTTCTCACAATTACGGTTACAGTGACAAAATTTCGAAATTTTCGAACAGCAACACCCACTTTTTTCGTGTACAAATTGATCCTATCGTGGAAAAACCTTAAATAGCGTTGGAACGAGACAACTATGACGTAAATTGGCTGCGTAAAACATTTGCAAAAAGGATCCATCGTAAAGAACTAATC
>CM063509.1:6328856-6341356 GCA_032207245.1 Pardosa pseudoannulata
TTCTAGGAGCGTTTTTCTTATAAAATTAATGTAAAAAATTTAATAACGAGGGAACTTTTTGTCTCGCCCTGGTGCAGCTGATGCGTTCTGGTTGCTATGTTTTTCATTCTTTATATACAAAATGTATACATTTTTAATTTTAATTGTTGTTTAAAAATTAATATGCCTAATCATAAACAGATTAAACAAAATCACATGTATAGGTAAAACCCACTGTTGCCAGTCAGTACAAGCTAAGAGTTCGAGAGCATTTTTTCCATATAGGATATTACCAGTAATATGTACATCAATTTTACAAAAAATCCTGACGTGATGGAAAAAAATGGAGGTAATTTTCGAAATCAGCATACCAAATAACTTAAAAATAAGAAAAAACTTCTCTTGTATTTTTCAAAAATTTCAATTTCGCAGGCCTGTGTAATTAAAACGTCATGGTAGCTACTACTAATTTCAGACAACCCTACCCTTTTATTATTTAATGTCTGGTAAACCAAAAGCCCAGAGGTTTTTAAACTGTTCCATGTGGTCAAAAAGCTGCCAAAACGATGACATCTTGCTCTAGATAGTCAACCTGATTTCAGTAAAAAAAATTCTCTCGTACTAAAACAGAGAAACATTATCATCCAGCTTTTAAAACTTCTATTGAATCATGTTACATTAATAAATAAAATGTGCAGAGTAAGCGCTCTTGTCTAGGAATAAGATATATCTTCAGAAACGAGTATGTTTTTGTTGGCAGTTTTAAGAACTCGAAATTTATCGTTACTACTCATCTAACCACAACTCAAAATATGCATAAAAGGAATGATTAATGTGCTTTGGGCATTTTTTTTCTTCTCAATGCTTTCATACAACAATGGTGCTTTAGAGAACAGCCTGACATTTTTATTCTTTGCAGATAGCTTGGAAATTTAATTCTTAACTTTTATACGTTAAAAATAGATTAAAGACCGGTTACTAAATGTTATTCAAACCGTAATGCGGATTTTATCTAATAATTTATGACGACAATGGGTATTCAAAATGTATTTTTGTTTTTATTAAATATGTTTTGAAAACAACATATTTTACTTTCAGATATATTTCTGTAAAAAGTTTTAGTATTTCACTATTTTATTTCATTTTACATATTATTAAATATTACATGCTAAATATTACATGTTTATATAATTGAATCCTTAATAATTTTAAGTATTACTAATACTTAAAGCTATTAAGCATCATGGTTATATTAAAGGCATATTATATTTTTATATTACTACATTTTATATTATTTTACATTTTTATTATATTTTACATTATATTATATTATTAAAGGCCTATTATATCGTAAAAATGCTGTAAACATGTAATTTGTATCATATCTTGCCAATTGGCGAGACATTTAGGCTCCTTGGAGAAGTTGTGGGAGACTCATTTAGTGCCAAATTTGGCGATATATCGCCAAATGTGGCGACTTGTCGACATTTGTTCCTGAACCCCTTTTCTCTGCATTTTACTAGAAGCTTGTGGAAATTTTCAGAAGCCTGAAAGCTATATAAAGGGGCCGTGAGTTCTCTTAAAAGTTTAGTTCACGCTCAGAACTGGTGAAAGTTAAAACATGTGTTAATGCTCTCCATTTCCTCCGAAAAAAGTTCATCAAAACGCTGACAAGTTTTATCGCCATCCGTTGTCATTGGGATTCTTTGGCGTGCTATAAATTGTTATTATTTTTATCTTAGTGAAAGTCTATTCAATCCAATGATCTTTAAGCGAGAATTTAGCAACAATATTTTTAATTATAATAGTTATAAGTTTACCATTAGTTTTAAAATATTAAACAATTCAAATGCATTAATAAATTCATCTCGTAGGTAGTAGATACATTTTTAAAGGTAGATAGTACCTTTCTAATTAAAAATCTAAATTATAAAAACTTTGTTTCATCATTATTCTTTTCTATCATTTGTTCCTTTATAGAAGTATAATATTCATGCTTTTTTAAAATGAAAAAGTATACAAGTTCTTAAATAACACTGTAACTTTCAGAATTATATAGATTTTTTTTCAATTACTTTATATATATATATATATATATATATATATATATATATATCTATATATATATATATAACACAGAATTTTAAAGTAAAACTCAAAACTTTTAATAAAAATTAAAGAGACGAAAAACAGTCTTTAAATTGTTTTAAGTGATTACATGTTAGACTTTTTTTTACTTTTCTTCCAATTTATTTGGAATTTATATAGAAACACAAATGCAGGTGTCAAATTTTACTTCATTAAAACAGATCTATGTTTGGCTCATAGTAAAGTACTCAACTGGTCTTTTTTTACCCTGGTCACAGACATATACCTTTAGTTACAATAATGCTTTTTAATAAGATCATCAACTATTGCACCTTGTATAAAATATTAAAATTTATAGAATTTATTGGAAATTGGATGGTATTGAAGAACTGTAATACGCACTAATTTAACGAAATAAATTGTAACTCACCAAAGAATGAAACATAAAATGTAAAGCTAGCTAAGATAAAGAAATTACGCAGGCAGCTGTTTCGTTACTTTGAGCGAGAATTATTCTACCTGAAAGACCACTCAGTGGCTTTTATGACTAGACGGGATATGTCTTGTCATAGAAGCTACTGTTGAGACAGAATGTCAACGAGTTCAACAGCCATCTACACTGAACCTAAGAACAAGATCAAATCATCTGTTTAATATCCTTCTCTATTTGGGCCTTATTTATGCTACGTTTGCTTTTTATGCTATATCAGGCACATAACTTTTACCTTCATGTTTAGAAAATTATATTTTGGTGTATAAAAAAATTCAATGGGCAATCATTTGAGAGATTCAGGAAAAGTAATTTTAAGTATAGTTATATTGTAACATTTAATAGTATTGTAACATTTCAAGCTCAGGATTAAAACAAACCAAAGATTAAACTGTAAAACTTTATTTTTAAAATAAATATGAATAATAAAATATAAATAAAAAATTTATCAAAAATTAAAAATGTAGTTATAGTGAACTCCGCTTAATGTGATCGCTTATTGTGATCGAAATTACTCGGTCCCGATTTTCTCAATTCATTTGTACGTTAAAATGACCGCTTTATGGGATCGTGACATCGGTTAATGTTATCCGTTTTCGAACCTCATTTTAACTGGCAAAGGAATATTCACAATTTATTCAGAAGGAACCCATTCTTTTCTTTTCCTTCGCTGTTGTTTTAATTTCAGAGAATTCTCAATCTTCCACCTAGGGAAAAGGAGGAAAAACAATGGAGTGGGTTTACACGTTCCTGGAATTTTTCAGAAATACGCACACCCTGCTGGTGGTCAACAGTTGTCACATAAGCAGAAGGCACCAAATTCTATTCGGAACTGAGAACTAGCGTAATTACGTTTTAGGCCTTGATCGCTTACGTGTAGTTTGTCGATATGGAAGTCAGAAAGCGAAATGATTTAACATTAAAACTAAATATCGAAATTTTAAATCGTCATGACAGGTTACCAAATGTGCGTCAGCAAAATACTGCAGCGCAGTTAAACATTTCTCAGCCTCTGAATTGTGTTGGAACGTGGAGTACAACACCGCTCCGATGACTTTATAAATCATTATGATTAGGAATGTTTTATCAATTTTATCAAAGCTTTCTAAGAAGCTCATTGGAGCGTCTTGGAAAGAATTGTAGACAATCAACAATGCATCAATTATTTTTATTATCTAAACAATTCTTGTGTCTTAAAGGATAATATAAGGTACATAAATATAAGGTGTGTTTTTTATTTTTAAATGTTACGTGTACGGGTACATTAAATCTAGTACGTGTAAATTAAAGGGGCGGTTTAAATTTATCTAATTGTGTATATCGTTTATTGTTATCAATCGGATATTGGTATCAAAATCCCAGTGTCCCAAACTGATTATTAATTAAGCGGATCTCACTGTATGAATTGGAAAGAGGTTGTAGCAAGATAATATATATATATATATATATATATATATATATAAATATATAAATATATATATATATATATATATTTATATATTTATATTATATTTATATATATATATATATATAAGTATCATGTCTTCAAAATATTAACTATTGTAAATTGTAAGAATAGCTTAAATTTTTAGGTATGAAAATAAAACAATATTGTTTACTACGTTTTTTAGTACATTTTAAAAGATCTCGATTACCTTTAAACAATTTTTTTTAAATTTAATGTTTTTTTAAATAATTTGCATGTCCCATACTAATATTATTACCTTAGTGGATTTTCTGAAAAAAAAATGGAATGGATTATTATAAAAAAATTAATGTTAGAAATTTTAAACACGTTCTCCCTCTTTCAATTTTTTTCCCATGAATTCTGATATTAAAAAACTTGTTCTGTGCTCTTTCTTAGCCAACGGTATAAACATTAAAAAGGGCAGCATACTTATGAATTTTTTACTGTTTCGTTCAGCATTTAATCCTTTATCTTCCAATATTGGAGCCTGCTCCATGCAAATAATTAAAATGTACTTAATAAATTTTACTGGGGATTTTAGGTTAAACTAATGCTTTTTATATATTAAACTAAAGTACGTTTAAAGTAAACAAGTATTCTTTATATTACAGCTATAACAAACATTCCAAAAAATATTATGTTTATGATCAACACTAAGAAAAGTTTGCATAATAGTTTTTTTATTATTTAAAACAAAATGTTCATCGAAATAGAATATGAAATATATAGAAAAACAGAAACAAGAATTTTTTTATAACTTAGAAAGCGATAAAAAAACAGGATATTTGACAGTTGATCATTTTTTGTATCTCAAACAAAAAAGAAAACTTTTTCCTCCATATAAAAATGTAACACATGGTTTATTCTTGTTTTTTTTCCTTGTATTTGAACCGATAATAAAAAACCCATAGTTTATACGTAAGTTTATTTATTGAAGTAAAAATGTTGGGAATAGTATATATGTTTCAATTAAAGTCACATATGAATTCCTGGAAAAAGAAAATTGGAAAGAAATGTGTTTTGACAGGGATTCCGATAAAATAAGAACTAGATAAGACAGGTCAAGGCGAATGTTTCTAAGAACGAAACAAGTGCAAAAATGTTTAATACACCATAAACAAACGGACCGGACAAAATGTTTTCAGAACAAAAAAATAGAATAAGCAGGATTAGCTTGTATCTGGCATTTTTCAAAAATCTGCACATTTTTTTTAATATTTGCAGTTATGCTTTTCCTTAAAAAATATGTTTAGAACTAACAACCTGCTTTTTTATATTATGTTCTTATTTTAAAATTCTTATCTCTTTATCTCGGAAGTTGTTTATCACCGTTAGAGAAACGTTTTTGTCCAAGTAAATATTTTAGACGTGGAGATATGAAAGTGTATTTATTAGCATAATAATTTTGTAAATATAAGCACCTCCGTAAAGCGAAAATGTAGATAAAATACCTTATTTTTAGCGTAAAAACAAATAAACAAGGCTTCTTTTAAGTATTTTAATCGCTTTCACTTAAATTCACTTTTGTGTCAGTTTAAATTTTATTATCAATGTTTAACTATATTCCTGATTTAAGAGAGACCCGAATGTTTTTCTAGAGTTATTTTCGGTATAATACAATATTCAACTATAAAAAAATAGATTGAAAAAGAAAGCAATTACATTGTTACTAATTTATTTAGTGAACCGTAAATTTAGCATGGGACTCTATGGGTATCTCGCCAAATTGGCGAGATATCAGTTCGTTGACGACAGTTTTGGCAACCTATTTTTGTCGCCAAGTTCATCGCCAAGTTCGGTATATATATTTTTATATATATCTGGTGTAGATATACGTATAGTATATATATACATATATATATATATATATATATATATATATATATATATATATATATATATATATATATATATATATATATATATATATATATATATATATAGTGATCCAATTTTTAATGAGTCAAATTGGCTCGGTCCATAAATCCAGTGTGAAGGATGTTACTTTCGTTTTAATGATCACCTCAAGAGGGAAAGTACGACTTTTGCTGAAGTAGGTCCTTGTAATATAGAAACAGGGACCAAGCAGAAGACAAACAGGCTCTGCGTGCTACCCCCAGAAGATTTTAAGAACTTGGACATTGTGACCAGTATCTTATTTTACGTGCTCCATTCATCTCTTTCGAACACGGCGAAACTTAAGGCCTGCTCGGGTTCCGAACCCACAACTCTCCAGTTACAAGCGCGTTTCATTTGCCGAATGAATTATCGGGAATAATTGTCATATTAGCATATAGCCGCCCGTCATGTGACAGGATAGTAATATTTTTAATTTTCCAGAATTGTAAAATATCCTATAAGGCAGATAAAAAAAATTGTTTTTTGGCTGATAATTAACAGGTACATGCTCCATAATTTGTTTATCTTCAAACTCCTCTAAAGTTTCCCGATACAGTGAATCCAGCTTAGAATCATGTTTAATTCTTTTAGAAAGGCAACTAAAAGTTTTCTTAACTACGTCGAAATGATCGTTAAGTTCTTTCCATTTTTTTTGCCAAGGTAATTAATGGAAGTAAAGGAATGAAAATATCATTTCTACTACACCCTGGAGGTAGATAGACTTTGTTGTTAATACCGCCGATAAAATTCTCATTGAAACAAAATAATCGATGATTAAATTTAAAATTATCGCATATGTACCTAATCTATTATTTAAGACAAATATAAAAAAAAAAATTATTGACGTCACATCTAAGTTCAGTGATAAAACGAATGAAACAAATACATATGACATTTAAATAATTTCAAATAACAATGATTAAATGAGATGGTTGCAGGAATGACGTCATAATGCTAGAAAAAAATGTTATTTTTACCAATTTATTATGTGATAAATTAATAAATTTAATCACCTGCTCTTGACCGGGGTTTGGTTATGTTTGGTTTGGAGTGCTACGGTGTACTTTTTGCAACACGAGGGCTAATGAGACCGGGACCTACATCTTAAAGCCGATTCCGAACGGCTACGAACAGCCTTGCCACTGTGGGATTCGAACCCACGAACTCCGGTACCGAAGGCCAGCAACCTAACCAATCGGCCATCGTTCGGCGCTCTTGACCGGAGAAAATAGTGCTTTAAATAATGGCATTAAATACTAAAAAATGGGTGGATTTCGAACGTTGTTAACGCTAACTCATCAAGAATCCAATATGGATGCCTTTATCCATTCCAAGTCCGCCCGCTTCATAAATCCGAGGACAGATAACTTAGACTATTATTATATAGGGGATGTTTACGATGATTAGATTTAAAATTTACCCAGAATTTTTTCATAATTTTTACAAGAAAAAGAAGATCCCGGAAATTACACATGAATATTTTGCTAGCTTACATTTTAACGGACTAAATAAACTTCCATTTGAAAAAAAACAAACTAATTTTATTGAGATTTTTAAGTAACAATAAATATCAGTTCCGTTGAAGAAATAGCAAAAAAGAAAATAAGTACAAACTTGTAACACAGTATATAGGAACGCAATATACTACAGGGTGACAAATCACACCTTTGATTAGAGATCTATTTAACATCAATCTGTATCCATTCCTCTGCAATTTAACGGAAAACGAGATTGAACCTGGCTTTTATAGGCGTGAAAAAAAAATCTGGCGATCAAAATCCAAAGTGACATATATGGAGACAATAGTTAGTCGCTAAAAATATCATTAAAGAGCAAAGCTAGTTTGGAAAGAAACCAGAAAAACTTCATTTAATGTCTAGCTCCCTTGTACGAAACCTAAATACATGTTTAACCTGTTGCCTTATGAATCGAGCGATGATTGTGTGTGTGCCACTTTCGATAAAGCTTTTCTCATGCGTCGTGACCAGAAGCAGTTTCATCACGGGCGCAATTAGGAGCAAACCAGTGGACATTAACAGTACTACATTTACTATTTAATAAAACCACAGAATCGGATAACTATATTTCATTTCATTTTTATTAAAAAAATTATTGATGTTTTCATTTCACATATTTTTTCTATGTTTTTGGTTATATAACAAAGGTAAATATTTTCCCTATTTTAAATATTTTCTATGTAGAATTTATTGCGTCAATAACCTATAAGTCAATAATGTATAATATTAGCCAATATTTTCTTCTTCATTAGTGACGCTTCCATCACTAACTAAATTTTGCACACGTTTTTTTACAGGACAAACTACAACGCTATCTTCAGATGTATCTGTTTCAGTTTCTAAGGTGTCATCAGGACACTTTTCCGCACCGTTATTAACATCAATTTTCCTTTTTGCCATTAGGTTCAATTTTTAGATTTTTTAAAGAATTTTTTAAGCATCAAGAGTTAATTATTTATTGCATATAATATAATACTCTATTGCAATTATACCTAAGACCCACACTTATATTGCAACTGTAACAAACAATAACGAAAAAACAAAAACTTTATAATATTAAACTTTAAACTTTATATTAAACTTTGTGACAAATGTACTTCACCACAGCACCGTGCTGCCACCTGTACAAAAACAAACACACACGTGTAAGAGAAGACTTCCCCCCCAAAAAAAGTCAGTTGGCATTACGGACTTCAGAGGCGCTGCAACACTTTTGACCTCCCCTGGTTCTAATTGTGTTAACAATTTAATTATGTATATTTTGTCTGTTTAACTTTTTTTTTTTCTGTAGTTGTTTTCTGTGCAAACTTTTTTAAGCAAGATTGTGTTTTTTGTGCAAGATTTTATGTAATTAAACTATATTTTGCACTGTAAAGATGTTTTCATTGAACCCCACCCTCACAAATATAGCTTAACCGCAACTTTATATTAAACACAATAACATGTCTCATACCAGCTTTTCACTTTTTTCCAGACAGAATCATCACGTGTGTGATACGAGGTTTTCATTTTAGGCATAGCAGTACGATCACGTCTTCCACACGTTGTTTTAGGCAAAGGTTTAAAGAATAAAGTTTACTCAAATTGCAAATAAAAATTTTAAGGAGAAATGAGTAAAAAATATTTAGAATATGAGAAAAATATATTTACCTTATTCAAATTCTCTGAGGAAATGACGACTATTAGAGCTTTCAAATGCTGTTCAAATTTTTTTTATTTTATCATAAGTACAGGTTCTAGAGGAATTCCAGTGGCTTCATGAAGTTCTTTATCTGTGTTCAGAAGGTTTGGCAGCCGTTCGATCACGCAGACAATTTATTCTTCGATCTTTATTTAAGTGTTCCAAAGTCACAAGAGTGTACCAAAGTCTAATATCAAGTACATTAACTGCTTGTTTAAATGGATTGCTTGTCACCCGCTATCTATTTCCCCACTTGCTTAAACGTCCACCCCCCATGTCCATTCGAATATCCACAAAGAAGTCATCGTCTCGTTCTATTTGATCCTTAGACTGTAGAAATTTAAGAACGCATACAAGGACTTTTTTTAAAGTCATCGCTTCCACACTCTCTAATTCCTGCGATATGGGTTTATCCAATTCGTCTTCCTGAATGCAGAATCAAATAAGATCGGTCGATCGTAATCCTTGAATAGCCCGAGCAATTAACTTCGTAAGCAATGCTCGGACTGATACTACAACAGCAGATAGAGATGTGTTCTGCAAATGCTTCGGCCAACGAAGAGGGTTTATTCTCTTACGAAATGATATCTCCTCGGCCTGATATTTAGAATTACGACGCCTGGACCTTCTACCAGTTCATTTCATTCTCCAACTAAAAATAAATTAAACAGAATTTTAAATTTTTTTAAAAAAATGACTCATTTGTTTATTACAATACGGTCTTCTTACGGTTACTGTTATTACAATACTGTTTATTACAATACGGTTATTACAATTTGTCTTCTTTTTGCAATACGGAGGCTAATGAGACCGGGACCTACTGCTTAAAGCCGATTCCGAACGTCTACGAACATCCATGCCATTGTGCGATTCGAACCCACGAACTGCGGTACCGAAGGCCAGCATCCTAACCAATCTGCCATGATTCGTCTAGATGTGAAATGAGTGCGCATGCACAAATTTCAAATATAAAACCTTTCAAATCGATTAATATCTAAAAATCTTAAAAACAGAACACCATAAAAAATTTAAGCTATTTTTAAGTACATACATTGATTAATACATTAAATTATTTGATGTATGATTGAGAAATAAAATTAATTGGTTTTAAAGCCTACTTTTGAATGAAGATTCTTAATAATTCTATTGATTTTCTAATAATTGCAAAATCATAATATGTGATAGTTATTAGCCTAGTACAATACTATATTTCAATTGAATAAATTATTTTTAAAACTATACTGGAATCAATTTAATTTAAATTTCAGATTTCCTAATTTATTGTCACTTTTTTTGTCCCATAATACGCTAAACAGACTATTAATTTAACAGCTGAAACGATATTAAGTGTATTATAACTATAATTTATATTAAATCAAATGTATTAAAAATTATGAAACTGTTTCTGAAAAAATATCTGTTTTTAAAGCTTAAATTTAATTAAATATATGAATAGAAGATATGTAATTAAAATTATATAAATTAAAGCTGTTGGAAATATCTTATTTAAAATTAAAAGTTTCAAATATATATTACTTTTTCACAGAGACAAATTTTATAAAAAATAAAACATTAAATATTTCTGAAAAAAATGAGTACGAGAATATAATTAAAATATTATCTTAAACCATTTAAATATAAATATGAAAAATAATCAATGAAATCTCGCTTATTTCACCAGACTAAGATTTTGAAATTAATAAAAACTTAAATGGGAAATTTTCAGTAAAGCCGTCTGAAAAATTCAAATTAAAAAGGTCAGAGATAAATTAATGGGAAATTCACAATACACTGATAAAAATGTGAAATCCCAAAGTAAGAAATTAAAATATTTTATATATTTATAATTTTTACAAAATCATACGAAAAATTAAACACATTTTTAACAAACGATTTATTGTAAAAAATTTTTTGGTTATAAATGCAGGTGCTCAAATAACTAGAAATATAAAAATAATTTAATTTTCACTAAATCCACATATTTTGAATTAAAAAAACGCACGAGTAGCAAATGATCTTACACTTAATTTTCGCGATAACAATGAATGCTATATCTTTATAGAATAATTAAAATATTTTTTCTATACATTTCTAGAGCTTGAGAAAAAAAGCAATTTTTGGAATATTCTCATTAAATTTTGAAAGTTATGTTAATATTTAAGAGTATTATTTGCAGAGGTTTCAGTAAAATTTCTATTAGTTTTTGAATACGTAGTTTTCTGATTTTTGTACAATAAAGGGTACATTTTTTAAGGATAAGAGCTAAAGTATAATAATATTTCAAGATATAACGGTTAGTTTGTAATGGAATGTTATGGTAAAATATTTTGCAACACTGGGGCCGTTTGTATCGTACTAGATATTTTCAAAATACGTAAGCTTCCGTTGCGGAAACATCTAATTTAAAATATTTCAAGAAAAAAAATAAAGTTATTTTTTATGGTGTGTGTGAGATATATATATATATATAGAGAGAGAGATGTAGAGAGATATAGATGGTTTGGTTTGGAGCGCTATGGTCTACTTTTTGCAACACTTAAAGCCGATTCTGAACAGCTACGAACATCTATGCCATAGTGGGATTCGAACCCACGAACTCCGGTTTCGAAGGCCAGCACTCTAACCATTCGGCCATCGTTCGGCGAGATAGAGAGATAGACAGATATATATATATATATATATATATATATATATATATATATATATATATATAGAGAGAGAGAGAGAGAGAGAGAGAGAGAGAGAGAAAGAGAGATTGAGAGAGTAAGAGAGACAGAGCGGTAAAGACATACAGAAACAGAGACAGAGAGACAGATACATAGAGAGACACAGAGAGACAGATACAGAGAAACAGAGACACAGAGAGATAGAAAGACACTCAGAGAGAGAGAGACAGAGAGAGACACAGAGAGAGACAGAGAGATATTTTTTATAGACTAAATAAAATGTCTCTGTAAGGTTCTCCCCTGCACATTTTATTATATCTATTATTCAAAATGAGTAATATTTTATTTAATGGAGTGTCCAATGACTTAAAATCCTTTTTACCAGTCTCCCAAAGCTAACTCTGAAATAAATTCTGATTTTCTGTCAGCTCGCCACATTTCCCAGCTGTTTCAATAGAAATTGTTAACTTTTCTAATGATTAAGTTCCATTCTGACTGTTAATGACGCTGAATAACCTGCTCTCTTATGTTAATACCTCCTCGTCAACTCTCGCTGTGGGACGAACTTTGTAATAGAAATGTTTTTTCGTCTATACCAAAATAGGCGGGGATGTTTGACTAATTACATTATCAAAAGTAGCCACAGCCGCTCAGCTGGGAAAAGGCACCAATCACGTAACCGGAGGCTCAAATCAGCCAAATATCCATCTTG